>CM030363.1:229656547-230074357 GCA_017893485.1 Hemerocallis citrina
ACAACAAGAAGGTGCGCCCAACTGACATCAAACTCAGAGATCTTGTCCTCCGAAAGCTGGCGGTATCCAATCCCGGCCAGAAGAGAAAGTTGGCACCAAATTGGGAGGGCCCCTACAAAGTATCCGAAGTCGTGAGCCCAGGCACGTACCGCCTGACCAGTGCTAAAGGCAAGCCCATCAAGAGGTCCTGGAACGCGGAACACCTAATCAAGTTCCTAGGAGGAGAGTAGCCACCATGTAAATTACCATAATTGTAATCGGGATGTCGTGCCTAGTCTTTTGTAAAGTTCAACTATTGTAAATATGCCAGCTTTCTTAAAACAAGCCCACGGCTTCGTATTTTGTAACAAATAAAGAACATATCTCGGGCTCGGCGCTCGGATAACAGTGCGAGCCCAAAAAGCTTCCCTTACAAGCTTGGTGCTCGGCGCTCGGATAACAGCACGAGCCCAAAAAGCTTCTCTTACAAGCTTGGAGCTTGGCACTCGGACTACATCATGAGCCAAAAAAAAAAAAAGCTTCTTACAAGCTTGAGGCTCGGTGCTCGGGCGGCTCGGCCTGGTTGGTTTTGTGGTAACGTACATCCAATCAAACAAAACCGCACCTCCACGCCCGCACCGTCTCAAGGCGTCAACCCCAAGCAAGGCGGGTGCCTTCTTCAAGGCACCGTGACCTTGACGCTCGGCGGCGACCCTTTGCTACGTCCGCAATTGTCTTTCTCAACGGTATGGGGGCTCGGCATCCGTCCCTCACTCGGTTTGGGCTTCTTCAAGCTCATCAACCTATGTACGAGGCGACATCCGCCAGCCACGCCCACACCGTCTCTCCCTAAGAACATGTGCTGGAGCTCGGCGTCGACCCCGAGCAAGGCGGGTACCTTCTTCAAGCCACCGCAACCTTGACGCTCGGCGGCGACCCTCTGCTACGCCAGCAATTGTCTTTCTCACCGGTATGGGGGCTCGGCATCCGTCCCTCGCTCGGTTTGGGCTTCTTCAAGCTCATCAACCTATGTACGAGACGACATCCGCCAGCCACGCCCGCACCATCTCTCCCTGAGAACATGTACTGGAGCTTAGCGTCGACCCAGAGCAAGGCGGCAGCCTTCTTTAAGGCAGTGCGACCTTGACGCTCGGCGGCGACCCTCTGTTATGCCCGCAATTGTCTTTCTCAACGGTGTGGGGGCTCGGCATCCGTCCCTCGCTCGGTTTGGGCTTCTTCAAGCTCATCAACCTATGTACGAGGCAACATCCGCCAGCCACCCCCACACCGTCTCTCCCTGAGAACATGTGCTGGAGCTTGGCATCGACCCCGAGCAAGGAAGGTACCTTCTTCAAGGCACCGCGACCTTGACGCTCGGCGGCGACCCTCTGCTACGCCAGTAATTGTCTTTCTCACCGGTATGGGGGCTCGGCATCCGTCCCTCGCTCGGTTTGGGCTTCTTCAAGCTCATCAACCTATGTACGAGGCGACATCCGCCAGCCACGCCCGCACCGTCTCTCCCTAAGAACATGTGCTGGAGCTCGGCGTCGATCCCGAGCAAGGCGGGAGCCTTCTTCAAGGCACCGCGACCTTGACGCTCGGCGGCGACCCTCTGCTGCGCCCGCAATTGTCTTTCTCACCGGTATGGGGGCTCGGCCTCCGTCCCTCGCTCGGTTTGGGCTTCTTGAAGCTCATCAACCTATGTACGAGGCGACATCCGCCAGCCACGCCCGCACCGTCTCTCTCTGAGAACATGTGCTGGAGCTCGGTGTCGACCCGAGCAAGGCGGGTGCCTTCTTCAAGGCACCGCGACCTTAACGCTCGGCGGCGACCCTCTGCTACGCCCGCAATTGTCTTTCTTACCGGTATGGGGGCTTGGCATCCGTCCCTCACTCGGTTTGGGCTTCTTCAAGCTCATCAACCTATGCTCGAGGCGACATCCGCCAGCCACGCCCGCACCGTCTCTCCCTGAGAACATTTGCTGGAGCTCGGCATCAGCCCCGGCAAGGCGGGTGCCCTCTTCAAGGCACCGCAACCTTGACGCTCGGTGGCGACCCTCTGCTACGCCCGCAAATGTCCTTCTCACCGGTATGAGGGCTCGGCATCCATCCCTCGCTCGGTTTGGGCTTCCTCAAGCTCATCAACCTATGTGCGAGGCAACGTCCGCCAGCCACGCCCGCACCGTCTCTCCCTGAGAACATGTGCTGGAGCTCGGCGTCGGCCCCGAGCAAGACGGGTACCTTCTTCAAGGCACCGCACTCGGTTACATGGGGACTCGACAAACCGGAGCAAGGCCGCAGCTTTCTTCAAAGCCGCTCGACCACCACGCTCGGTTACGACCTACAACCATGTGTTGAAAAAATTTAATTAAGGTTTAGAGCGTCCGCCTTCGGCAGACGCCCCGAGCCTTGAGTCGAATTATTGACCACCCTCTCACCAACGAACAACTCGGGGTTTACGGCTTTTACAAGCCTAAACCCTGAACTGTTCGAGGATGGCAGGGGGGCCATCGGCCCGCTGCTCTCTCCGTCCCGAAACAAACGCTCCGAACCTTCAAGCCATTCAGCTGACCCTTCTCTCGCCCCCGAACAACTCGGGGTTTACGGCCCTTACGAGCCCAAAACCCCGAACTGTTCGAGGACGGCAAAAGAGTCACCATGCTTCGGCTCCCTCCGAACCCCCGAACCGATCGGTCGGCCCACCGCTTACCACCGAACAACCCGGGGTCTCACGGCTCTGACAGCCTGAACCCCGAATAGTCCGAGGGTGATCGATGTGCCTCTGATCCGGAGTACTCGGAAATATTTTATTCTCTGGGCGCCCGCCTTTGGCAGGCACCCGAGTCAGACGGCTCACTGCCTGACAACCAACAAGGGGAGCGGGGGATTATATAGCCCCCTAAGGCCCTCATTTATTGCATCTGGGAATATGAAATGACGGAAGGCGAAACGTCGCCATAAATGTTCATGGGAATGCGAAACGTCGCCAGTATTTGCTTATCGAAAAGCTAAACGCCGCGACTGTCGCGCCCGTTGCAATAAGTCACCTCGGAGCTGACCCCTGCGCAACTAGCCCGGCAACCGTCCCTAACAACCAAGATGATCAGAGAATGGAAAATCAAATGTTCTTATTCATTACTCTTTGCTTACAACTCAATGAACGTCGGTACAAATACAAGGAAAAAGCTCACAACTCACTCGCACTCGGCTGGGAACTCGAATTCGGGGCTCCTATCACGCTCGGCCGGACCGGCCCGGGAAGACACTCCCGCCACCGAGCTTCCTGCATCTTCGGGCTGCACCCCATCCGATAGAAATATCGGAGACCACCCCGGGGCCGCGTTGCTGGCCCCTTCTATCAGACCAGCGCCTAACACCAGCTTCAGCCTGCGAATCTCCAGCTCCTTCTCGACTACTGCCTCATGAAGGAAAGACTCCGAAGCCGACCCCCCGCTCGAAGCATCCGAGAGGGACCAGCCCGTCTCGATTACCCACCAGTCCTGGTCGGCTACGGCCTTCTTCAGGCGCGCCAACTCCAAGCCGAGCTCCCTGGACCTGTTCAGAAAATAGTTAACGGCAGCGGCTCGATCCCTAGCCTGCTTCTGTCGACGAAGCAAAGCTGCCTCCGTGGCCTCCTCCCCCAATCGAACTAGAGGTACCTCGGCAACAACAGGGAGGGCGACACAGGTCCTGTGCGTCTATCAAAAGACGAGAACAAACATCACAAAAAATACAAGTCTGGAAGGATCGGCCCCAAAAGTAAATTTCATTTCTTTCAAAAAGTTTGATACAAAAGTTGCGGTGGCCAGTCCGCTTCAGGCATTTACATCAAAATGAGAAAAAAAGAAGAGAAAAAAGATCTATTCTTGAGGGGGGGTGGCACCTCGTCATCGACCTGATTGCCCCCCACATCGTCGCCCCCCGGGGTGGGAGGAAGGTTCGGCGCCCATCCGTAGTAGAGATGGTCCACGTTCTGCTCGGGGTAGATCTGCATAAAGTGGGACTTGGCCTGTTCGTACGCCTCGTCCTGCGCCACCATGATGGTCTCCCCCAAGGCCGACTCCATCTCCTGCAGTGCCTTCTTCCCCTTCACTGCCTCGGCCGCGATCTTCGCCTCAAGATCCTCCTGGTCCTGCTTGTGGATTTTGCAGAGCGACTCTATTTGGGCCTTGTGGATGGCCACCATGGCCCGGGCTTCCTTCAGCGCATCCGTGGCCTTGTTCAGGTCGCGGAGGTACTTCTCCGCATTCCACCTCTCGATGTATATCTCCTTCTCCAAGCACTTGTGGAAGTGCTGACCATGGAGCATCACCTGTCCGAAGAGGGAAAGATCAGAAAAAACTCCAAGTCATTAAGTAAAGTAGAGCCAAGGCAACTTACCGAGAGGTGCGCCTGAGACCACCGCATGTAGGCCTGGTCCGCCGTCTGCGCCGCCTGGGCCATCTAATCGCGCTCGGTGGCGGCATTCGAGACGAACTCGACCGCCACCGGCCCATCAAGCAGAGAATCCTCCCGCACGATCGACCAATCAGGGGTAAATGGCAGCGTACCATGCTTGCTCACCATCTCCGCGGCGGTCGGCCGAATAGGGGGGAGCCCTTTTTCCGGGGCATCCACGGTCTTGCCCGAACCACCCGCAGCGCCCCGAGCCGCCCACGACGAATGGGAGGACTGGGAGTGTTGCCTCTTAGCCCTCTTTACCGGGGAAGCATCCTCGGCCACCGGTGCCGGCACCTGGGAGGACGCCCCAATCTGCGCGGCCAGCTTCTGCTTCTCGGCCGCTATCCTCTCCTGCTCGGCCTTCTTCATTTTCTCTACCCTCGCCTTCTCGGCGACAGCAAGCAATAACTTCTTCGCGTTCGCCTGTTGAGTTGTCATCCCTACAAAAACACAGAAGAAAAGCTAACGTTAACACGAAGGCAGGAAAATGAACATATTCGAAAAGAGACATACTAGGGTCGGCAGGACTCAGTCTGGCCCGGGCGAGGTGTATCTCGGTCACTCGAGGTCACGCGATACTGTGTCCCCCGAATATCTTCTCCACCCTCTTCCACTCCTTGGCGGTCAAGTCGCTCTTCCTCGGAGGCTTGTGTTTCGACTTTACGAAGTTCCACCTGGTCGGAATTCCCCAAGACCCCTCAGTCCGAACCACAAAATACTTTTCTTTCCACGCCTTTATAGAGTCCGGATGACCGTGCATAACCTTCGTATGCGGCCTCGGCGAAAAGTAAAAAATCTCCTCCTGATCTCCGAGTGAACCAATCCCAAAAATAGCTCGGAAATACGTCAGCCTCGGCTTCACTCCCTTCTCTTGACACTTTAGTATGAAGCAGACTAAATGCTTCCAGGAGTTCGGACCGTACTGCATGGGACACAGCTTCACCCAGTTCAGAACCTTCTTCACGAAAGGATGCAGGGGCAGCCTCAGTCCCGAGAGGAAGGCATCCTCAGGAAACATACAGTACCCCGGTGCCAGAGCCGTGGTGGGCCGAATACCGGGGCTCGGAAGGAAAATCTCGAACTCCCGCAGAATATAGTAGGTGGCCCTAATAATGTTAAGGTATTCCGCCTTCAAAATGCTCGGGATGCTATCTACGCGGATCTTCACCCGAGTGTCTTCGTCCAGCACTGGAGGGATCGATTCGATGTCCTTAATATCGTCGGGATACATCCGGATCGACCCTGGATTCTTGAAGGAAACCCGGGGAAACTCGAGACCCGATCTTGGTGCGTACTCATCGGGTGAGGAAGGACTGTGTGGGATGGTCATGTCTTTCTTTTTCCGACAAGGGCGAGCCTTACGCTCGGGAGACAGCATCGACAAAGGGGGAAGTGGTGGAAGATCTTCTCCGACCCCAGTCGGCCTTCCAGCCGTGCTTTGGCCAGCCTCTCCTTGGGCAGCCTCCTGTCCGTCGACCTCATCTTCCTCGTCCTTCTCGTCACCCTCGGCATCCTGCTCATCTTTGTCCTCCTCCTCGACCTCGGTGCCTTCCCCCTCCCCTTCATCATCATCCTCCTCCTGATCCTGTTCCTCCTCGTCCTCGCCGTACCCCTCCTCCTCTTCCTCCTCATCACCCTCATCCATGGGCTCCTTCCCCGGCCTTTTGGACCTCAACGGGGACACCACAAAGACAACGTCGTCCCCATCGTCCGACCCAGGGTCGGTCAGAACCTCCTCCTTCACCTTATACTTGCTCAAGGACGAGGACGTTTCCTGCTCGGATTCCTCTGCGGAATGGCCTGACAAGCTAGTCTCGGATCCGGACTGAGTTCGCGACATTACTAAAAAGAAAAATACTAACCTGAAACGTAGAAAGTTACGGTCACCGGAAAATTTGCCGACGGTAAGTAAGATTCCCGCTCTTGTTAAAAATTGGAAAGTGAGTAATAAAGTGAAGATGAAGAAATGAGGGAGGGAGATGGGGTTTTAAAGAGGAAAAGCAACTCCTCGATTTTCGCAAAAAAAGATCTGGCCGTTGGATCTTAACTGACAAGATCCAGCGGCCACCAAGATCTGGAAACGCTTTGATCTTTGCGCCCATGACGTCAGCAATAGGCGTAAAATTACCCCACTGCCCCTCCACCTTTTCTCTCCAAAAAAGGCTTTTTTCGACAAGTCAGAAGGGTCGACGCTCGGATTGAAGTGCGAGACAATAATTCCCCTTCTATTTTATAGAAGGGTCGACGCTCGGATAGAAGCGCGAGCCAATAATTCTCCTTCTATTTTCACAGAAGGGTGGACGCTCGGATAGAAGCGCGAGCCAATAATTCCCCTTCTATTTCACAGAAGGGTCGACGATCGGATAGAAGCGCGAGCTAATAATTCCCCTTCTATTTTCACAGAAGGGTCGACGCTCGGATAGAAGCGCGAACCAATAATTCCCCTTCTATTTTACAGAAGGGTCGACGCTCGGATAGAAGCGCGGGCCAATAATTTCCCTTCTATCTCACAGAAGGGTCGACGCTCGGATAGCACCGCGAGCCCCAACTGCCCTCCTTTGATATAGAGGGGCTCGGAGCTCGGATAGCATCGCAAGCCCCCAACTGCCATGCTTTGATTCAGAAGGCCTCGGTGCTCGGATAGCACCGCGAGCCCCAACTGCCCTCCTTTGATGAGGAGGGGCTCGGAGCTCGGATAGCATCACGAGCCCCAACTGCCCTCCTTTGATATAGAAGGGCTCGGAGCTCGGATAGCATCGTGAGCCCCAACTACCTTCCTTTGACTCAGAAAAGCTCGGAGCTCGGATAGAACCGCGAGCCCCGAACTTTCCTCCTTTGTTCAGAAGGGCTCGGAGCTCGGATAGCACCGCGAGCCCCACGAGCCCACCTCTGGTCACGAGGGACTCATCTGTCAACCCCTAGTGCTCGACAAACCGAGCCCCAGAAGAAAACCTTGCCTCCTCCTCGCTCTTCCGACTAGCGAGGAGATCGTCCACCGACCCAAAATAGCTCGTCTGCCGACCCCCAAGCACTCTTTGAACCAATCTCCTACAAAATCGACCTCAACGTCCCCTCGCTCTTCCAACTAGCGAGGAGACCGTCTACCGACCCCGGGAGCTCGTCCATTGACCCCTAATGCTCGACAAATCAAGCCCCAATGGAAGGCCTCGACGTCCCCTCGCTCTTCCAACTAGCGAGGTGGTCGTCTGCCAACCCTTGGGGCTCGTATGCTGACCCCATGGGCTCGCCCGCCGACCCCCAGGCCTCGGTGAGCATCGCTCTGGCTCTCCTACTCCTCTACACAGCCTCCAGCGCAAACTCCAATGAGGGATCCATTCCTTCTACCCCCTGGCCTCTTTGGAAGATAGCAGATCCTACTTTCTCACCCCAACATCCACCCTGCTCTTCCTACGGAGGTGAGGAATCACTCCTACATGGCTGGTTCACCCAGCCCTACAGGGCCCCTTTTGGGCCACAGGATCCCCTCAGGATGCGCGCACCTTCTGATCCTCCAGATCCGCCACATCAGCACCGGAAAACCGCCCGGACCGCTGCCACGTCAGCCTGGGAACCGCCCGGGCATCTGCCACGTCAGCCCTAAACCGCCCGGGTTTCCACCGCTTCAGCCACACGGGCAACCGGGTCCAGACCCGGTTGGCATCTTCTATAAATACCAGACCCCTACTCCTTCTCCAAGTAATCAACTCTTTCCCACTCAAACCTTAGTTACTGTTACTCTCCCTAAGTGACTGACTAGATCGTCGGAGGGTCTGCCACCGGGACCAACCCCGGCGTTCCGAGACCGTCTGCAGGTACACGAAACCCTCGGATCCGAGCCCCAAAGATCCGAGCCGAGCATCAGCCTCCGCCTCAATACCGCCTACCCCAGTACCGTTCGTCCAGGCAAGGGTCATCTGCATAGGTGTCTCCTACTTCAATACAAATCGAGTAAGAACTTACGCCTGGTGCATCCACACGTTTCCCAAAAACAAACCGCATCACTTGTATACCTGTGGATCGTACTAGAAGAAGAGACGATGAAGTACGGAGGTCGAAGCAGTCGAAGAGAGGAGAAGATGGAAACAAAAGAGCAGCAACAACATAGAGCTGTGCAAACTACTGTGAGGTCGACTACACACCTCTCGGGTCTGGGCACTAGTGAGGTGCGCCCGCGGCTGGTGTGTTATTTTGGGCCTTAATCTTGGGGATCGTTTTAGCCCAATATTTAACTCCAAGTCTGATCGTACGACTCCTATTCAGTGACTTCCTCTACAGGATATATCGGACGATTGAGATATCAAGTCTAACCTAGGGTTCTCTCTATTCTTCTTCTATTTATTGTAATAGCCTCCACTATGAGAGATGAAGTACTTCATTGATATTTTCTCCATTGCAAAGAGAGGCTTGAGAGATAGTTTTTGGTGAGTGAGTTTGATTTCTTGTATTGAGTAAATTTATAACTTCTCTCTTCTAGTTGAATATTATATCTCCCTATATTTCCCTCCGGATTAAGAGAAATGCTAACCGGGATAAATCCTCGTGTGCTTGTGTTGGATTGTTAGATCTATTTGTTGGTAATTCAATTGATTCGTCTCATCTGCCTCGCCATCCTCATTGCTCTAATCTATTCTGTTGCGCCACCGGTGTTTGTAGACATCCCCCAGCACTCTCTTCTCTCACAGGTTCATTCTCACTTGTCGTTGTTGTTGTCGTATACAGGCCACCTCATGTCGAGCATGGTTAGAAGCCAACAATTGGTAGTTTCAGGGATGGTATATGAAAAGAAAAAAAAAACAAAGGAAGGAAGGAAGGAAAGATGGAATGAGGAAGAGAGAATATAAGAGAGGTGTATCAAAATCCGTTAATTTTTACGGTCGGTTAATGGGCATTGTATTTGGAGTTGTTTTGGTGTGGCAAGTTATCATTCCTCAAAATTTTGATAAACGCATGGTAAGTTAGTATTGTTAGGTTTTGTGAGAAATTAACAATTGGGAATTAGGGTTAATATCTAGATCTAAGTTGCTTGAGATATTCACCCTAGGTATCAAGAATGGAATACCTAGACTGCTATCACAAGCTAGTATTTATGAATAAATACTGGTTTGGGTATCGGGTTATAGGCCCACAAATCCGCGTTCCATTATCCAATCAATTGTACGTTCAATACACGTGTTACTCATATGCACATGTATTATATATATAGAGAGAATATACCCATATATCCAACAATCTCCTCCTATATTCTCAATATATAAAGTACAGAATTATCTCATCAGTTCAGTATAAAACTGACTGGCTGATAGCAGTCCATAATATAAGATAAGCATCATAAAAGTATAGTTTCATAAGAATCAATATAACTATAAATCTGAATAGTTCAATCAAGACTAAACCAATATAATTAAATAGTTCCAAACCATATCCAATTCAGAATAGTTCACAAACACTAAACCAATAGATAATATAAATCATAGTCTCAAAACTAAACAAAGCAAATAAAATTCAAACCAAATTAAAGAGTTTTAAGCTCAAAAAAGCAGTCTTAAACTCAAAAGAAGTTCTTATCAAGCAAGTGATCAGCAATAGAAAATACTTGCATGCTTCATGATTACTCCTCCATATCGAGCAAGTCATCATCTTCAAAATCGAGATCTAGGATTCCATCTCCATTATCTTTGCTAGCACCTGTTGATCAACATTGCAAATAAGAATTTCATGAGTCATTTCTCTTTGAATTCAAACAAATTGCATAAGAGTATCTAGTTCAAACAAAAGAACTTAGTACACAAATTAGCTAGCAAGATTTTAACACAAGCATCACAATCAAATATCTTTAACAAATAAAGTACATGAACTTTTATAGTTTCTACATAAGAACCATACTATATTTCATATTGGAATGAAAAGACTGCCATTTCAATCATGGTTTAACAATGAATCATCAAAATTGGAATGAAATATGTATCCATAAAAGACATATCATAAAAAATTGGAATGATATTTAAGACAATTTAATCATCGGAAACATATAGACAAGTTTTCATGTTTTGTATTGGAATAATATAATTATTCTATGTAAATTCTATAGATATATAATACCATCACAATTGGAATGATATTATATATTTGTGGAATTTATGTGGATTCATCAAGATTATCTAAAACATGTTAATTATCAAATTGATGCTTAAGTTTGAACTTCTCCATGGCTGTTATGGGTTCTAATTATCAAAATAACTAGGATGTTAAAGCCTTTATGACTCAATGGCTCTTAACCCCATTTTCCCCACAGTTTTGACAATTAGACCTCTTTGTAATCCCTTAGTAAGGGAATTAGCCATATTCTGTTTTGATCTCGCATCAATGAGGGTTATAATCCCTTGCTTAATGAGATAGTTCAACTTTGCCTCTCTAAGACTGACAGTTCGTCTCTTACCATTGTAAAGAGTATTAGTTGTGATAGTTTTTGTAGCTTGGTTGTCGCAAAACAAGCTAAAAGTGGTTACTTTAAACCTTCTCAATGAAATATTTAGCAATAGGTCTCTCATCCATGCTGCTTCTTCACTAGCACAAGATAACGCAAAGAGTTCAGACTCCATAGATGAGAATGCAATGCCTGGTTGTCTTTTAGATTTCTATGACACAGTTGCACCTCCTAGTGTAAACACATAACCACTAGTGGATCGACTTTCACCAAATTCTATGCACCACGATGCATCAGAATATCCTTCCAAAACTGAAGGATGTCCAGGGTAGCACAAAGCCAACTCTTGAGTACCACTTAGGTAACTCATTAGCCTCTCAAGGGCATTCCAATGTGACTTACTGGGATTACTAGTGAATCTGCTAAGCATGCCTACCGCAAAGGCTATGTCTGGTCTAGTGCAGATCATTGCATACATGAGACTTCCAATTAGTTTGGAATAATCCAACTGTCTCACTATTGCACCGTCGTTAGGTATCAACTTATTGTTATAATCATAAGGTGTTTCAAACCTTTTGCAATCACTGTATCCCCACTTTTGTAACACATTATTGATATAGTGAGATTGACTAAGGAATATACCTTGCCTAACAAAACTCACTTTCATACCTAATATATAGTGTCCACAATACCTAGGTCCTTCATGCTGAATTCTTTGGATAACATTGTTTTAACTTCAACTACAGTTGAGAGATTGCTTCCAACAACAAGCATGTCATCAACTTACAAGCAAATTATAGCAATTTTATTTGATAGATCACAAAAATAAAGGCATTTATCAGACTTACTAGATTCAAAACCTAAGCTCTTTATTGTTGTATCAATTTTTTCATGCCATAATTTTGGTGCTTGTTTTAATCCATACAAAGATTTTACCAATTTGCAAACTTTGTTCTCTAAACCTTTAAGTACAAAACCTTCAGGTTGATTCATATAGATTTCTTCATTAAGATCTCCATTTAGGAAAGCAGTTTTAACATACATTTGGTGAATAACAAAATTTTCAATGGATGCAATGGAAAGAAGAATCTTTATTGTAGTAATATGACAAACAGGTGAGTAAACATCAAAATAATCTACCCCACTTTGTTGAGTATAACCTTTAGCTACTAGTCGTGCTTTATACTTTGCTATAGATCCATCCGGATTAGGTTTCTTCTTTAAAACCCACTTGTTTCCTATGGTTTTAGCTCCTTTTGGCAGATCAACTAATTTCCAAGTTTTATTTTGTAATAAGAATCCATCTCATCATCAATAGCCTCTTTCCAAAGTAAACCATCCCTAGTCCGAAGGGCTTCCTTTACACTAAGTGGATCAGCCAACAGTGCATAAGTTACAAAATCATCACCATAGGTTCTAGGTGTCTTATCTCTGGTGGAGGTTCTTCTAGGCTCAATTTCATTTTTAATTTCAGTGTCAGTTATGCTAGGTCTAGATTCTGTTTTTGAATCATTGAATAAGTCTGTGTGGCCAGATAGTGTTATACCTTTGTCTTTGATGAACACATCTTCAAAGAATTCTGCATCTCTAGATTCAATTATCTTATTGAGAGATAGGTCATAAAATCTATATGTCGCACTATCAACTGCACTTCCTAGATACATACAAGTATTTGTACGAGGCCCTACTTTAGGCCTTCTAGGATATGGTATTCTAACAAAAGCAATACAATCCCATGTTTTTACTTTATCAAAACTCGGTGTGTGTTTATGTCATAACTCATACGGTGTTTCAGACAGTTTAGAGTGTGGTAACATATTAAGAAAATTATTCGCAGTCAATGCAGCCTCTCCCCAAAAACACGAAGGCAATCCAGCAATCAATAACATAGAATTCAACATTTCTGTGAGTGTTCGATTCTTTCTTTCGGCTATACCATTTAACTGTGGTGAGTATGGTGCTGTTATTTCGGAGATAATGCCATGTGAAGTGCAAAATTCTTTAAAACTCATTGATACATATTCCCCACCTCTAACAGATCTGAACCTTTTTATTTTAGCATTTAACTTATTTTCAACACGGTCTTTAAATTCTTTGAATTTATTAAGTGCTTCATCCTTTTTTTAACAAATAAATATGAAAATATCTAGAATAATCATCTATAAAAGTGATCAAATACTTCCGACCTCCTTGCGTCACAAAATTTTTAAAGTCGCATATGTCAGAATGAATTAGTTCAAGAAGTTGTATACTCCTAAAAACAGAACTAATGGTTTTCTAGTGATCTTTGTCTGAGCACACACTTCACATTTGTCATATCTTAAGGATGTATCAATTGGCAGATTAAAAGTTTTAGCAACAGCAAGTAATTTAATATAGTTCACATGTCCCAATCTGTTGTGTCAAGTATAAGGGCTACACAGTTTTGAGCTAACAGCATTAATCACTTCATTTGCTAAAATAAGTCTATACATGTCATTGACTAAGTAAGCACAACCAAAGTAGTATGAGTTAACAGATAAAATAGCTCTACCACTTATCATAAAAACTACCATGCAAGCATTATTCAGTAAGCTAATAGAAATTAAATTCTTTGCTAAAGTAGGAAAAAATTTAACATTACGCAAAATTAAATTTTTACCTGATGAAAGACTGAGATTTGCAGTTCTAACCTGGAGCACCTTGACTGATTCTCCATTCACCATAGAGACAGACTCGTTTGCATCTTTGAGATCAGTTAGCAGGTTCTTATTGTTGCAAGCATGGCATGTAGCCCCCGAGTCCAAAAACCAACTAGCAGAGGCACTGACCTTATCGTCACCAACAACACACAGAAAATTGGTGGGTTCAGTGTTGCCCTCTAACAAGTTCACCCTTTCATTGTTAGGTTGTTCTCTTTTGGGTAGCTTACATTCGGTAGCATGGTGACCCATTTTCTACAGTTGTAGCACTTCCTTTTCTTTTTGACAATGTTTTTAGTGGTTTCGAACTTGGATGGTTCACCCTTAACTTTATTAAGCTTGTTCTTCTTAAACTTAGGAACTTATTAGGTATTGGTTAGCACATTAGCATGAGAAAGTTGTTTCTTAGCCAACTCCAAATGTTCTAGTCTCATCCTCAACTTTAATACATCGTTTGAGTTGTGCAAGTTTAATTTGTTCTGGTAGTCTATACATTTCAGTCTTAAATGTAAGCCATGATGCAGGTAATTTAAAAATTATTGCTCCAGTAAGAAAGACACCACACACAATGATATCTTCAGTTATCAATCTAGCTACTAAGTTTTCAAGATCAGTTACCTGAGGGAGAATGGCTTTCTCCTCTCTGAATTCAAAACTCATGAACTTATCAACCAAGTGAGTCTTAGAGACCTTTTTCTCCTTTTTGAATTCGTCCAGCAGATTATCCCATATTTCCTTAGTTGTTCCGTACTTCATGTAAACATCTGCTAACTGATCTCAAATGCTATTTAACAGAAACTCTTTACACAAGTCCTCATCTCTGATCCAAGTGGCATCTATCACATCTTCAGTACACTCCTCATAAGTCGTTTGACAGGTATAGAAAATCTTCATGAATTTCATTCCATACTGTGTTTTCCTCTTCCAGCTATTGAATTCAGAACTACTAAACGCCTCTAGTTTAGGAACCTCATACAGTCGATCATGTTTTCCATCTGAAGGAATAAACGATGAGTTCCTAAAGTTTGAGAGTATGTTCTGAATTATTACTACACAAGTAATTTAGATAAAGAAGAGGGTTTATCTGTAAATCTGCCAACTAATAACAGAATAAATAAATTAGATAATTGCACGAATTTAAAGTTCAAAGATACCAGATCAGAAGATGAGATGAAAACAAGAAAGACCCCACTGTCTTCTTCACAACCCGGACACAAGAGAACACCAGAATTCTTAATGGATCAGGTTCGGATCCGATTACTCAGCAAGTCAGAGAAGAGAGGAGGAGGATGGGTCTGCTTGCGGGTCGGGTTCGCCGCAACCAGGTCTGACACACAGACATCAGGAGAAGGAGGTCGAGGGCAGTGCCGTCAAAGTCAGACGAGGTCGATTCGACTTGTCTCTGGTCAACGCCTCGACTGATGGTCGATCGGCTTCAAACAAAGAAGGCGACGACTCACGGCGAACGGTAGTGGGAGCGACGACGCCGACCACGATGGCGGCGATGGTGATCGTTAGTAACATTGGCTACTTGGCTTCGACGGGATCCAGAAAGGGGTACTCTTCTCTCTTAATTAATCTCACAAATTGATTAATAATATCTCAAGATTGTTAGGTTTTGTTAGAAATTAACAATTGGAAATTAGGTTAATATCTAGATCTAAGTTGCTTGAGATATTCACCCTAGGTATCAAGATTGGAATACCTAGACTGCTATCAAAAGCCAGAATTTATGAATAAATACTGGTTTGGGTATCGGGTTATAGGCCCGCATACCCACGTTCCAATATCCAATCAGTTCTATGTTCAATACACATGTTACTCATATGCATATGTATTATTTATATATAGAGAGAATATACCCATATATCCAACAAGTATAAGGTTTAAGGAAAATGCCTAGTGTAGTAATTGGGTTAATAGTAGGGGTGACATCTGGGCGGGCCGACCGTTGGTGGTATTGTATTGATTTTTTTTCCTAGTTTTTTTTTAAAAAAATGGATTTATATAATTTCCAAAAAATTGGATTTACTAGATAGTTTTTGGCGGTACTTTGGGAAATCTAAAAATATACATAATCTATATATATAACCCCATTTCATTTATTTCTCGTCACAAATTCACTCAACTCTCTCAAATCTCTCTCAACTATCTCAACAAACTATGGAATCAACATCAACAACAATCAACAACTCTCTCAACTCTCTTAAGACTCAAGTGCTCTCCATCTTACAAGAACAAGCTCTCAACTCTCAACTCTCATTCTTCAATTTACACTCATACAGTATTTTTGTATTTGTTTAATTTTTAGAACTAGCATTGTTCTCGTCTCTTTCTCTTTCTTAGATTTTAGTAGTTAATATATTACTAGTTCATAATTAATTATTGTTTATGTTTTGTTGAACCACTCTTCTTCTTTTTAGATTTTTTTTTTGTTAACATACACTAGTTCATCACTAAATTGTTGTTTTTGTATTGAACTCTTTTTTTTTTAGATTTTGTTTATTAACATACACTATTTCATGATTTTTTCTTTGTGTTATTTTATAGTTTAAACACTCTTTACTTGTTTTGTAGAATTTTGTTAACAATATACACTAGTTCACAATTTATTATAAACGTTTTTTTTAACTGTCACTTCTTATTTCTAGTTTTTTTTTCAAACATACATACACTACTTCTTAATTAGATGCCATCTAACCGATTACACGGTAGACATAATAGTCAAGAATTCACCTCATCTATTCGCAATCTTTCCATTCCACAAGTAGATAATGAAGAAACATTTAGATATTTTGATAGTATTCCCAATTTTGATAGTATTCTCAATGCACACATGGAAGATGTAATGGTAGAAGACATAGATTCACAAGAGATGGAACAAACCTCTTCTCAATCCCGTGAAATAAGAGGAAACACTTCCGAAGTATACAAATATTTCTCTTTTGTCCCTTCTCAAAACGATCAAAGTGTATGACTTAAAATTTGCAATAAGTGTAAACCGCCATATAAGTTTAAATTAGGTGCGGAAACGGGTACACTTAAGTGCCGCTTAGATAAATCCCGACCCGAATTATCAGAAGACAAGCTTACACAACTAAAGAAAAACCTTAGGACTGTTCATGTAGATATCCATAGTTACGATCACAATACCGTTCGTAGGAAAATGACTAGATTAGTAAATAAGGATGAATTACCTTTCTCCTATGCCGAAAGTAGGAATTTAGAAAGTTTTAACCAAACCGCATTAAACCTCCATTATAAAAGCATACTAGAATATGTTAGTTGCAACACTAACATCACTAAATTGTAGAGTTTCTTTGACATCGGATGGTTGTGTAAGAGTTAATGGCGTACCATTAATGATGCGTGTAACATGTTATTAGATAAATTCTTATTGGTTACTCCAAAAGAGGATTATTTCTTTCGGATTTGTTAGCTACTCACATAAGGGTGAGATAATTGCGACACATATCATGAACGCATGTAATAAATTTGGTATTTTTGATAAAATTTTTGCTATTGGTTTTGATCATGTCTCTAATAATACTAAGACAATTACTAGTTTGAAAATTACTTTAAATCCTATAGAATCCGATATTTTTTATGTTATGTGTGCTTTGCATATTTTAAATCTTTGTATACAAGACGCACTAAAATACGAACATGATAACATTAGTGCAATAAGAGATTGTGTTAATTTTATAACTTTGAGTGGTCCAACATATCAAGTATTTCATGATTGGTGTCAACTTAGGAAAATTCCATTTAAACATTTTCCTAGTGGACATCGTTCGAATTCAACATATGATCTCTTAGTTGTAGTTCTTCATTATAGACAAGGTTTAAAAGAATTTTATGATGCAATGAGTATGCAAGATTGTAGAATAGATGATAATTTTTGGTTTTTTGGCGATAGTTTGTTAAAATTTTTAGAACCTTTTAATGATGCAACTTTGCAATTTTCTAAAACATATTCATCTACTTCTAGTGGTATTTTACTAACAACTGTTACTATGATGACCACAATTAAAGATTTGATACGCAACCCTTTTATTGGGACAATGGTTTATGCCGCTTATGTAAAGAGAAATCCAATTGAGCGAGAGTATATCATTCTAGATACTTGCAACAAGAGCTAAGCCAATGCTTAAGCTCCCAGCTTTATACTAACTACTAGTCTGTATTGTGTTGCTAGTGTAATTAATCACGTAATTAAGTTAGAGGGCACAAAGAATTTAATTGAAACTTTTTATTCATATGCTCCACACGAAGAACTACAAGATTATGATCTTGAATTTTTTTACTACACAATTTAAGCATGTTTTGAATAATTTGTATGATAGTTACGATAGGCTTTACGCATCTAATACTACACAATCACAAAATGTTAGTTCTTATTCATCTTTCATTTCAAAAGGAAATGATCTTACATTTTCAACTAGTGGTGATTTAAATCTTATTAAATCAAAAATAATAATAAGAAGAAGAAGCAACAATTAAGTTAAATTGGTATAATGCACAACCTCCCGTCGATGATATAGTTGATGTGTTAAATTTTTTGGAAAAATAATGATACTACTTTTCCTATTCTTTCTCGTATGGCTAAAGATTTGCTAACTCCCCTGGTGTCAATGGAAAGTGCTTTTTCTCTTGGTGACATGATAATGGGCCCGAATAGGAATCACTTGCTTTCGAAGAATTTGGAGATGCTAGTATGTGCGGAATATTGGATGAAAGCGGAAGAGAGAATCCAAGATTTACTTCAAGCGATACAAAATGGATCAAGTAACGACAAACAAAGAATGAAGATTGAAGATTGACTTGATTCGCTAGATTAAAAAAATTAAAAAATTTAGGGCGATGAGATTTTATATTTGGGTTAAGTAGAAGTGCACGACAATAGTCTAATGCATTCTATTCAATCTAAATATAGGCCATCTCGAACTCTAAATTCTATACATCCCCTCAACTCGTAATTTCAAATTCAGTCACTTGGTATGAAATGTTACTTATCTATTTGACTATATTTATAATTTTGTAATTCATTAAAACAATTTAATATATGAATCTTTTTCTTTATTTTATATGTTCTTACAATTGTTGTCTACATTCAATCACCCAAAATGTTTGCATTTATTCCAATATATTCTACTTTATTCAAAAAATAAATTTAAAAAAAGAAAACCAACACAAAAACCAGCGGCTTAGGGTCGGGTTTGGGTCCCCCTCCCCCCTCCCCAGTCCGGCCCGGCCCGCCTAAGGCGGTGGCTAGGCCCGCCAAAGGCTGGGACTGGGTCTGGCCCGGTGGTTTTGGGCCCGGCCCGGTCCGGTAGGCCTGGATGCCTCCCCTAGTTATCAGTATACTTAAAAGATTGTGGGTTTAAAATAATTCATGATCTAGATTTGGGGCCAAAAATCATTTTTCCTTTTCTTTTAGGGTAAACTTCTTTTCTTTCAGGGTAAACTTTATTTAGGTTCATGGCCAATTGGCCTTAAATGGTTTTTCCTTAACCCCTTTGAATTTTCGAACTCATCTTTTAATCGTTATCTAGGTGTATGAAACTTGTATATTTGTTCAGCTAGCTGTATACAGACAATCATATGCAACATATTTATGTATCTTTACATAAATCATAACTTAACGGATGTCTTAAATGATATGGTCTAATGCCCGGGCCTGGAATCCAGATCAAAGATCCGGGGCGGGCTTCCAACTCCGAGCCATGTCCGACCCTTTAGAGGGTCGGGTTGGACTTTCGGCGGGCTTTTTTGCAGACATGGGCTTTTGCGATCTATTAACATTCCTACTTTAAAGTAATGAAATTTTCAAAATTATTTAAAAGTGAATTTATAGTATGTCATCCAAACAAAAGGTTATGTTCTAGGAAAAGAAAAATGGGTTATGGAAAAAATATATATATTGACTAAATAAATTGGATGGATTGTTGAATTCTAACTGCGAAATAAACTCAATAACGACAACGAGATGCAAGAACTATAGAATCAAAAACAAGAGAACAAAGAACAACCAAAAGCAATACACAAAAACACACGAGATTTTTTGAGGTTCACCCAAAACAATGGCTACTTCCCCGCGCAGAGACACTCCTGCGATTTTCACTAGAAATATGAAGATTAGGTTTACAAATCTCTCAAGAAATCACCACCAAGGTGTAGGGTTTCTCTCTATCTCCCTCTCTCTTAATGACGACTGGTAGATCTCTATTTTCTTTTTTACTTAACCCTAAAATCGTACACAATACAATATATATTGGATTCCACAACTTTAATCTCAGCCGCTCATCAATCAGCATCGGGACGGTCGACCGCAACATCATGATGGTCGACCGGTTCATTCCTTTGTCTGCACGAGTTCCAACAGAGAGCAGGTCGGTCGATTGCGCGGTCGACCAGTCACCTCTTCAAGTTACAAAATTGAGTCAGCGAGTGGGACGGTCAACCGTACATTTGCCTGGAGCGCGATCCGGGGGTGCGGTCGACCGCAACTCTGCTTGTAGCTTCAAACCACTTCTAACATCTTGCTCCCACTTCGACTCTCCTTCTCATTTGACTTCACGAACCCCACTATCGTGTATTGGATCCACAAACCCCAACAATCTTCCACTTAGAGACATATACATGAAGTCTCTAACCTGTTCTTCATTCTTCCATTGGCCTAGTCTAGGCATGTGCCTCTGCGAGTCTCCTCAATAATTAACCTAGAGATAATCCGATAGCGGTATAGCAAAACTGATGTTTCCTGCTATCCACCACCTTTGTGAGCATGTCCACCGGATTCTTAGTGCTAAGAATATTAGTTAACTTCAACCATTTCTTCTCAACCTCCATTCTGATAAAATGATACCTCATTTGAATGTGCCGAGTCCTAGAGTGATATGCTGCGCTTTTCGCCAAGAAAACTGCACTTTGACTGTCACACCATAGTTTACCTATGGGTTTCTTCCTGCCCAACTATTTCATAAGCTCCGAAATCTACAACATGTCTTCTGTCGCTTCCGTAAGTTCCATATACTCTGACTTCGTGGTTGACTGTGCTACAACCTTTTGTAACTCTGAAGCCCAACTAACAGTTGTTCCACCAACTGTAAATATATACCTTGTAGTATTTCTGCAACCATCACGTTCGCTCAAAAATTTATATCCACATAACCATGTATATGCAAAGAATCTCCCCTAAAACAAAGAGAGTGATCTGAAGTACCTGCTAAATATCTAAGAATCCACCTTACTGCATCTCAATGCTGTTTACCTAGATTCTTCATGTAACGGCTGACAACTCCCACTGCTTGAGCGATGTCTGGTCTTGTAGACACCATCGCATACATCAAACTCCCAACAGCTAAGATATAAGGAATAGCAGTCATTTCCTCCATCTCTGCCTCTGTCTTAGGACACAAGTCCATTGATAACTTGAAGTGAGCAGCCAAGGAACAAGTGACTGGCCTCGCGCCATCCATATTGAATCTCTTCAACACCTTCTTCACATAGTCCGCTTGTGATAAAGCTTCTTGCTACTCCTGTCTCTACTAATCTTCATGCCGATGATTTGCTTTACTTCACCCGAGTCCTTCATTGAAAACTCCGAAGCTAGAGTCTTTTTCACTTCCTTGATCTTCTCCATACATGAATCTGCTAACAACATGTCGTCCACATACAATGCCAAGGTAACTATATCATTGTCCTCATATCTACGAACATACACACAATGATCCGTTTCGCACCTATCGAAACCTTTCCCTCTCATGAAGCAATCAAACTTCAAGTACCATTGCCGCGGTACTTATTTGAGCCCATAAAGACTCTTCTTCAATCGACACACCATGTCTTCATTTCCTTTAGCTTCAAAATCTGTGGGTTGTCTCGTGTACAGCTCTTCTTCGACATCACCATGGAGAAATGCTATCTTCACATCCAATTGCTCTAAGTGCAAGTCTTCAACTGCCACAATACTGAGTAAAACCCTAATAGAGGCCATCTTCATAACCGGTGCAAAGATTTCACTATAATCAACACCTTCTCTTTGAGAGAATCCTTTCACAACAAGCCCTTGTACCTCTTACTGCCATCTGCCTCATCTTTGACTCTAAAAAATCATTGTTCATAAGAGCGCGCTTCCCTGCAGGTAACTTGGTTAACTCCCAAGTTTGGTTATGTTCAAGGAGCTCATCTCGTCCTTCATGGCTAACTCCCACTGAATTCGAGCCGCATCCCTCAAAGCCTCCTTATGAGTCTCTAGATCTCCTGAATCCGTGTGCAGAACATGCTCGTGAACAATACTAGCTAATGGATCAAATATCTCGATTGGCCTCCTCTCTCGTGTCGATCTCCTCAATGTGGGTACCAGTTCACCGACCGATTCAGGTTCTCCAAACTGTTCTGGCTGTACCTGTTCGTCTTGGATAACCTGCTCATTTCTAATAGGCTCACCAAGAGCCTCCTGTGCTACATGTGGTACTTATACCTGCTGCTGCACTGTAGGGTCCCCACCACTAGGGCCGCCTTCAGAATCTGAATCTGAGACTGAGTCTTAACCCCAATCTGACTCTGAACTGGTTGTACTGTCTTGACCTATGTGCCTGTCCTTGTATAGGATCTCTTCATTAAACACAACTTTCCTGCTGCTAATGACTTTGTTATCCACAAAATTCCAAAGCCTGTAACCATACTCATCGCCACCGTAGCCAATGAACACACACCTCCTAGACTTAGAGTCCAACTTCTTTCCTTCTTCCCTGTCAATTAGTGCATATGTCATACAACCATAAACTTTCAAATGCAAATAATTAACAGTTTACCTGAACATAGTTCATCTGGAATGGCCCCATTAAGGGTACTAGACGGGCAATGGTTAATCAAGTACACTACCGTAACAACTGTAGTGGCCCAAAGATGGATCGGAAGACTTGCATGAAGTCTCATGCATCTCGCCCTTTCGAGTATCGTGCGGTTCATTCTTTCTGCTACACCATTCTCCTGTGGAGTCTTAGGAACTATCTTGATTCCTCTGATACCTTCCTTTGCCAGATAGTTAACAAACTCTTTGCTTGTGTACTCACCTCCATTGTCTGACTTTATTGCTTTTACCTTGCAACCCGTCTCATTCTCAATCCTGGACTTCCAAGCTCTGAATGCCTCAAAAACTTCTGATTTCTCGCGAATTTCATAAATCTAAACCTTTCTTGTAGCATCATCGATGAATGTGACGAAGTATCTCTTATCACCATAAGAGAATTCCTGAGCTGGACCCCACACATTTGTATATACCAACTCTAGCTTCCCAAGCTTCTTCTCACGCCCACCCAACTGAAAGCTAACTGTCTTCTGTTTGCCTATCACACAATTCTCACAAAAATCCATCTCAACCTTTTTCAACCCCGGCAAAAGATCCCAAAAACAAAGCTGCTTGACACCCTTTTCACGAGAATGCCCCAACCTGACATGCCATAGAATTGAAGAGGAACTACCTGCTGATGTTGTGGTAATGACATCACCTGAATCACCTCCCCTGAGTAAGTACAACGTATCACCACGTTTTCCTTTTGCCACCAACCTGGCACCTATAGTCACCTTCCATTCTCCATAACCAAAAGTTGTTGTAAACCCTTCTTTGTCTAGTTTGCTAATTGAGATCAAGTTTTTCTTCAAGCTCAGAATATGTCTTGTATCATACAAGACCAATTGCCCACCATTGCGAGCCTTCACTCTCACAATGCCTCTACCACAACTGGACATATCTGCCAATTACCAACTGAAACTGCACCAAAATCACCTGTCCTGTAATCCTAAAAAACATCCCTTATGGGAGTAAAATGATAAGAAGCACCTGAGTCTATACACCAATCATCTTGCAAAATATCAAATCCAGCACAAAAACACAATTCATCTAGACGGGGTTCAATACTTACCACATTGGTTACCTGTGACCCTGCTTGTGCTTTCTTATACTCCTCGCATTTGTCTCTCCTGTGTCCTGGCTTCTTGCAGTACCAACACTCACCTTTGTAATGTACGGTTCTTGACTTGGACCTGTGACTCCTGCTCTGCGACCTCCCTCTATTTGATGTTCAACCAAGAGCAACACACAAGAACACACGAGATTTTTCGAGGTTCACCCAAAATAATGGCTACTTCCTCGCGCAGAGGCACTCCTGCATTTTTTACTAGAAATATGGAGTGCATTTTTTACTAGAAATATGAAGATTAGGTTTACAAATCTCTCAAGAACTCACCACCAAGGTGTAGGGTTTCTCGCTATCTCCCTCTCTCATAATGACGGCTGGTAGATCTCTATTTTCTTTTTTACTTAACCCTAAAATCGTACACAATACAATATATATATGATTCCATAACTTTAATCTCAGCCGCTCATCAATCAGCGTCGGGACGGTCGACCGCAACATCATGACGGTCGACCGGTTCTTTCCTTCGTCAGCACGAGTTCCAACAGAGAGCAGGTCGGTCAACTGCACGATCGAAAGGTCACCTCTTCAAGTTACAGAATTGAGTCAGAGAGTGGGATAGTTGACTGCACGGTCGATCGTACACTTGCCTGGAGCGCGATCGGGGGGTGCGGTCGACAGCGCGGTCGACCGCAACTCTGCCTGTAGCTGCAAACCACTTCTGACCTTTTGCTCCCACTTTGACTATCCTTCTCATCTGACTTCTCCAACCCCAGTATCGTGTATTGGATCCACAAACCCCAACAGGAATATGTTGCACATTTTTAAGGGGGAAATGGCCAAATAATATTCAAAGTTTATCCTGATTCCTAAATAGTACCTAAACTTTTTAAATACCTAAATAGCACCCGAAGTTTTTAAAATAGGACTAAAAACCACCTGCTGTTAAGTTTTTCGTTAAGTTAATGAAATATTCTCTAAATATACCTCTTAACGGGTTTAAACCCGTTAAAAAGAGTGAAATGTCGAAATTGTCTGCCACCATCTCCACCATCTTAACGAATTTAAACCCCATCACCACCACCGACCACCATATCCAAATAGCACTATCTCGACCATCACCACCATCTCCAACCACCATCACCACCACCATCTCCATCAACCACCACCATCATCTCCAACCACTATCACCACCACCAACCACCATCTCCACCATCATCTCCACCATCATCTCCAACCACCACCAAAACCCATCACCTCTGAAACCCATCTCCACCGACCCCCACCGACCACCATCTCCACCACCTCCAAAACCCATCACAATCACCATCACCTTTATCTCCACCAAAAATTTTAACAAAACCAAAACAATAAAACTAAAAAATGAAGAAGAAAAAAAACCAAAAAGAGAAAAAGGGAGGCTGGAGCTATTTCGGTAATTTCACATTATTTTCGCAAAAAAAATAACGGAAGGGGTTTTTGGTTCTATTTTAAAAACTTCGGATGCTATTTGGGCATTATAAAAACTTTGGTTGTTATTTAAAAATTAAGGTAAACTTTGAGTGCTATTTCGTCCTTTCCTCCTTTTTAATTATAATTAAAATTTATGTGTGCACCCAAGCATGTGAAGCTACACTTTATTTATATATTATTATCTTCTTTGAACAAGGCTTTAGCTACACACGCACACATTCGTATCCCATATTAAGGAATTGGTATAAGGGGAGCTCGAAATCCCAACCTTTTGCTCACTTCCGAAGAGGTTTACCACTAAACTACTAGACTATTAGCTGGAGATAAACTTAACTAAAAATCAACAACCATCACTTCCCAGGTAACATACATATTTCACCCCTACTAAGTATTTCTATAAATCTCTATGAGATACTTGCAAATTTTTTTCAAAAGAAAGAGTGAGAGGACTAGAGTCATTTTATAAATTTTCCTCCGAATCTTCAATTTGTGTCCATGTTCGCAATTTCTTAAGATCTGTCAAACTTTTATATAAAAAGTACCGTCGCACAAGCAACATGCATCCTGTTGAAACATCATGAAACATTCCTTGGTATTTATATTATCTTGAGGGTTTCCAATTGTTGTCGACAACCAATGTTTCTTCAGGTTTTTATAAGTTTTACATAAAAGGTAGAATAAATTTCAGATAACCCTACTAATTTTTTAAGTTTGGTAGATAACCATACCCTTTTTTTTTTGACAAATAACCCTACTAAACTTCATTTTCCGTTGGATCCCCTAACGTCATTAACTTTAGCATGAATAACTAAAATAACCCTAATGTCTTAACTATATAACAAAATTACCCCTCTTCTTTCCTCTTCTTCAAGTAAAACCAAAATCAAATCGGATCTTCTTCTTCTTCATCCTCCTCCAAATTTCAATATTCCAAACCCTAAATCGAAAAATAACTCCCCTAAAATGGTCCACCACTACCACCACCACCACCAAACCCCAACTCCACTACCCTATCCTCCTTCCTCCCTCCCCTCCTCCGCGCCCAATCCCTCCTCTTCCTCCAAATGTCCTCCCTCGCCTCCAAACTCTTCAAGTTCGTCTCCACCGCCGACTCTGTCGTCCTTTCCACCATCGACGTCGACGACGGGACTGCCACCGCCTTAACCCTAAGTCCCATGGTTGAGAAAGCGACAAAGTCGCAGAGTGGTATCCTTGCGACATCACTTAATGAAGATCTCATGGTTCTGCAATGCAAAGAGAGGAAGTATGGCTGTCGTCTATCTCTTTTGTTCCAGCCCTTTAGTTATTTGTTGGGCTTTTGTTAGTGTTGTGTTGGTTGTCTATTAGGTGTTTGATTTTTATGCCTATGGAAGAAATATGATGGATTTGATGGGTTGAGTTCATATTTACTGCATTTGCATATAGTAAACACAATCTTTGTAATGGAAATGTTTAAGAATTAGCAAGTGACTAAAAAGCAAAGCACTAAAAAAAACATGGTTTCTAAATTCTGTTAGTGGAGAGAAGCTTTGTAATGGAAAGATTTTAGAATTAGTAAGTGAAAATAGAGTATACCATGTTAAATTTTGGTAGAAATGTTGGAGATGTTTGTGAATATGAGATTATAATATATGTGAAAGGTCACTGTTGATGGCCAAAAGTACCTAGGAGTAGTGCATTTCAGAGCATTGCTATTATCATCAGCTCCTTGGAAAGGTTGATTACATAGTACTATGGTAGCTCCTATTCGATTGAAAAGCTTTCCTTCTCTAGCTGGCGATAGAAGCCCCTGAACTACTGACTAAGGTAGAGACTGTTAGGACACGGGTTAAGCTCAATTGGTTATTACATAGTGTTGCTTTGGTTATTCAGTAGGCCTTTCACTGATGTTAATAAGATTTATGAATAGCATTTAAACTAGCTTATTTTCATTAAAAAACCATAGTGAAAGCTTTATATTCTACAAAACTAATCTTGATTATAAATCAAGAATCAAAGCCCCGCGACATCGACCATAGGTCGGTCGCATGCACTAGCGCGCTCGTCCATTGCTTGCGCGGCTTATTTGTCTAAAAATGAATCTTGATGCCTAATTAATCTCATAGATATACTTTGCTGTTAATTTTCAAATGATGCAATTATCCAGTTTATGCTTAGATTAATATTTGCTGAAATTGTTTTAGCTTTGATAAGCTTGTCTATGAACCAGTTGAAGGAAAGGCCTGGCATGCAGACCATATAATACATGTCTATAAAGGAGGTGGCATGTGTATCTGAATCATTCAAAGGTTGAAGTTTAAAGTTTCCGCTTTGTTTTGGGCTATCATTTAAATGTCTGAAAGGAAAATTCTAAAACTATTTGCAGGGGAATGTAGCCTAGACAATATGAGGACCCTGTGTGTAGTCTGCCACACTGACTGAAGTCACAAAAGCTCAACAAGCTGGCTAGAAATTGGAAAGGCAAAGAGCAAATCAAGGAACTTGCAGATAATGACCATAAAAAATCCACCTCTACTCCAATCTTGATGTAAGTATTAGACATAATGCCCTAATCATCTAAAGTTTACCCTTTTCATTTATGGTAAGACAATAAATTTGCTGCGTTCTTGCTCAACACTTACTGCCAGTTGGTATTTTTGTAAAAAGTCTCCCTAAAGCCCGCTATTGCCTAAGCTTTCTAGAGTTTTTTGGCTGGCTTCAAGATGTACAATAAATATTGTCTTCGCAGATTTCTGTTTTTTAGCTATCTCACAATTCTTTTTAGTGTTAGAATTTATACTTTCTTTAAATGTTTTTAGCTCTTAAAGCTTTCTTAAAATGCAAGTGAATTAACATGGCTCCGAAATGTATAGATAAATTTTCTGAACAGAAACATATATGATGTATTTTGTGCCTACAAAAATGATGCAAGAATTTACTTTCCCTTTCATGTTTGTCGAGCAAGTCTTTGTTTCGTTTTGATTATGATATATGGTTGCATCTTCCAGAACATTTTTTCCCCTGAGTTGGAAGCAGCAGCAGCAGCTACTGGAAGAAGAAGAAGAAGAAGAAGAAGAAGAAGAAGAAGAAGAAGAAGAAGCGTTGGGATTTTGGGCTTGAGCTATATTTATGTTGATTGTGAGCAGGGCCGGCCCTGAGTTCCCGGGGGCCCGAGGCGAAAGGCTCAAATAATTATTTTGCATTATGAGCTTTGTTTATCTTATTTCTAGGCATCTTGAGCTATCTTTATGTTGTTTGTGAGCATTATAAGCTATGTTTATGTTGCTTCCAGGTATCCTGAGCTCTGTTTATGTTGTTTGTGAGCATTATGAACTTTGTTTATGTTGTTTCCAGGCAGAACTCTGTTTATGTTGATTGTGAGTATTATGAGCTCTGTTTATGTTGTTTCCAGACATCTTGAGCTCTGTTTACGTTGTTTATGTTGTCTGTGAGCATTATGAGCTCTGTGTATATTGTTACCAGGCATTTTGAGCTCTATTTGTGTTATTTATGAGCACTATGATATCTGTTTATGTTGTTTCCTGACATAGCTCTGTTTATAAAGTAATTTCACAATATTGAAGGACTTTGAAGGATTGTTTGTTCATTTTTTAAGAAATTGAAGGAATTTTTAAGGGAATATTTAAGAAAATATTAAGGAATTATAAATTTTTAAAAAAAAACAACTGATGAAATCCCTCCAAATCTTCTGCATAATCCCCCAAATTTTTGAAAACATCCCTAAAATGGCATACTGGTATTTTTAAAAACTCCATAAGGATATTTTTGTTATTGAAAAATTGACACATCCGGACTTTTTCCAGATAACAGCCAAAAATTAATGGATTAGGCCTTACTGCCTAACGGAGCAAACTTGAGTAGGGTATGCACAAAAAAAACAAAAAAACAAAAAAACTGGGTATGATTTTCTGTCAAAGAAAAAAAACTCAGTAGGATTATTTGAAATTTACCTTAAAAGATACTGCCAACAATCATTATATTATTAATAAAATATCATTAAATACTTCATATAACTATACTAATTAAATAATTTTTTAAATAACCCTACTTAATCAATTTTTTGTTTTTTTGAGGGCAAAGGTGGAATAAGGCCACTCTGTTTCATTAATAAGAAATTAACAAAACAACCCCAGCATGCTGGAGCAAGTTACAACCTACAGACAGAAAAAAAAACATGAAGCAACATGACCAGTACATATAATCAGCTCTCACTCTAACCTATGAGGACCAACTAATTGTATGTCTGTCAAGCAAGCTTCGAGCACCCACCTCCACGGCACGCACCCACCCACCTGAAGCGAATCCTGTGGGATTTGAAAATTTGCCGCTCCCCTCCTTCTACCTCATCAACGCCACTTCAAACATGACCCAATCGGAGTCGCACCCAAAAAGAGAGTCGTCGCAAAAAACTCTCTATAACCCTAATCACAGACACAGTCTAGCACAAATAGACACCTGCATAGAGTAGTGAGAAGCAACGTCTTTACTCTCTCACTCTCTCACTCTCTCTCTCTCTCACGTAAAACCCAACCAAATCACAACCAATTTGAAGAATCACCATCACCTCTCGCCCCTGTGGGCGGTGGACGTTGTAGATTTCAGGGTCAATGATGAGGGCGTAGTGGCGGTGTTGTTGCAAAGTCTGTGGTAGTGGATTAAGGAAGGTCGAATTCAGTGTGTGACTCCTCTACTGCCGACTAAAAAGACAAACATCTCCCCTCTGTGCACCTCATGGGGGGACCCCTTCTGCGGACCCAAGCCCCTCCCTGTGCAGTAACGATCATGGGGGGACCCCGTCTTCGGGCCCTGGCCCCACAACTATACACCTCAATGTTCACACCGAATCAAATTTACCTCCACCTCCTTCTTCACATTCCGGACGCTCCGCGATAGTTGAGACCACCACCCCGGAAGCTGCGACAAGTGAGCGCCCATCACAAAGGGATCCCGTCTTGGCACAAGCTCCACAATCGGTGTCATGGTGGTAAAATACTAGTATGTAATAAGCGGTCTCATGGGGCACCCCGTCTTCGGGCCCTAGCCCCACAACCGACCTACACCGCAAACATCACAACTAGACATACCCAACCCAGACAGCTCCACCAACCCCCCAAACCACAAAATACCCTGCCGTCTCACACAACGGCACAGCCAAGCACACCCCAGCTTCTTTACACACACTACCAACCCTCGAAAAACCAAAACATAGCTGTAATTGGCCCCAAGAGTGTGGACATGGTGGCAAGCGCGAAAAGCAACTGGTGAAACACCTAGCAAAGCTAACCAATCTCTACTTGTACACAAAATGACCACCACTGACCTTAAGAACGGTCTCCATATACCCTGTAATCCCGGAAAACCAATCCCCATTCTTCCTCGAACCTTCAACAGTCGCCGCATCGATATCCGTCACCGCCGAAACGAAGGCATCGGCAAGCGTGTAAAAGAACCCCTTCGTACGGCCGACCAGCTCCTGAAAGTCGGTGGACCCCACGCGTACCACGACGAAATCGGGACGGGATTTGGGGAAGAAGAGGAGAGGGTTTGGTGTTGCTGTTGGGGGTTGGGGGCGAGAGGGGAGAGGGAAGAGGAGAGGGTGAGGGTGGAAAGAGAGAGCGGAGGCCATTTTGGATTTTGGGGGTTTTGAGATTTTTTAGCAGAAGAAGAAGAACAGGCACGTGGATGTGGCGTTCTCTTGAGCCGGCGCGAGCGACAGGGCTTCGACCGACGAGGCTTCGAGTCGACGCGAGCGACGCCTTCACGCGATGGAGGGCGAAGAAGCGGCGAGGGCGACTGGACGTCGAGATCTCCGTCGGCGCGTTGAAGGGGACGACGGGGAGGGGGGGCGCTGCGGGCAAGCCGCCGCCGCCCCTGGGAAATAGATCTAGGGTAAACTATTTTCTACTTTCTTAAAAATAATAAAAGTAGCATTTCTTACAAATGTATGTAGTGTAAGCATGAGGAGGTGGATTGCATTTCAAATTTAATAAAAATACCTTCACCCACACCCCCAATAATTTTGCCATCCTTTGCACTTTTGCAGTGTCAGTTTCCCAGCACACAGAATAGCAATTAAACACAGAAATTAATCTTATGGGCTGAAAACAGAGAGCAAGAAAGGCACACTTGTCATGCAACCCATACAAACTCGAGCTACGTGACACGTACGTTTCCACCATTACAGTTTAGCAAGGAAAGAAAGCATAGCTAACTCCTCCTCACAGTCACAGGCACCTGGACCCGCCAATGGGCCCCACTTTCCACCAAATTCCTCTAGTGTTCTTTGTCGAAAGAGAAACGTACGCTTGCTTCAATTCAGTCACTTCATCACATAGCCCACAGCAATTCTAAAACCTGCAGATTCATTCATTCATTCATCCAAGAAAAACCAACTGCCACATGCACACTTCTCAAAGCAATTAAGCTACATCAATCACCTGAAATTGAAATGGATCATGTGTTATCCACCATACCTTCATACGGAATTCAGTTGTTAGACAAGGAAAGTAGCACTATTTTGCAGTACTCTTCTTCTTCTTCTTCTTCCATGGAAATGGCAATGGCAATGGGAATGGGAATGGAAATGATGGGGATGAATCATCGTCGTCGTCGTCGTCATCAGCTGCTTGAAAACTGCGACCTTCCCCCTCCTCGTGAGGGGTTTTCGCCCACTAAGGAAGACAGTATTAGAGAGGTGATGGAAAGTTCAAAGACACTCCTTCCTCAAATGCAGTAAGTCTAAGCCATGCATGCATCATTTCCTTAGATTTGCTTGATTGGTTTGTTAAATGTTCGCGAATTTTACTGTTCCGATTCACATACTGAAATTCGTGGTTAGTGCTTATATTGATGTAGTAGTTGATAAGTTTGTAGCTGAAAGTAGTAGATGGAATTTGATTTTGTTAGGAATTTTGTCATTATCTGTTATAAACATTGCTGGAAATTGCCTTTTTTTTTATTTTTTAAAACATAATTTTCCATTGTAAAATGGTATGGTTTTGGCCCAAAAAAATTAAATTAAATTAAATTGTGACGGTATTTACTTACTAAAATACTGGATTAATTTGGTCACAATAGGGCTGTCTCAACAACTTGGTTGCAAATGTGGACATTTTCGAGGAATGTTTCCAAATTCCGCACAAATGTATTTATGACAGACTGTTGTGATGGTTTTAGCCATCACGGATTGAGTCATGATAGTCATGGAGAATGATGTTGTTTGTTTTTGGGTGTGGGGCAACAGGTGTGGGTTCTTATAATTTGTGAAGAGTAAAAGGTGGTACTGGCATTGGTCCGGCCCTGAGGAATATGACCGGCTCAGGAGAAGCAGCAAAGAGATAGAGGCCGGGTGCTCGGCTCGGGTCTTCGAGGCTTGGCTCGGCCTTTTGTACCTGCACACTGCCTAGAAACACCGGGAGAAGTCCCAGCGACAGGTCCTCCGACAATCTAGTCTGTCACAGAGAAAGAGACTGAGCAGCTAGGGTTCAGGTGGGAAAAAAGTTGATTAATTACCTACAGAAGAGAGGAGGGGGTCTGGTATTTATAGGCAGGGGCTAACGGGTCTCTGATCTTAGTAGGCCGAGTCGGACCCGTTAGCCAATGGGCCTGGGTTGACTGAAGCCTATTGGAGTTGTTTGACCTGATGATCACAGTGGAGCGAAATCTGAGGAGATCTGAGGGCCCATATGGAGCCACGTCATTTACCCCATATCAGGAGCCCCCTACTTCTGGAGGGCGGCGTAAGCCAGCCGTGTAGGAGTAGTCTGTCCCCGTTGGAAGAATGGAGCGGTGTGTTAGAAGAGTATGACTCGTAGTTTCTTGGAGTGGTAAGTGGGGTAGGACGAAGGAGATCCTCTGAAGGAAAAGGTGTCGAGGGCCGGGGACGATGGTCGGGAGCCGAACGTCGAGCGTCAAGCCCCTATGTGCTCGAATGCCGAGGCTTACTGTCGAGCGTCGAGCCCCGAAGCTCATAGTGAGCTAAGGGTGGCTCGAGGTTACTGCCGAGCGTCGAGCCCCTAAGCTTGTTGTAAAAGCTAAGGGGTGGCTCCGAATTGTCACGCCCTGCTTCCTACAATACAGGAATACGGGCACATGACTAAGGCCCAGCGAATGATGCGAATACACCATTCATAAGTTGTACAGATAACTCAACAACAAGATAACAAAATAAACCACGCAGGCAAGTAAAATCACAATATGATAATGAAAGTTCATAACATAACCAACAACTGGCAAAAATACAAGTAGTTATGGGTCAAACAAGCTCGGAGTACAATAAAGAGTAGCATGAATAAAACATGAACATAAGATAACATGATGTTTAACAAAACTAGAACACTTGATCAGCAATACCTTCTGGTAATTCTCTATTCGGACCTGCAAGTACATTATACAAGGAAAAAGAAACAAGAAGACGCCCGTTAATGCAAGTCACGGACAGCTAACGAGACAAGTGCAAAACAAAACAAAAATAGGAAAAGAGCAAGGAACCAAGAATCATGTAATAGGAGAAATGTAACATATAAACAGGATCATGAGCAAGGCATGCATAAAACAAGTGGCATGTAAACGAGTAGTTAAATGAACAAGTAAATAAGAACATGTAACATGTATTTGGATCATGCAAGTGTACGTGTTAATCTTATGTCTTTTATTAATCTATCTAGGTAACACTTCATGCATCCATCATTTTACTACATGGTTGCTACATACAATCAGTTACGTTTAGGCCTAGTGGTGGAGTTTATAGGGCGGTGTACTCGGGAAAAATATGTCAATTGTATCTTGTTCGAGATACGTGCAAACTTGTAACGTGGAACATGTAGAGTGTAAACTTGTAGCGTGAAACATGTAAACTTGTAATTATGTAATGGATTCTAGAGGTACCCCCCGTAGATTCTAGAGGTGGCCCCGTCAATCCTGACGTGGCACTTAGTTCTACGTGACACTTAGTTCCATATAACTTGTAATCTTGGGAAACATAGGCCCCCTTCCGAGTACACTTACCTATATTGTCCACTACTATGGTCTTTACCCTTATACCCCGGTATGTTACTTTTATTAATTTTAATCAACAATAACGAGATATCATGTTTAAACTACTAACACGGGTAAGACAATCATGCACATAATCATGTATAGTTCTAAGAGTACATATGTGTGTATTAATCGTGTTCAAGTAATGCATATGATCATGTAGGAATACGGGATCAATGGATTTTGTATAATAACAGATTTTAATTCGACCGAAGAATACGAATTAGAGACAAAGGATATACTTGCGGTATTTTTGCAAAGAAAGCTTGTACTAGAACAAACGAATTTGTACAACAGATAATTGACTGATTTGATGATTCCGATGTGAACGAGAGAATAACGGGATTAGAATCCCGGACAGCGACGCACGTACAAGATACGTGGCAGCAACTCCAAAATAGCAATCAAATAATCCAGCAGCAACAAAGCAATCCAATCCCTTCTCCAAAACAGCAAACACACAAATCCCAATCCACTCCATAACACCAAACTCCAATAAACCAGCACCAATAAAATAAGATTCCTCTTCCAACACCAAACACTAATACAATAATCCAAACAGCAACCCAAAACACCAATACACCAACAGCAACAATTTACCCTACACCAAAATAATCCAATGGGCAACTCAATAACCCCAACCATACAGCAACTTCAATAACTCCAATACAAAAGCAAACACCCAAAATGCACCATGTGTTTCTTCTCCTTCTTCCAAATTACAACAGAGAGAGGGGGAGAGAGAGCGTGAGAGTAAAGTGAGCGGCGAGCGACGGGAGGCTTGCGGCTCTGGCGGCGACGGCGGAGCGACAGTGGGAGGAGGGACGAGGGCTGAGGTGGTCAGAGCAAGGCAGAGGATCACCGGAGAAGGCTGCACGGGGCTGAGACGACTAGCTGGGTGGCGCTGCAAGATGATGACGAGGAGGCACAGCGCGCAGGGGTGCGACGGCGAGGTAGGCAGCTACAGTGGCTGCCGCAGTCGCTGCTACATCACGAAGGAGAGGCGGCACAGGGCGGTCGCGACACTGGCAGAGCGGTGCGACAGGGGTGTCTTCAAGGGCGGAGGAGAGCTGGGCTGTGTGAGGCGTCGCTGGGGCTTGAGCAGAGGAGAGGTGAAAGTCAACGAAGGAGGAAGGCGACGGAGGCTGAGCACTTCGGCACTGGGGGGAGGAGCTTCGAGGTCAGGGCTCAGGCGAAGGGCGGTGTCGAGGTGATGGGTTTGAGAGGAGAACGGGGAAGGGAGAGGGAGAGGGAGAAGGAGGATGACGGGTGATTTTTGGGTTCTGTTGGGTTTTCGAAATGGGCAAGATGAGAGAGCGGGGGAAGAAGAAGATGGGAGAGAGAGGAGGTTGAACAGTGCGGTAGGTGGCACAGTAATGGGGCGAGGGTTAGTTAAGAGCTAGGTTTAGGGGGGGTTTATGATATAGTAATAAAGAGGGGAGAGATTATAGGGAGGAGGGGGTTATGGGAATCAATCAATGGGCTGATTATTGAGGGTTACGTGATTTAGGAGAGATTCTTGGGATTGATTGTTGGAGTAGAATTGATCTGGTCAACACACAAATAGGATGAGAATTGGGTTATGGGTATTGGGCTTAGAGTATGCTAGAATCCAATAAGAGACAGATATGGGTTTGGGTTAAAATTCAATAGGAGATAGGCTAAATTTTAGGCTTCAAATTAAATAGTTAATCATACAATGTAGATCAAATCAATGGGCTTTAATTTAAATAATTAGATAATATAATATAGATCAAAACTGGGCATTAACAAAAATAATAATAATAACACTAATAATGAAAACACGAAAATTAATAATAATGGTAGTAGCAATAATAGTACTACCAATAATAATAATAATAGTAACAACAATAATACTCACAATAAAAATAATAATAATAGCAAAATAATAAAATGATGGCAACAAGGTTATATAAAAATATAGGAATTTGAGTTTAACAATTTATTAAAGTAAATCTGAATATTTTTTATTTGGCTAAAATATAAATAGTCGATCAATTATAAAATAGAAAGTAAAGTAAAATATACCTGATGCGGTTTATTTCTGGGAGACGTGTGGATGCACCAGGTGTGAGTTCGGACTCAATTTGTAGTTGAAGGAGAAAGCTGCTCGTCTGACGACCCTAGGCTGACTGGGCGGAACCTGTGGCGACCTCGGGGTGATTCGGAGATCTGGGCTCGGATCAAAGGATTCGGATCCGAGGTCTTGTGTACCTGCAGACGGTCCTGAAACACCGGGGTTTGTCCCGGTGGCGGACCCTCCGACGATCTAGTCAGTCTCTGTGAGAGAGTAGCAATAACTAGGTGAATTTAAGTGGCAAAAGATTGATTACTTGAAAAGGTGGGTGAGGGTCTAGTATTTATAGAGAATCCCAACCGGGTTTGGATCCGCTTGGGGGCCGGGTCTGAGCCCGAAAGCCCATGGGCCTGTCGTGGCAGAAGGCCCAGGGGGTTTAGGGCTGACGTGGCAATACCAGGAGTGGTATAGGGCTGACGTGGCAAAACCCTGAGTGGTATAGAGCTGACATGGCTGATCGTGGGTCTTCTGTGCTTCTGAGAGAATCGGAGGGCCTAGGCTGTGCCAGGTCATCCCCCTGCTTCGCCAGAGAGGGGGGGACGGCTCATGGGGCTGTCACGGGTCGGAGACCGGAGACCACTGAGGCTCGTCGGATACGAGGAGGCCGGCTCTGGGGGGTGCACTTGAGGTTCGGCGCCGACCCTGTAATGGTTCGAAGCCGAGCTATATTGCTATTTTTACCTTTCTTGAGTGAGAGTTGTATTGGGCCCTGGTTGGGCCCGCAGGCCATTTTTACCCTACCACACAAGCCCCCCACTCCTGCAGGGGTGCGGGAGCTAGCCGGGGAGGAGTGTTTATGGTCGTGGAAATGGGATGGCAAATCGTTTGAATCTTTCGGAGGAGAGTACCCTGGTGCCCGGCCCAACCTCGATCTGACGAGGGATTACGTGTTTGACAAAGGCGATGCGAGACGTTGTTTCTTCCTGAGAAGAAGGCCCTGGTGCTCGACCGAACCTCGAGATGACGAGGGTTTATGTGTCGGCAAGGGTGATGGCGAGCCGTTGCTTCTTCCTGAGAAGAGTACCCTGGTGCCAGACCGAACCTCGAGATGAGGAGAGATTATGGGTCGGTAAGGGTGATGGCGAGCCGGTGGATCTTCCGAAGAAGAGTACCCAGGTGCCAGACCGAACCTCGAGTTGAGGAGGGATTACGGGTCGGTAAGGGTGATGGCGAGCCGTTGTTTCTTCCTGAGAAGAGTACCTTGGTGCCAGACCGAACCTCGAGTTGAGGAGGGATTACGGGTCGGTAAGGGTGATGGCGAGCCGGTGGATCTTCCGAAGAAGAGTACCCAGGTGCCAGACCGGACCTCGAGCTAGCGAGGGATTATGGGTTGGTAAGGGTGATGGCGAGCCGTTGTTTCTTCCTGAGAAGAGTACCCTGGTGCCAGACCGAACCTCGAGATGAGGAGGGATTACGGGTCGGTAAGGGTGATGGCGAGCCGGTGGATCTTCCGAAGAAGAGTACCCAGGTGCCAGACCGGACCTCGAGCTAGCGAGGGATTATGGGTTGGTAAGGGTGATGGCGAGCCGGTGCTCCAGAAGGATTTAAGCGGGGTAGTCTGCTGTCTTTGCGGCGCTTAGGAGGTGCCCTGGGATCTGTGCAGGTGTTCCAATTTCCTAGGGGCATTAAATGGTGCCGCCTAATAAAAGCATGGCGCATGGGATTCCGTCGTTTGGCTTTCCCCACGCCATAGTGGTAGGACAACGGTGGAGGTTTATAAATACCTAATTCCCCTCTGAGGATTCGATCACAACAAGGGTGGTTCGTTGGCCGTCAGAGGTGTCTGCTTCAGCGGACGTCTTTTTTCTAAAAAATTTTATTCCCCGATCCGGATTGGTGGCGACTCTGCCGTCCGGATCCCGATTTGGTTCCTACGGCCTTTGCGCGGTTGTCTGGCCCGAGAGAGATCCGGTCGGGGAGCGGTGCTCACCGCATTCTGGGCCTGAGGTTGAAGAGCCTCGGATATGGGAGTTGGTTTGCTTTCCGAGAGGGTTCCAGACGACGATGGCTTTCCTACCGCCCTTGAACAGTTCTGGGGTTTCGGCTGCCGAAGCTGTAAGCCCCCAGCTGTTCGTAGGTGAGGGGGAAACCGACCGAGTCCTGGAGTCCGGGGCGCAGGCGATGGTGGCTATTCTCCCACCCGGGAACAATTTGGGGTTTCGGCTTCCGAAGTCGTAAGCCCCGAGTTGTTCGCGGGTGAGAGGTGAGCCAACCGAACCCTGGAGCCTTAAATCTTAAGTAAAACATTGCCCCCCCATCCGAGCCCTCCATCCGAACCGACCCCTGCGCAGGGTTGCCAGCCTGGCGCTGGGTGACGTCAGCAGCGCACGTTTCGAGGTCGCGGCGTAATTGTCCTGGTGGCAGTTGCACGTCAATCAGTGAATAGTGACTGCGGAAATCGAGGAGTCGTTTCTATCCCCTATAAATATCCTCCCCTCTCCTCTCACCGCCCACTTTTTTCCTGCTCCTTACTTTTCACAAAAAATCCTCCAACTCTTCAGTGTGTGTCTCTTCAGTTTCCTGCAGTAGGCCCGTTCTTCCGAAGTGATCTCAGGTTTAACTGGTAAGTCTGTTTTAGCTTAGATATAGATGGATAGGGCTCAGTCTGGCTCGTCGGCGTCGACGTCTGGGGGGGGAGTGAAGCCTGCCTTCAAATCGATCTCGTGGGAGGATACGGTGAGCGAGGAGGAAGTGGTTCATGGCGTGAAGCCGTTGCGATCTCGGAGGCATTTTGTGGTGGATAGCAGCGACTCCGAGGAGGAGGGTGGTAGTTCAGAAGAAGTCCGGATTCCAGGGTTGGCTTCCGGAGAGGGGGGTGGTTCTGAAGGGGATGCCGCCGAAGGGCGCCGGAACCCGAACGGCCTGGCTCGGTTGTCTACACCCTCGCCGGAGCGAGCCAAGAAGAAGAAGAAGAGAGCTTCGAAGAAGAAGAAGGGGTCGGGGATCGGCGGCTCGAGTCAGGTACCAGTTTACGGTGATCCGACTATAGGATCGTCTGTACAACCCAAGCCCTTCCGTTGCTATCCCGACGATCTCTCCGATAAGGAGCTCTCTGGGGTCCAGCCGTCGTCGTCGAACCGAAAGAGGGTGATGGTGGACGCACACCCGACAGTTCTGGGGGTAGGTGACTTAGGGGCTCTGCAGTTGGCATACTACATTGGGTCCAACTATGAGCTTCTGCTGCCGAACTCTACTCTTCGGCCGACGGACCCCCTGCCGGATAGGTATTGCATCTTCCCTGTGGATGCCTTTATCTCCGGACTGAGGCTGCCGATCCACCCATTCGTTCGGGAGGTGCTGAATTGGGCATCTTTGGCGCCGATGCAGTTTGGGCCGAACGCCTGGAAGCAGATCGTCTGCTTCGTGCTGATGTGCGAAGAGCAGAAGGTCCCCCTGCGGCTGAATGTGTTCCGAGCGATGTTGATGATCGGCTCATCGTCAGAGGGAGTATACTATATTTCGCCTCGTGGTAAGGGGAAGGTAGTCCACGGTCACCCCGGATTCTATCAAGTTTTGGAAGAAGAAATATTTGGTGATTCGGAGTGGGGACCCTTGGGACATTCCCACCCGGTGGAACTATTCGAAGCTGAGCTATGAAACGCCGGGGCCGGGGGACCTGACGGCGGAGGAGTGGAGGTTTGTTGAGCGCCTCCGTCTGTCGTACAGCATCAATTGGGCGAAGGTGACGGAGGCCCACCTGGCGAGTGTTGGACTGAGCCCGGCCGTACTTTCTAGTATGTGGTTGTTTCTTTCCTCTCGGTCCTCTTGTACTTTCTTGCTCATTGTCCTTAATGGATTTTTTTACAGATATGGATGAAGAATCGATTAGGGCGCTGAGGCTCGCTATGAAGAAGAAGAAGGTCGAGAAGAAGGGGGACGCGGTGAAGACGACCGAATTGTCCCAGGTGGTCTCTGAGGCCCCAATTCAGCCGAGGGCCAAGAGGACTCGCTCGGAGACAGGCGGGGACGCGGTGGTTCAGGGAGGCTCGGATCAGGTCAGGACTACTGACCTCGATAAGGGGAAGGGTCCCCTGGTGGATACCGGGATAGAGGAGAGACTTCGGCGACCATGGGTGCCGAATTGGTCGATCCGAGAGGGTGATTGCCTGGTCCGAGGGCGCCAGGTCGTGGAGGTTGCAGATAAGCTGGCGACTCTCCGGGACCGTTCGGATATGAAGGCCCAGACCCTGGACGAGGCGTACGTGCGTCTTGCGCAGGCCAATGTGCTGGTAAGTCAACCGAACCCACTTGCTTTCAGATCATGTCGCTTAAGACAGGTTTCTTAGTATTGTCGGGATATTGCAGGCGACCGTGCAGGGAGCCCACGTGAGAGGCCTTTATGAGGCGGCTTTGCAGCGAGAGCGAGACCGGGCTGACAAGGCCGAGCAGGAGGTGAAGGAGTTGAAGGTAGAGCTCGAAGGCTCTCATGGGAGGGAGACGGACATGAAGGCGGCCTTTGACAAGGAGAAGGAGGAATGGGCGAAGACGATGACGGCTCAGGAGAAGAGGTCGGCGACGGAGAAGGATGAGTTGACGAAGTCGTGTCAGCTCCTGGTGATCAAGGCCCAGGACAACTGTTATGCAAAGGCCCTCAGTCATGTGAGGCACTTCTACCCTACCATCGACCTGTCCAACTTCGAGTTTGATATGGAGATTGAGGGGACACCGAAGACTCCTGGTGAACAAGGGTCCGATGGCGACCGGGCTGCCGACCCCCCCGTGAACCCGACCGACACTGAGGTGGGGAAACTAGCTGTATAATTTTTGTCCTTCTTTTTCCTTCTCTCGATTGTATTTGCCTTCCGTGGACTGGCCACCGCATTTTTTGTGTGGAGAAACTAAATTTATAAAAAGAGGGTTTTTGGCTGGCCCAGTGTTTTGATCTTGAATATTCCCGAACCTCCTTGCTTATATGTTTTGAGTGGGCTGGTTCTCTCGAAGGTTTCGGCTCCCCCTCCTGAGGCGGACCCCCGTCGTTCCGACGTGGCGTGGCTTCGGAGCAAGGTTGAGGCCCTGGAGGCCACTTTGGTTCGGTACCGAAAGGGGGTGCGTGATACTGATGCGGCTTTCCATTACTACAGGAATAAGTCTGAGGCCCTTAGTGAGGAGGCAAGCCGGCTGAGGAGGGCGATTGCAGATCGGGAGCTCGGGGGCGCCGGTCTCGGATATACTATGTCTAGTTCCTCGGTGCAGAGGCCCTCCTCTGAAAAGCTACTTCGTGATGTGATAGTGGAGAAGGAGATGGAGATACACCGTTATAGGACGATGTTGGGCGTCTCGCTATCTTCCTCGGAGGGTCGGCGAGCGGAGGGGGTTCCCTCTGCGACTCTTCTGATGGAGCGTATGCTATCCGTTGACGCCCAGAGCTCCGTGGCCGGTGTGTCGACTGTGGCAGAACCGAAGGACCGTCATGACGAAGAGAGAGCTCCAAGTCGTTCGGTCGGAGTGATCCCGCCCCTCGCTGGATCCGAGGAGCCCTAAGGCGGTGATTTCCTTTAGTTTGAGATGAGTGGAGTGGTCTTGTAACGGTCTTTGTTTGTTTTCCCTGAACAAAATAAAAGAATATGAAATAAAGAAATCTTTTCCTTCTTTGCTCTGGTCAGAGGTGTGGTGAAAGCGAGGTTTGGATTTTAGCGAAAAGAGACTTCTTTCATACCAGATAGGGAGGGCCGTTGAAGGGGCCCTTTACATACGATAGCTTACATCAGTTTTATTTTACTTTAGTCAGGCTAGGACCTAGGCTCGCTCTTCCAGGAATTTCATTAGGTACTCGGCATTCCAGGGTCGGCTGATGGGTCGGTCGTCCATATCTGCCAGTCGGTATGTACCCGGGCGGACAGCCTCGACTACACGGTATGGGCCTTCCCAGTTGGGAGCCAATTTTCTCTTCTTGGTTGGATCGGAGACCGATAGCTTACGTAATACCAGGTCCCCTGCCCTGATGTTTGTGGGTCGGACCTTCTTGTTGTAAAACTTCTCAATCCGTTGCTGGTAGATGCTTCTTCGGATTGAAGACTTCTCTCGTACCTCGGCGACGAGGTCCAGGTTGGCCCTCAGGCCGGACGCGTTGTCAGCTTCATCGAAGGCTATGATCCGGGGAGAAGGTAATCCGACCTCGACGGGGATGACTGCCTCAGTCCCATAGGTCAGACTGAATGGCGTTTCCCCCGTGGGGATCCTCTGGGTGGTTCGATGCGCCCATAGTACGCTGGGCAGTTCCTCGACCCACAGCCCTTTGGGGGAACTGTCGAGGTGCTTTTTGAGGCCGTCGAGGATTTGTCTGTTCGCGTTCTCCGCTTGGCCGTTGGATTGAGGGTGGCAAATGGCGGAGAAACGTTGCTGGATGCCGATGTCTGCGCAGAAGGTTTGGAAGTTTTGACCTTGGAACTGGGTTCCGTTGTCTGTGACGAGGATTCGAGGGATTCCGAACCGGCAAATGATGCTCTTCCAGAAGAATTATTGTACTTGGCGCTCGGTGATGCTGGACAGTGGTTCGGCTTCGATCCACTTGGTGAAGTAGTCGATGGCGACGATCAGGAATTTCTTTTGTCCCACCGCTGGGGGGAAGGGCCCCACAAGGTCCATACCCCACATGGCGAAGGGCGTAGGGCTCGCCAGGGACCGGAGATTGGCTTGAGGAAGCCTTTTGATGGGGGAGAATCTTTGGCATGGGCCGCACCTCTTGACCAAGTCTAGCGAGTCTTGGAGCATGGTTGGCCAATAGTACCCCTGATTCAGGGCCTTCCGAGCAAGCGTCCTGCTCCCCATGTGGCATCCGCCGATCCCCTCGTGCAGGTCTCTGAGGGCGTAGCTGGCCTCGTCGCTGGTGAGGCAGCGGAGGTAGGGTTTGCCGTCGGCCAACGTGTACGAACGTTTGAAGAGGATGTCATCGATCATGACAAACCTTTCAGCCCGGACTCTGACTCGTCTGGCCTCGGCTCTGTCTTCGGGAAGCTCGGCACTGATTAAGAATCTTCTGATTGGGGTGGTCCAGTCGTCCGGGAGGGACCCCTCTTGCACACACATTGCTTCCGGCTCCGGGTCACTGATACTTGGTTTCAGTAGGACCTCTATGAGCACCGTCCGATCGAGGCCTTCGAAGGAGGAAGAGGCCAGTTTGGATAATGCGTCTGCTTGAGCATTCTGTTCCCTGGGGACTCTGATAACCGCGGCGCAGCTGAAGGACGCTAGGAGTCGCTTGACTACCGTTAAATACCTCATCATGCGTTCATCGCGGGCTTCGTATTCTCCGGTGATCTGATTGACCACGAGTTGAGAATCACTAAAGGCCCGGATTTGCTTAGCCCCGGCTCGGCTGGCGAAGGTCAATCCGGCGATTATGGCCTCGTATTCTGCTTCGTTGTTGGAGGCCGGAAAGTTGAGGCGTAGGGAGTATTGAAGTAGGAATTGGTCGGGGCCACGAAGGATGATGCCCGCCCCACTTCCTGTTTCGCATGACGAACTGTCGACGAAGACCTCCCAGGTCGGATCCGATCCTTCGAGGCTAGGCTGCTCGGAGACGGTGCACTCCGTTATGAATTCGGCGAGGGCCTGTCCCTTAATGGCCGCCCTTGGCTGATAGCTGATGCCGAACTGGCTCAGCTCGATTGACCACTTGACTAAGCGGCCGGAGTTTTCGGGTTTGTGGAGGACAGTCTTTAGTGGTTGGTCGGTCAGTACTTGGACGGAGTGGGCTTGGAAGTAAGGGCGAAGCTTCCGGGCCGCCATGACCAACGCATAGGCCACCTTCTCTATTTTTGCGTATCTCGTCTCTACTGGGAGGAGAACTTTGCTCACGTAATACAGCGGCTTTTGAACCCCTTCCTTCTCTCGGACTAGGACGGCGCTGAGAGCGTTGTCCGAGGCGGACAGGTAGAGCCAAAGCGGCTCGCCCGGCTCGGGCTTGCTAAGGAGAGGCGGGTTGGCGAGGTATTGCTTTAGCTGTTCGAAGGCTTCTTGTTGAGGGGTACCCCACTCGAAGCCCCCTTTTCCGCGCAAGGCCTTGAAAAAGGGGAGAGACTTCTCTCCTGATTTGGAGAGAAAACGGCCGATTGCCGCTAATCGACCTGTGAGCCTTTGAACCTCCTTGACATTCCGGGGCGGGGACATGTCAATAATGGCTTGGATTTTCTCGGGGTTTGCTTCAATGCCGCGTTGGCTGACGATGAACCCTAAGAACTTCCCCGTGGAGACGCCGAAGGCGCATTTAGCTTGGTTGAGTCTCATGTTGTGACGTCGGAGGACACCGAAGGCTTCCTCGAGGTCGGCGACGTGGTCCGGCCCAGCCTGGCTTTTGACAAGCATGTCATCGACGTACACTTCCACATTGCGGCCGATCAGGTCTTTGAAGATTCTGTTGACGAGTCGCTGGTACGTGGCTCCAGCGTTTTTTAGCCCGAAGGGCATAACACGGTAGCAATAAAGACCCTGGTCGGTGACGAACGAGGTCTTGGAGATGTCTGGTGGAAACATCCGGATCTGATTGTACCCCGAGAATGCGTCCATGAAGGATAGTAGCTCATGCCCCGAGGTTGCGTCGATTAGAGCGTCGATGCGGGGGAGGGGGAAAGGATCTTTCGGACAAGCTTTGTTGAGGTCCGTGAAGTCGATGCAGATCCGCCAACCCCCTGTTGCCTTCTTCACCATGACGACATTAGCCAGCCACTCGGGGTAACTGACTTCCTGGATGAATCGAGCGGACAAGAGTTTGTCCACTTCTGTCTTTACAATCTGTTGCCTCTCCGGGGCGACTTTGCGCCTCTTTTGGACGATCGGCTTTGAGTCAGGAATGACGCTTAGTCGATGCATGATCAAGTCTTTGGAGATCCCTGGCATGTCGGAGGGTTTCCAAGCGAAGAGATCGACGTTGCGACGGATGCAGGCGATGATGCCTGACTTCAAGTCCTCGGAGAGCGAGCGGCTCACCCGGAACCACTTCGACTCATCCTTGGCATCGAACAGGACCTCTTCTAATTCGTCCACCGGCTCGGGAGCTGGGCCGTCTCTCTCAGGTTCGAGTTCAACGGCGTCGAGGGGGAATACACCCCCTTCGCCGGCTGTTATGTAGCACGACCGTGCTATTTCTGGGCTACCTCGGACGAAGCCGACCCCTTGGGGGGTGGGAAATTTAAGATTTAGGTGGTAGGCCGAGGATATCGCTTGGAAGGAGTTTAGTCCGGGTCGGCCAAGGATGGCGTTGTAAGCCGCCCCGGCGTCGATGATCATGAAATCTATGGATTCGGTCCTCTGGATAGGAGCTGATCCTGCGGTGACGTCGAGGGTAATAGTCCCCTCTATTATGACTGGGACGCCGGAGAATTCAAGCGACGTGTATCCGGCTGGTTTGAGCTTCTCTTTGGATAATTGGAGACCTTCGAAGGCTTTGAGAAAAAGGATATTTACCAAGCTACCGTTGTCGACGAGGATTCGGCGAACCTCACAATTAGCTATGCGGAGGCTAACGACGAGGGCGTCGCAGTAGGGTAGGCGAACTCCTTCGAGGTCCTCTCCTGCAAAGGAGATCGGCAGTGGTTGTTGTTCGGGGGAGGGGCTGTTTTGGATAGCATTCGCCTCTCGGATAAAGGCTTTTCGGGAAGTATCAGATTCTTCTCCCATGGGCCCCCCGTGGATATAGTGCAGGGTGAATGGTGTACCCATGGCTTCCTCGGACTCGAGATCCCGACCCTGGATGCGGTTCAGAGTAGGGTTCGGAGGTGAGAGTCTCCGGTCCCTAGTACCTCGCTGATCCTGTGGGTCTTCCTCCCTGGAGGTCCGTCGGTAGGTTTTAGGAATTTCTTTTCGGAAGTCCTGGAACTCCTTCTGAGTGACGGGGGCTCCCTCGACCCTGTTCGATTGGTCTGAAGGTTGTCTTCCGATGCGGCTGAGTGTTGACCTCCGTCCCTCGGGCGGCGGTCTTGGATGGTTCGGGGCCGGGTTGGAAGTGGCCCTTCCTCTGTTGCGGTTAACCTGTCGGTTGATGATAACTCCTCGGAGGTCGGGCTGGACTTGGCGGGCGACGCTCCTTTGGGATCCCTGATGGGGAGCCCTGTGTTTTGAAGTATGTGGACCGGCATTAGCGATTGGTGGGGGCGAGTCCCGTCGGTTGACGGAGGAAGCAACCCCCTTGCCCTTTGAGGCCATGAGAGTTCGGCTGTCGAGGTCGCTCGATAGTCGGGCTCGGGTCGGCTTCTGAAGCAGTGTTCCCACAGACGGCGCCAACCTGACGCGGTTTATTTCTGGGAGACGTGTGGATGCACCAGGTGTGAGTTCGGACTCAATTTGTAGTTGAAGGAGAAAGCTGCTCGTCTGACGACCCTAGGCTGACCGGGCAGAACCTGTGGCGACCTCGGGGTGGTTCGGAGATCTGGGCTCGGATCAGAGGATTCGGATCCGAGGTCTTGTGTACCTGCAGACGGTCCTGAAACACCAGGGTTTGTCCCGGTGGCGGACCCTCCGACGATCTAGTCAGTCTCTGTGAGAGAGTAGCAATAACTAGGTGAATTTAAGTGGCAAAAGATTGATTACCTGAAAAGGTGGGTGAGGGTCTAGTATTTATAGAGAATCCCAACCGGGTTTGGATCCGCTTGGGGGCCGGGTCTGAGCCCGAAAGCCCATGGGCCTGTCGTGGCAGAAGGCCCAGGGGGTTTAGGGCTGACGTGGCAATACCAGGAGTCGTATAGGGCTGACGTGGCAAAACCCTGAGTGGTATAGAGCTGACATGGCTGATCGTGGGTCTTCTGTGCTTCTGGGAGAATCGGAGGGCCTAGGCTGTGCCAGGTCATCCCCCTGCTTTGCCAGAGAGGGGGGGACGGCTCATGGGGCTGTCACGGGTCGGAGACCGGGGACCACTGAGGCTCGTCGGATACGAGGAGGCCGGCTCTGGGGGGGTGCACTTGAGGTTCGGCACCGACCCTGTAATGGTTCGAAGCCGAGCTAGATTGCTATTTTTACCTTTCTTGAGTGAGAGTTGTATTGGGCCCTGGTTGGGCCCGCAGGCCATTTTTACCCTACCACAATACCCTTATTCGAAATAACCATAATTTCCGATTAGAAAATATTTTAATAGAAAATTTAAAATGAATTTAACACAACTAAATTCATAAATAATTCGAAATACAAAAAATTATTCAGAAATTATATATTTACGGGAACGAGGGTTACAGGAATCACTGCCGAGCGTTGAGCCCCTAAGCATGCTGTAGAAGCGAAAGGGTGGCTCGAGGTCAATGCCGAGCATCGAGCCCCTCAGCTTGCTGTAACAGTTAAGGGGTGGCTCGGAATCATTACCGAGCGTAGAGTCCCCAAGCTTGCTGTAAAAGCTAGGGGATGTCTCGAGGTCACCGTCGAGCGTCGATCCCCCAAACTTGCTGTAAAAGCTCTGGGGTGGCTTGAAATCACTACCGAGCGTCGAGCCCCTAAGCTTTCTATAAAAGCTAGGAGATGGCTCGAGGTCTCTGTCGAGCGTCGATCCCCCAAACTTGTTGTAAAGACTCGGGGGTGGCTCGAGGTCACGGCCGAGCGTCGAACACCCAAACCTGCTTGAAAGCTCTAGGGTGGCTCGGAATCACTACCGAGCGTCGAGCCTCTAAGCTTGCTGTAAAATCTAGGGGATGGCTCGAGATCACTGCCGAGCGTCGAACCCCCAAAGCTGCTTGAAAGCTCTGGGGTGGCTCGGAATCACTACCAAGCATCGAGCCTCTAAGCTTGCCGTAAAAGCTAGGGGATGGCTCGATGTCACTTGCGAGCGTCGAGCCCATAAACTTGCTGTAAAAGCTTGGAAATGGCTCGAAATCATTACCGAGCGTCGAGCCCCAAAGCTGCTGTAAAATGCTTGGGATGGCTCGAGGTCACTGCCGAGCGTCGAACCCCCAAAGCTGCTGTGAAAGCTCTGGGGTGGCTCGGAATTGCTACCGACCGTCGAACCCCCAAGTTTGTTGTAAAAGCTCTGGGGTGGCTCGAGGTCACTACCGAGCATCGAACCCCCAAAGCTGCTTGAAAGCTCTGGGGTGGCTCGGAATCACTACTGAGCGTCGAGCCTATAAGCTTGCTAAAAAAGCTAAAGGATGGCTCGAGGTCACTGTCGAGCGTCGAGCCCCCAAACATGCTGTAAAAGCTTGGGGATGGCTCGGAATCATTACCGATCGTCGAACCCCAAAGCTGCTGTAAAAAGCTTGCGGATGGCTCGAGGTCACTGCCGAGCGTCGAACCCCCAAAGCTGCTGTGAAAGCTCTGGGGTGGCTCGGAATCGCTACCGACCGTCGAACCCCAAGCTTGCTGTAAAAGCTCTGGGCTAGCTCGAGGTCACTGTCGAGCGTCAAGCCCCCAAATCTTACTGTAAAAGCTTGGGGTGGCTCAGAATCGCTACCGAGCATCGAGACCTGAGCTTGCTGTAAAAGCTAAGGGATGGCTCAAGGTCAATGCCGAGCGTTGAACCCCCAAAGCTGCTTGAAAGCTCTGGGGTGGCTCGGTACCGAGCATCAAGCCTCTAAGCTTGCTGTAGAAGCTACGGGATGGCTCGAGGTCACTGTCGAGCGTCGAGCCCCCAAACTTGCAGTAAAAGTTTGGGGATGGCTCGGAATCATTACCGAGCGTCAAGCCCCAAAGCTGTTGTAAAAAGCTCGGGGATGGCTCGAGGTTACTGCCGAGCGTCGAACCCCCAAAGCTGCTGTGAAAGCTCTGTGGTGGCTCGGAATCGCTACCGACCGTCGAACCCCCAAGCTTGCTGTAAAAGGTCTGGGGTGGCTCAAGGTCACTTTCGAGCGTTAAAACCCCAAAGCTGCTGTGAAAGCTCTGAGGTGGCTCGGAATCGCTACCGACCATCGAACCCCCAAAGTTGCTTGAAAGCTCTGGGGTGGCTCGGAATCACTACCGACCGTCGAGCCTCTAAGCTTGCTGTAAAAGATAGCGGATGGCTCGAGGTCACTGTCGAGCGTCGAGCCCCAAACTTGTTGTAAAAGCTCGGGGGTAGCTCGGAATCACTACTCAGCATCGAGCCCCTGAGCTTGCTGTAAAAGGTAGGGGATGGCTCAGGTCACTACCGAGTGTCGAACCCCCAAAGCTGCTTGAAAGCTCTGGGGTGGTTCGGAATCACTATCGAGCGTCGAGCCTCTAAGCTTGCTGTAAAATTTAGGGGGTGGCTCGAGGTCACTGTCAAGCGTCAAGCCCCCAAACTTGCTTGAAAGCTCTGGGGTGGTTCAGAATCACTACCGAGTGTTGAGCTTCTAAGCTCGCTATAAAAGCTAGGGGATGGCTTGAGGTCACTGTCGAGTGTTGATCCCCCAAACTTGTTGTAAATGCTCGGGGGTGGCTCAGAATCATTACCGAGCGTCAAGCCCCTATGTGCTGAAAAAGCTATGGGTGGTAAAAGCCGAAGCGAGCTCCGAACCCCCGATCTTGTTGTGAGAGCAGGGGTAAAAACTAGAATTTGCACGTGATGTTGACATCATGGGGGTGGAAATCGAGGTATTTGAAATCCTAGTGGCCATTAGATCTTGATGATCAAGATTGGATGGTGAGGATTTTTACGCAGAATTAGAGGCATCGTTTTTCACTCTATAAATCCTCCATCCTTCCCTCATTTCTTTACTTTGCGTTCTCTCTCTAAAAATAGGAGCTTCTCTCTCTAAGCTGTCGGCGACTACTTTTACGGTGATCTCTCTGCTTACGGCATTCAGGTTAGTATTTTATTTCATAATGTCGTGCTCTCAGTCTGGCTCCAAGGCGAGCTCTTCCGGTCGGGGTGAGGGGGACGGTGAGTCGTACTCAACGTCCTGGGACCTGGCGATCGAACTTTGGAAGTGGAGGGACAGTTGGATTCCACATCCTGGGATACAGATGATCAGGTTCTGCACGTGGTCCCCCTACGAAGTCGCGAGCCGGAGGTGGTAGAGTCATCAGGTGAGGAGGTTGAGGAAGTAGAGGTTGAGGAAGGAGGCGAGGAAGAGAGAGATGAGGAAGGAGGGGTTCTCCCCCCTCTCCCCCTTTTGTTGACACCGTCTCCGCAGAGGAAGCCTCGTATCCGTAGGAAGAAGAGGAAGTGGTGTTTGTCGGATAGTCCGAGCACGTCGGATGAGTTCAGACCAAAGCATGGACTTGACGTCCCCTACTTGAGGAACCCATGGTCGATCAGGATGTACCCCGATGATGTGGATAACCTTGTCCAATTCAACGTGGAGGTGCCTTCGTCTAACCGGCCCCAGATAAAGATGAACAACATCCAGTGCGTGCTGAAGATCGATTTTCTGCCCATAATAAGGGCCAGTTACTTCATCCCTCGGTAGTACGAATTGATGCTGCCGAGTCTCGATCTCCGTCCCACCATCGAGTTGGCCCTTGACTTCTGCATGTTTCCCAAGGATGCTTTCGTCTCGAGACAAAGGTTGCCACTGCACCCGTTCATTAAGAGGGTGTTGTGGGGGGAACTATGCCCGATGCAATACGATCCCAATTCGTGGAAGCATCTGATCTGCTTCATTCTGAAGTGCCAGGAAAAGAGGGTCCCACTGAAGCTGAAGTACTTTCATGCTGTCTTAGGGGTAAGCTCACTCGGAGATATGGAGGGTATATTCTACATGTCGCCCCGCCCTCATAAGAGGGTAATGCTTGGTCATCCAGATTCCATAAAGGGGTGGAAGGATAATTCCTACAGTCTGAAATTTCTACAAGCCGAACCACAAACCCCCGAGGCGGAGGGACTTGACGGAGGCGGAGTGGGCTGATGTGGGAAAAATTGTAGCGGGGCACAGCATTGGTTGCCTGTGCATGATAGAGATACATCTACCCTGAGTCGGACTGAGCCCAGTCGACCCCTGTACTTTTTTGTTTCACTCTTGTCTAATTTTCTACTTTTGTATTAACATTCTCTTTTTCTCTGCAGCGATGGACCCGTCGAAGCTTGAGGGGAGGAAGGCCCTGCTGGCGCTAGTCCAGAAGAGGAGGGCCGAAAAGGCATCATCGGCAGCGGGACCAGTCCAGGGGGTGGTGAAGGTCTCTTCGGAGCCGCCCTCTAAAAAGTCGAAGAAAAGCCACTCGTCCCGAGAGGCGAAATAGTCGGGGCCAAGCTCAAGTAGGCGAAAGGTTACCAAGGTCTTGAAGAGTGGGTTCCCCGTTGTCCGTCCCGGTGCTCGACGGATAGTGGGCGAGGGGGGCCTAAGGTCGTTCGCCCCGGACTGGGCGGTCAAGGAGGGAGATTCACTGGCCGAGGGCCTGATCTCTATGGAGGTGGAAGATAAGCTCGCCACGGCCCGCGACCGGGTCAACCTGGCGACCGAGACTACGGAGACGGCCCGCATGATGTGGGCTCAAGCTCAACTAGTGGTAAGTGTTGTTTTGTTGTCTGAATTCTTTTTGCACTGGGCATTCTTTCCTGACTCTTGTCTATCTCGACCAGGCGCTGATGACCGGGACACAGCTGAAGAGGTGCCTGGAGAAGGAGGTTCATACCGAGAAGCGAAACGCCGATCGGTACCTTCGAGAAGCGAAAGAATTGAGGGTCGAGCTGACGACCGCTCAGGGGGCGGGGCAGGCCTTCCAAGCCGACCTCGCCTCTTAGCAAGACTAGCATCTCCGCGAACTGGCGGCGGTCCTGGGAAAGGCGGCAGCGGATTACGACGAGCTGGTGATGGCTGCTTCGGAAGAGGTGATTAGCACCCAAGACGTGGCGTATGATAGGGCGAATGAGCACTTTCTGCTCCTTTACCCCAAGGCGAAGATCGACCATCTCCACTACAGGTGGGAGCCCCCCGTGCATCCGCTAACTCCCGTGAGTGAGGGAGATGAGGCTCCGAGGGAGGACCTGGAAAGGAGACGAGGGGCGTAACGGCCGATGAAGAGGTGCAGATCCCCCTTCTGCAGTAGTTAAAATATTTTCCTCTTTTTTGTATTTGCTGACGCGGACTGTCTACCGCCTTTTGTAACATTTTTGAATTAATACAATCATGTTTTTGGCTGACCTTCTATGACTTGTTATTTTTGGCAAGCTTTTTTAGTGAATTTTCATTTCCTCCCCTTTTTGCCAAATGAACGAGACCCTGGGTACCGACCTCAGTTCTGCCGAGGTTCGGCAACTTTGGAGTATGCTATAGTCCAAGGAGAGTGTCTTGATCTGCTATTGCAAGCAGGCCCGCGATTGAGAAGTCGCGATAAGCTATTTTATGAACAAGTCTAAGGATCTCAGCTTAGAGGCGGCACGCCTGAAGAAGGCTATAGCCGATTAGGACTGGGCGAGTGCCGAGACGAACTGGTCAATATCTGATGCTTCCACCAAACGAAAGAACTCCGGGTCCATTCTTCGTGAGGTTGTGGTTGAAAAGGAGCTGGAGATTCAGAGGTTGAAAGTTATGCTAGGCACAGGTCGGTCTCGGTTCGGTCATCCTGGGGGACGAGCACGTCAAGGGGCATACCCCCTCTGTTTTGGGTTCCTCGCCGATCCTCTATCTGGATATGGCGAGGCCCTCTGGTGTGCAGATCTCTGTCGCTGGGACGTCTACACTAGCAGTGCCGGTGTTGCCGGACGAGCATGTCAAGGGGCGTACCCGCTCGGTGGGGCTCGACATGGTACGTGTTGGCCGAAAAGGCCCTAAGGGAAGCCCCAAGGAAAACACTTAGGTTGAGGCGAGCGGAAACACTTAGGTGGTAACATTCCTTGTATTATGGCCATTCAAGGTGTTTGTGATGAATAAAAATTAATTTTTCCGTCTCTCCTTATTTTGTAAGAGATTAGGACGCTGGGCATGGTGTAAGTCGAGCATCGGGCCCCGTCTTGTAAGAAAGTTGGCGGTCGGCGGTCAATGCCGAACATCGAGCTCATGTGCTCTGTAAAAGAGTTAGGATGTGGTTTAGGGTCATTACCGAGCGCCTAGCCCATAAATCTTGAGAAAGCTAGGCTATGGCTTGAGGTCAATACCGAACGTCGAGCTCCTGTGCTCTGTGAAAGAGTTAGGGTGTGGCTCGGGGTCACTGTCGAGCGCCTAGCCCATAATGCTTGAGAAAGCTAGGGTATGGCTTGAGGTCAATGCCGAACGTCGAGCTCATGTGCTCTGTAAAAGAGTTAGGATGTGGTTTGGGGTCATTGCCTAGCGCCTAGCTCATAAAGCTTGAGAAAGCTAGGGTATGGCTCGAGGTCAATGCCGAACATCTAGCTCATGTGCTCTGTAAAAGAGTTAGGATGTGGTTCGGGGTTATTGCCGAGTGCCTAGCCCATGAAGCTTGAGAAAGCTAGGGTATGGCTCAAGGTCAATGCCGAACGTCGAGCTCCTGTGCTCTGTAAAAGAGTTAAGATGTGGTTCAGGGTCATTACCGAGCGCTCAGCCCATAAAGCTTGAGAAAGCAAGAGTATGGCTCGAGGTCAATGCCGAACGTCGAGCTCCTGTGCTCTGTAAAAGAGTTAGGATGTGGTTCAGGGTCATTACCGAGCGCCCAGCCTATAAAGCTTGAGAAATCTAGGGTATGGCTCGAGGTCAATGCCGAACGTCGAGCTCCTGTGCTCTGTAAAAGAGTTAGGGTGTGGTTCGGAGTATTGTCGAGTGCCTAGCCCATAAAGCTTGAGAAAGCTAGGGTATGGCTCGAGGTCAATGCCGAACGTCGAGCTTTTGTGCTCTGTAAAAGAGTTAGGGTGTGGTTCGGGGTCACTGCCGAGCGCCTAGTCCATAAAGCTTCAGAAAACTAGGGTATAGCTCGAGGCCAATGTCAAACGTCGAGCTCCTGTGCTCTGTAACAGAGTTAGGATGTGGTTCAGGGTAATTTTCGAGCGCCTAGCCCATAAAGCTTGAGAAAGTTAGAAAAAGCAACAGAGTTACACTTTTTATTTACAAAAAAAAAAAAAAAAAAAAAAAAAAAAAAAAAAAAAACAGGGCACATGGTGTCGATTACATGAGCTTCGGTTACACAAGGAGTTTAGTCATCCCCTATGAGAAACTTGATGAGGCTGCGTTCCAGGGCGTCTTTATGATCCTACCCCCCAGGTATGTGAGTCAGTACGTGCCTGGATGCACCACTTCAAAGACCTTATACAGACCCTCCCAGTTATGGGCCAATTTTCTCTTTTTACCGGGGTCGGATACTGCTAGCTTCTTGAGCATGAGGTCACCAAGCTTGATATCGGTGGGTCGGACCTTCTTGTTGTAAAACTTCTCGATCCATTGTAGGTATATGCTTCTTCTAATGGCGGATTTCTCCCCTGACCTCGTCGATTAGATCTAAGTTGGCCCTGAGGCCCGTTGAGTTATTCTCTTCGTCGAAGGCCATGATCCTGGGCGACCAGAGCCCAATCTCTAGGGGGATAACCGCCTCTGTGCCGTAAGTTAGGTTGAAAAGTGACTCGCCTGTGGGGATTCTCTTCGTCGTCCGGTGCGCCCAGAGTACACTCGGCAACTCGTCGACCCATAGCCCCTTTGATGAATTATCCAACCGCTTCTTGAGGCCGTCAAGGATTTGACGGTTCACGTTCTCAACCTGGCCGTTTAACTGGGGGTAACATATCGATGAGAAGCGCTGCTGGACGCCGATGTCTTCGCAGAACTTGCAAAAGTTCTGGCCTGCGAATTGGGTCCCGTTGTCCGTAATGAGGACTTGCGGGATCTCGAACTGGCAGATGATGTTCTTCCAGAAGAATTATTGGGTTTAGCGCTCGGTGATCGTGGCCAGGGGCTCTGCCTCGATCCATTTGGTGAAGTAGTCGATAGCCACCATGAGGAACTTCCTTTGGCGCGTTGCTTTTGGAAAAGGGCCGACCAAATCCATCCCCCACATAGCAAATGGGGTCGAACTCGCCAGGGAGAGAAGGTTCGCTTGTGGAAGCCTCTTCACCGAGGAGAATCTTTGGCACGGTCTGCATCTTTTGACGATGTCCTAAGCGTCTTGTAACATGGTCGGCCAATAGTACCCGTGGTTTAGGGCTTTTCTTGTGAGCAACCTGCTCCCCATGTGACACCCCCCGATTCCTTCATGTAATTCCTTCAGAGCATACTTAGCCCCGTCGGGGGCCAGGCAGCGAAGGCAGGGTCGGCCATCCGTTGTTGTGTACGAGCGTTTGAAGAGTGTCTCGTTGATTATGATGAACCTCTCTGAACGGACTCGGGTCCTTCTAGCCTCGGTCCGATCTTGAGGAATCTCGCCCTCGGTCAGAAACTTCATGATGGGAGTCATCCAGTTGTCTAGCTGGGGTTTAGTGGCGAGGCAAAGGACTTCTGGGAGGTTGATGCTAGGACTGAGTAGAACTTCGATTAGGAAGGTGATGTCCAGCCCTTCGAAGGATGACGAGGCAAGTTTTGACAGGGAATCAGCTTGAGCATTTTGCTCTCTAGGGATTCGTTCCACCAAAGAGAAGTTGAAGTTTGCCAGGAGTTGCCGGACTATCGCCAAATATCAGACCATCCGAGCGTCACGAGCCTCGTACTCCCCGGTGATCTGGTTGACCACGAGCTGGGAGTCGTTAAAGGCCCTGAGTTGTCTGGCCCCTGCCTTGTGTCCTAAGGTAAGCCCTGCGATCATAGCCTCATATTCGGCCTCATTGTTCGAGGCGGGAAAGTTCAGGCGAAGAGAATACTGGAGGATGAAGTTGTCGGGGCCTTTTAGGATGACACCCGCGTCGCTTCCTACCTCGCAAGACCAGCCATCTACATAGACTTTCCAGATCAGATCGGTCTCCCGAGTGTCGGGTGGCTCGGAGATAGTGCACTCCATGATGAATTTGGCGAGGGCTTGTCCCTTGATGGTTGTCCTGAGCTGGTAGCTGATGTCGTACTGGCTCAGTTCAATCGACCACTTGACTAAGCGGCTGGAGCTCTCAGGCTTGTGGAGGACGGCCTTCAGGGGTTGGTCCGTGAGGACCTGAATATAGTGGGCCTAGAAGTAAGGATGGAGCTTTCGCGTGGCCATTATCAGTGCGTATGCCATTTTTTCCATCTTCGCGAATCTGGTTTCGGCCTAGAGCAAGACTTTGGTCACATAGTAGACAGGCTTTTTAACACCTTCTTCTTCTCAGACGAGAATGGCGCTGAGAGCACCTTCCGAGGAGGAGAGGTACATGAATAGGGGTTCGCCCAGTTCGGATTTGCTCAGAAGTAAGGGGGCGGCGAGGTAGGACTTTAACTGGTCAAAGGCCTGTTGCTGGGGGTCACCCCATTCGAAGCCTTTTGCCCCCCACAGGGCCTTGAAGAAGGGGATGGATTTCTCTTCTGACTTGGAGAGGAAGCGGCCGATGGCCGCCAGTCTTCCCGTAAGCCGATGTACCTCCTTAACGTTTCTGGGAGAGGCCATGTCGATTATGGCCTGGATCTTCTCCGGGTTTGCCTCTATGCCGTGCTGGCTAACAACGAAGCCAAGAAACTTCCCTGAGGAGACGCCGAAGGCGCACTTGGTGGGATTGAGCCTCATGTTGTGAGACCGGAGGACGCCAAAAGCTTCCTCAAGGTCGGCTACATGATCCTTCCCTCGTCGGCTTTTGACAAGCATGTCGTCGACGTATACCTCCATGTTATGACCTATCTGATTTTTAAAGACTCAGTTGACAAGCCTCTAGTAAGTGGCCCTGGCATTCTTGAGCCCGAAGGGCATGACCCGGTAGCAGTAGAGGCCCTGGTCGGTAACGAAGGATATTTTGGCAATGTCCGGAGGGAACATCCGGATCTAATTATAGCCTTAAAAGGCATCCATGAAGGCCAGGAGCTTGTGACCCGACGTTGCGGCGATCAGAGCGTCGATGCTTGGGAGGGAGAACGGATCCTTGGGGCACGCCTTGTTGAGGTTTCTAAATACTATGCAGATCCTCCAGGTTCCGCTGGCCTTCTTCACCATTACGACATTCGCCAGCCACTCAGGGTAGCTGACCTCCTGAATGAACTGGGCAGACAACAGTTTGTCAACCTCCGCTTTCACTGCCTGTTGCCTCTCTGGGGCGAACTTGCGGCATTTCTATTGGATTGGCTTGGAGCTCGGGGCGACTCTTAGCTTTTGCATGATCAGATATTCGAAAATCCCGGGCATGTCGGACGGTATCCAGGCGAAGAGATCGATATTGCTGCGGACACAATCAATTAGACCTGGTTTTAGGTTGGCAGAAAGGGTGCAGCTCACACAGAACCACTTGGACTTGTCTTCCGCTTCAAATTAGACCTCTTCCAATTCATTCGCAGGTTCGGACTTGGGCTGGCTTCTTTCAAGCGGAAGCTTGACTACCTCGAGGGGGAACTCCCGCCTCCGACCGCGGTCGTATAGCACAAGCATGCAGACTCCTGATTTTCTCTAACAACGCCGACCCCGACGTCAGTGGGGAATTTCAGCTTCAGGTGGTAGGCTGGGGGAATGGCCTGGAACGAGTAGAGGCCGAGTCGGCCGAGGATGGCGTTATATGCTGCCTTGATGTTGACCACCATAAATTTCATTAATTCGGTCCGTGTGATGGGGGTCGTGCCGGATGTTACATCCAGCATCACGATCCCTTCAATTTGTACCAGGACACCCGAGAACCCGTGCAGGGTGTACCCGGTCAGTTTTAGCTTATCTCGAGGGAGCTTTATCTTCTCAAATGCTTCTAAGAAGAGGATGTTGATCGAGCTTCCGTTGTCCATGAGAATTCGGTGGACTTCAAAGTTTGCCAGGCTGATGACGAGGGCGTCGCAGTACGGGAGCCGGACTCCATCCAGGTCTTCTCCGGAGAAGGAGACTGGGCGTTGCTGAATCTGGGGGGAGGGATGGTCCCAAACAGAGTTGACCTCTCGGACGAAGGCCTTACGGGAGGTGTTGGATTCCCCTCCCATGGGCTCGCCATGGACGCAGTGCGAGATGGCCGGTCCTCTGGTTTCCTCTGGCTCGGGGTCCTGCTCGGGATGCTGGTGGGTCGTTCGAGGGGGAGACGAAGGCCTCGAATTCCTCATGTCCCTCTGGTCCCTGGGGTTATCCCGGGTGAACTCCCTCGGGTACCTGTAATACCCCAGATTTGCAGCGAACAGTCGACTGGTCGATTGTTTAGTCGACTGGTAACACTGTTTACACGGGATTTGAGAAATTTAGTTCCACATGGGAGGTACACAAAAACTAATTTGAGTATAAATATAATTAGCCAATGATCAAGAGTCACCTAATTGGTTAACCACCTTTTGAGAGGCAGCCTGTGGTGGGCAGTTGTACTACATAGTATCTAATTTGTGTTCTAAAAATATTAAATTTGTCTGAGTATTGGGGCGGGGCGTTACAAATGGTATCAGAGCCGACTTTAGACACCGGGTGTGGTAGAGGTCAGTATGATCTGCGGTGCTGAGAGTCATTGATCTCCGGGGTCGAGTATATTCTGCGGTGTTGAGAGTCATAGGTAGTGATTGATAGTCGGGTATCCGATCTGCGGTGTTGAGAGTGATTGATCTCCAAGATCTAGGACTATACTACATCGGCTAGAAAGGGCGGATCCTACACTAGATGTGTGCCCTGTACTCAGCGAGGACGCTGATTTCTAATGTGGGGTGTATGTAATACCCCAGATTTGCAGCGAACAATCGACTGGTCGATTGTTCAGTCGACTGGTAACACTGTTTACACGGGATTTGAGAAATTTAGTCCCACATGGGAGGTGCACAAAAACTAATTTGAGTATAAATATAATTAGTCAATGATCAAGAGTCACCTAATTGGTTAACCACCTTTTGAGAGGCAGCCTGTGGTGGGCAGTTGTACTACATAGTATCTAATTTGTGTTCTAAAAATATTAAATTTGTCTGAGTATTGGGGCGGGGCGCTACAGTACCCCTGTTGGATGAGGACCTCAATCTTGTCTTTGAGGGCCCGACAGTCATCTGTCTCGTGCCCATTGTCTCGGTGGAAGAGGCAGTAGAACCTCTGGTCCCGCTTCTTGTTGTTGCTCGGCCGGGGAGGGAGTCGGACGATCCCTTTGTCCTCGATCTCCATCAGGATTGTCGAGACGTTCTATGTCAGAGGCGTATACTTCTCGAATCAGGGGACCGGGGGGACCCTCTTGAGACTGGCTGTCTCTTTCGCCGTCTTCTTGATGGGCTCGACATCGTCGGCCTTCCGCTTCCCCTTGGCAGTGGCTTCTTTGGCACCCTCTGGGTTTAGGGCCTCCTCCGCTCGGATGTACTTCTCGACCCTGTTGAGGAGGTCAGGAAAGTTGACGGGTGGTTTTTTGGCCAACGAAGCTTTCAGCTAACCGTGCCTAACGTTGTGCTGGAAAGCCGCTGAGGCGACGCCCGCATCAAGAGAGGAGACAGATCTCGCCTCAGTGGTGAACCTCCGAACGAAATCGCGGAGTGACTCCCCTTCTTTCTGCCTGAGGTCCAAAAGGTTCGCGCTCATCTTCTCGACCTTTCTGCTGGTCACGAAGTGGGCTAGGAAGTTCGCTTCCAACTGGTCGAACGAGAAGACTGAGCCGGGGGTGAGCCTTGAGAACCATTCCCGAGCCGGACCCCGAAGGGTAGTAGGGAAGGCACGGTAGAGGAGGGGATCCGCAGCACTGTGAATCATCATGAGGATCTTGAACCCCTCCATGTGATCAGCGGGATCACCCTCGCCATTCTAGATCTCGAATTGGGGAGGTCTAAAATTTTCGGGGATCTCGGCTTCCAAGATTTTGAGGGAGAAAGGGGGTCCGGTCAGCCGATGACCATGACCCGGCATTGGTCCGCTCTTGCCGAGATGGGCGATGCGGTTATCCATTTCCTGTGAACGCCGGAGGACGGCGTTTTCTTGTTCCTGGGGGCGGGCCGATCCATAAGATTCGCTGCCCCTTGCTCCTGACCGAGGATCAGAGCTGCTGCGGACCTCGGTTCCCTGGCCGCCTTCGATGGCTTGGAGGACCTCGTCCCGAAAATTTTAAGACTCGGCCCTCGTGACGGGGGCTTGCCCCACCGGGTCTTGCGAGGGCGGAGGTCCACAGGGCGAGCGACTGTTTCTGGATCGTGCTCTGGGGACCGCCGTCTACGATGGTTCGAGACTGAGTTGGAAGCGGCCTCTCCCCTTGTGCGACTGGCCTGTCGATCCGAAATGACGCGTGGCAGATCGGTCGCGTTCGAGTGAGAAGCGCCCGGCCCACATTCGGCCGCGACATGGACCCGTGGTCGGTTGGAACCTTGGGCGTCCGCACGGCTTTGATGTGGGGGGTCCGGATGTTGGGCCGATATGACAGCCCTTCTGGCTTTGGGAGTCATGGGAGAGCTTGGACTTGGGATGACGTCCCTGGCTGGGCTCGGACGGACGATGGTACCTGAGTTTCCCACAAACGGCGCCAACCTGATGCTGTTTGTTTTTTAGGTGTGGGGGCAGCAGGTGTGAGTTCTTGTAATTTGTGAAGAGGAAACAATGGTACTGGCGTCAGTCCGGCCCTGGAGAGTATGACCGGCTCGGGAGTAGTAGCAAAGAGATAGAGGCCGTAGCTCGGCTCGGGTCTTCGAGGCTCGACTCGGCCTTTTGTACCTGCACACTGCCTAAAAACACCGGGAAAAGTTCCGGCGACAGGCCTTCCAACGATATAGTCAGTCACTGAGAAATGGACTGAGCAGCTAGGGTTCAGGTGGGGAAAAAGTTGATTACCTGCAGAAGTGAGGAGGGGGTCTGGTATTTATAGGCAGGGGCTAACGAGTCTCTGGTCTTGGTGGGCCGGGTCGGACCCGTTAGCCAATGGGTCTAGGTTGACTGAAGCCTGTTGGACTTGTTTGACCTGATGATCACAGGGGAGCGGAATCTGAGCAGATCTGAGGGTCCAGATGGGGCCACGTCATTTACCCCATATCAGAGAACAAATTTTCTATTTCCATATGATTATGGCATCGAAGATAACAGTCACAATGGAAACAATTTGATAAGCGTATACCCGTGAAAAATATTGTTTGTCATTTCAGACGGAATCAATTGTTGAAAATAACACTCTGGACATAATATTTTTTGCAAAATTTGTCAAGAGTATTCATCATTATCAACGGATTTGAGCGGCGAGATTAACAACAATGTGTTAGAAATACGATACCAAACCATGCACCAAAACTGTTGGCAAGATAAGATTTTATTTGAATTTTATCATAACCAGTCATAAGAAGTATTAACTGCATCCAACCAAACAAACCGGTAAACTGCATGAGGGGTTTTTCTTTCGTAATGGCCGCGCAGGCAGCATGTCCACATTTAGTTGGTCCTCAACCCTAAAACTCCGAAGTTGCATTAAGAGTGAGGGGGATAATATTTATTTTTTAACATATAATGGTAAAGGTTTTATACACGTACTAGTCATTTACACGTTTGTGCACGTCTTAATAAATATATATTTTTAAAAGTAAAAACTCCAATATAGTTTAGTTTCGAACTAGAGACCTCCTTTATATTAGGTAGCGATGCATGGATTTGTTTGTCCAACTCTCCCATTATAGAAAATTTTGCCGAAATGCCCCTGTTTTTGAAAATAATTAGCGAACTGCCCTTGTTTCGAAAACATTTAGCCATCTGCCCTTGTCTTTGACACGTCAGCAACAAACGTGATTGGGAATCACGGCATCAGTTATTTTGATGCCGTGTTTCCCAAAAACGGCATCTGTATATGAAAAAATTACCATGCCGTTATTCCCAATAACGGCATTGGTTAATTTGAGTTTCGATCTATATTGTATGAACAATGGTTCGAGATTTGGCAGCCAAAAAATAAATGAACTGATGCCGTTATTCCGGAGAACGGCATCGTTTGTACCGATGCCGTTCTTCAGAATGACGGCATCAGTTATTTACTTTTTGCACAAATCCCTATACGCGAAACCCCCTTTCTTCTCCCCTTTTCTTCCCCTTCTGGTTTGTAAAACGCATCTCTCTCACATCACCCCTTTTACCCACAAACCCTAGATCTCATAATCAAAAATTTTCAACCATTTGAGCCCTATAAAATTGCCTACATCCTAACTCCTCACTCCCACTCTCATTTTCAGTCTTCCGCATCATCGAAAATTTTGCCGGTGGTTTTTTTGGTATCATTTGAAAGGTATTATCATACTAACCTTATGTTTGATTTTTATTTCAAAGATTCATCACATTTTGAGTAGTGAATGATTTGAATATGTTTTAATTTTTATGCATAGGTATGGAATTTGATATCCCTATATGGTTATATTTTGGGGGTGAAGTAATTAAGGATCCAAAAATTGGATATTCTTATAGTGATGTTGAACCGGTAATTATTTGGGCTACCCCCAATTTTGGTTACTCAGAATTAACAGATAAGATATATGAAGTAACTAATTGGGACAGAAGTGAAATGACTCTGAGATTGAGAGCCCGTTATTCTGCTGGTAAAGGGGATGGGCAGTACTTCATGTTGGTACCCATAGACAGTGACAGTTCTCTGAGGTCTGTCCTGCTTAGGACACTTCATCCAAGTTGTGGTTGGAATATAGTTGAGTTATATATTGATCAAACGAGGCTTCCAAATTCTACAAGAGTTGTTATCGACGGTCCAAGGCCAACTAGGATTATGAGACCATCTGAAGAGTCACACGCAAGGATTTCTAATACTGTTGGAGAAACTAGCACAGCTCCAACGGAACCTGTTTCATCCGAATACGAGCCGCTCCATCCGACCCCATTGCCACAAAATTTTTTGGTAGCTGGCATTGCTTTGACAGACTTTGATAACGCCGTTGTAAATAACGACTTGGTAGAAGAGGAAGAAGATGAGGTACGCGGTCTCGAGGATGATGATGAGGAGATCGCCCTTGAAGCTCCAGTTGTTGATGCCAATGTTCAAGTGCCGCTTGTTGATGCCAATGTTCATGTGCCGGTTAACAATACCCGCGTGTTGCCAAGTCAAGACACAGGTCCAGCTATGCGTGGATCGCAGTCAAGCGAATGGATGTCCCGTGCCACCGTACATGAACAGATCCAGTCTTCCATTGGGTCTTCCAACTTGGATGAACTCTTCATAGGTCAAAGATTTCCATCCAAAGACGCTCTACAACATCAAGTCAAGATGTATGCCGTGAAGAACCACAGGGAATTCGTGACGGTAAAATCAGATCGTTGTCTGTACCATGTGAAATGTAAATACGCTCCCATCAACCATTCAGCCGAGCAGATTGCAGAAAATCCATCACTTCAAAATGTCGTCGGTTGTCCATGGCGCTTGCGTGCAATTATTCCCAAAGGTCGTGATTATTTTGTGGTGAAACAACTTGAAGGTGTACACACATGTGTGAATCCTACATTGACTCAGGATCACAGCAAAATTGACTCGACGGTTGTATCGATGTTGATAATAGATACTCTGAGGGAACAACTCACAGTAACACCAAGAGCCATAATTGGGCAGGTGAAGGGTAGGCTCCAATACACAATATCCTATTGGAAAGCTTGGAAGGCAAAACATAAAGCAATTGAGAAACTATATGGTTCTTTTGAAACAGCGTACACTAAATTACCATACCTATTCAATGCAATTCAAGCTTCGAATCCGGGTACGGCTGTACAGTGGGCGAAGACTACGACTGGGCCGGGTATAGAAACATTTAAGAGTGTTTTTTGGTCATTCGGTCCCTCGATTGAAGGATTCAAATCATGTAGACCAGTTATAAGTGTTGACGGTACTCATCTGTACGGAAAATACAAAGGCTGTTTGTTGATTGCGGTTTCACCAGACGCAAACGGTAGGTTGTTTCCGTTTGCATTTGCACTTGTTGACGGCGAAAGTATAGAAACATGGACATGGTTCATGAACTGTATTCGGTGCTATGTGACAGAACGTGAAGGTCTTTGCGTCATCTCGGATCGACATGCCGGTATTTTATCAGCAATGGGAAATGAGTTTGGCACGTGGAGGGAACCTTTTGCATATCATCGGTATTGTATGCGGCACTTTGCTAGCAATTTTCATAAAAAATTTGGTTCGAAATTTTTGATGAATAAATTAAAGGTAATTGCTAGTGAAAATCAGTGGAGAAAGTATGAGGAAAAGATGGCACAACTTGAAGCTAGTAATGCTGATGCGGCTAATTGGGTTAAGGAGAAAGCAATTGAGAAGTGGGCACTTACTGCTGATGGTGGGCGTAGATATGGTATTATGACAACAAATCTGTCCGAAGTGTTCAACTCGGTTCTAAAAGGTGTTCATAGCTTACCTGTCACCGCAATTGTGGAGCAGATATTTTTCCGTCTGAACATGTATTTCACCGACCGCCGTGAGGCCGCACAGACACTTATCGCTGAAGGTAAACTATGGGCACCACGAATCCAGGATCTTATTGATGCCCGGCGTGAAAAATCAAATTTACATGAGGCCATAATGTTCAATAATCGCGATGGTGTCTTTGGGGTGAAAACGGGCATTAGAATGGACGGTGGATATCAAAAGGGTGGGCATTGGCATACGGTGGACCTAGAAGGCCGAACTTGTACGTGTGGGAAATTTCAATTGTTCCACGTTCCATGCTCTCATGTGTTAGCGGCATGTGCTTCCCGGGCGCTTGATTATCAACCATACATAGATCCTTTCTACTCTACAGACGCGTTAGCAAAAACATGGGCACCATCTTTCAATCCTTTCCCTGACGAATCTTATTGGCCTACCCAAAGCGCACCGGTACTAATTGTTGATCCTAGTCTTCGCCGGGTCAAAGGGAGGCCTAAGAGTACTCGTATCCGCAATGACATGGACGCTCGAGAAGGAGGGACTAGTGGAAAAGTATGTTCAAAATGTGGTGTGAGCGGACACAATAGACGCAGTTGTAAGAATGTACAAAGTGTGGGGACTTCACAATCTACCCGCACTTGAATATTATTCTTAGTTATTATAAGTTAGTTGAATGTTTTCATGTTGTCTGTTGTTTGTTGAGTAATTTACGTTTGAATTATCTGAACTAATGTTTATGTTGTCTGTTAATGTTGAGTAATTTACGTTTCGACGGTTGTATTATTTTCATGTTGTTTGTTAATGTTGAGCAATTATATTCATGTTTCAATTATTTGAATTTTTTTCATGGTGGACATATTTATAATTGTTTGAATGAGCTAATCTAGATGTTTTGGAACGATAAGTTTTGTGTGATTTCTATGTTTAAATTGGTATGAAAGTGTTAATGAGTGGTTGGTATGGTTAGATTTGTTCCAAACTACCATTCGCAAAATAAACATGCACAGAAAACATGCACAGATGTTTTAACTGATGCCGTGTTCCTGAATAACGGCATCTTATTTACATGCCGTTATTCTGAAGAACGTCTGTGGAGACAGAATGTTGGTAGAATGCTCAAAATTTGCAAGTTTGTTCTTTCACTAATGCCGTTATTCTGAATAACGGCATACATAAGTAATGCCGTGCTTCAGAATAACGGCATCGTTTACAGATGCCGTTATTCTGAACCACGTCTGTGGAGACAGAAAGATTTGGCAGCAACCACAAATTTTCTAATTTTCCCAATATAAAGATGCCGTGTTTCGCAATAACGTTACAGGATTCATATGCCGTTATTGCGAATAACGGCATCATTTATTCTCTTTTTTTTGACTTAGCACAGATTATACATGCACAGATTCAATCAAATTCTTCAAATTCTTCAAAAATGCATCATTCAAAAATATCAACTTCAAATTCTTCAAAAATTTGCAAGTATTATACATGCACAGATTACACATGCACAGAATTAAAAAATGCATCATTCAAAAATGCATTTTGAAATTCAGAATTCCAAAATCAAAAAAAATCAAATAACTTCAAATATACACAGATACATGCACAGATACACATCAACTACTATTTATTTTTTGGCATGCACAGATATACAAAAAAAATAAATGAACTGATGCATTTTGTAAGTTGAATTCAAAAATCAAAAATCAAATTTTCTGATTTATATACACAGATACATGCACAGCTTCACAGATCAAGTTTTTTTGGCATACACAGATACATTTCTGATACATTTCTGATACACAGATACATTTCTGATTTATATTTTTTGGCATGCACAGATCAAGTTTCAAGCTTCACATATATATACACAAATATGCACAGCTTCACAGATATGCACAGCTTCAAGTTCATAGATATATACACAAATAACTTCAAATTCACAGGTCAAGTTCAATACATTCGACTTTGAATTTAAATACTACATCAAGTTCAATAAGTACTACATCAACTTCAACTTCAAGTTCAAATTCAACTTCAAGTTCAATAAGTACTACATCAAATTTAAATACTACATCAAGTTCAAATTTAAATACTACATCAACTTCATAGACACTACAAAATTCAAACATTTCCTGTGTTAATCTTCATCAAAATCAAATACTTCAACAATTTGCACTCCCACGCATAACAACCTGCATACAAACATATACAATTAATAAATGCATAAAATGATGTGTTACAAAACGACAATTAGTTTGTTTCTACCAATTATCCTGGAGTGTAATGTTTGGGTGCTTTCCTCATCCGCGCCGGGACTTTCCGCCTACGTTCCCGTTGTTCTTGCGTTGGGGGTCCACTTGGACCAGCTCCTCCTTCGTCGCCACCTCCTCCTTCTTCAATCTCCGGATTTGCCAATTGGCTTTGCGGTGGAGGATCACGAACGGTCTTGCGTCTTCGATGTTCTGATGGGGGTCCCAATTGCAAAGCTGGTTGTGGTGGAGGTGAAGCTTGGCTAGCGGTAGGCCGTTCTTGTTGGCGTGGAGCTTCGGTTGAACGCATAAGTTCTTTGAAACGAGGACCATCTCCAACCTCTTCAAGAGAGGTACGATAATTGCACAGGAGGTCTCGTGCCAATTCTTTGCATGCCTTATTGGCATTGCTCTTCAACACATTCGCACATTTTCTAGCCATGTCCCATGTGCTCTCTATCTATAATAGTAAACCATATATATTGTAAGTGAAGATGCATAAGTAGAACGGAACGAAATAATTGAAATTCAACAAACAATCTAACTTACCATTATACGGTATGATGAGGCCTTCGGTTGGTACATCGGCTGTGATGATGAAAATGCCGGTGGTGGTTCAACATGAATCTCAGGTATAGGTTCTTGGATGCCCGCTGGAAAATCGGTTTTGGGTTGGATATAAAGTCGCGTTATGCGACGGTACCAGGCCATATAAGTAGTTTGCATTGATCCATCGTACGGATACTCAACACCCTCGACTACCAACTCATACCTCCGCTCATTCCATGCTCCTACATACGCGCGGTGGTGATCGGCCCAATCCATGTTCGGTAAACGACCTTGGCCCGTGATGTTGTGGAGTCTACGGTCGTATAATGTGTTCACGGGGACGGGTTGTTGTGCATTGAATTGCCGAAGAACACGGCCGGGATAATAAAACTCCACAACTGAGAAATTCACTAGTGGAGCTAAGGTCAACCACAACTGCGCATGAGCAATGCAAATAGGTGGTAGACGAGCCAGTCTCTCATCCGTGTACGGGGTCCAGTTGACGAGCTCTTCCCTCAATTGATCTAACTCGTCCCTATAATAAGTTAGGACACCACGTGGGTTATCCCTCCACGTACGCTTCCCCGCCCAGTATGCACCGAGAGGAGCTCTCATCACGGGATTATCATGTACATCCCTCCAACTCTCTGAAAGTACCGTCACACGGGGTCGGCCGAGATGTATTCTTTCCCAACACCAAATCTGCAGGATGGACATCGGCCCGGTCATCTGAATCGAACCCATCGAACAGTTGCAGAGTGCACGATAAAGGGAGGCTAGAGCTGCACTTCCCCAACTGTACCTGCCGGCTGTCTGTAGGTCAGCTATCAATGGAAGATACATGAGGTGGACTACGTCACCTGAAGAGTTAGGGAATAGGATCCCTCCAATCATCGACAGTACGTATGCCCGCGTGTAGTTCTGGATCTCGATGTCCGTATGCACAGGTGCGACTCGAATGTGAGTGAAACTATCTTCTAGGAATGAACGCCTAATGGATTCCCCAACCCATATGCCGTGGTCAACTTCATCAACATCCAACCCCAAATAATCTCGTGCTAGTGCAACCTTGTTGAACATCAGATTGCCTGTGACGGCCACCCCGTCAATTGGAAGACCCGAAATCACCGCTACATCTTGTAGGGTGACCGTCATCTCACCGCACGGTAAGTGGAAGGTGTGTGTCTCTGGTCTCCATCGCTCTACCAGTGCGGTAAGCAAGGCGTGATCACACTTTATGTTGGTCATCTTTGACATACCGCTAAACCCACTGCTAACTAAATAATGTTGCATAGCAATACAGTTCTTGAGGACAGGCATGACCTTGTGCGTCCTAAAACTCATCTTCTCCACATCCCCGGTCCAAACGGCCTGTGATCTGTGGTCTTCTTGGAGAAACAGAACTGTAGGATCTAATGGACCCGGATGTCCCCGTGGTCCAAATGAAGGCGTAGAAGAAGCACCAACACCATGCGAAGAAGATGGTTGTGCAGGATCCATTGGCCTGTATACATTAACGAAGACTAATCAACAACATTTTCAGTAGAAAAATTGAGTGCATGAGCAGAGATCTGCTAGTGAATTAGGATTTTCAATAAGCAAGAAGCACCAAAGATGAGTGTATTAGGATATCCCCGTGAATTAGGAAAATTGAGTGCATGAGCAACAAGCACCAAAATTAAGTGTATCAGGATCTTCATAACCCCGACTTCAAACGTAAATCACTTGAATATTTAAGAATTTGAGCATCTCAAAAACTCAACATTTACTAAACCCTAACCTACAATACTTGAAGTACTTCCAAAATTACTACTTCAATAACCCTAATCTACAATATTTGTACTATACTACATAATAAAACAGTCAAAATCAACTATACAAAATACAAATTAGGGTTTTTAGTTACTTACAAAGATTTCGGAATCGGAGTGAGAATGAACTCTGGATGAAGGATTGAGGAGTACACGCCGAAATAGAAGTCAACAACACACCAAAAGATCTAGTGGATTTTTTTTTCCAGATCGTCTAGGGTTTTCGTCTAGGGTTTTCGGTTTGGAAATGAGGAAGGCACGAGCGGAAGAGAAAGGGGGAAGAGGAAGGGTTTTTTCGAGTATATTACTGCAAAAAGTAAATAACTGATGCCGTTATTCTGAAAAACGGCATCAGTACAAACTATGCCGTTCTCCAGAATAACGGCATCAGTTTATTTCATATTTCGAATTAAACTCGAGTCAAGATTAATAAAGTAGAGTTCTATTTGAAAAAATAACCAATGCCGTTATTGGGAATAACGGCATGGTAATTTTTTCATATACAGATGCCGTTATTGGGAAACACGGCATCAAAATAACTGATGCCGTGATTCCCAATCACGTTTGTTGCTGACGTGTCACAGACAAGGGCAGATGGCTAAATGTTTTCGAAACAAGGGCAGTTCGCTAATTATTTTCAAAAACAGGGGCATTTCGGCAAAATTTTCCCCATTATAATATTAGATATTAGAGATAAGAGATAAAGAAACTAGAAATGAATAGTTATTCACCAAAGATTTTGACTATCACAACATTCTAAACTAAGTTTAACAAACAACTAATTTTGTCTTCGCGTACCAAATTATATTGATTCGAAAATCCTTTCTGAATGTTAAGTATATATTGCAGAACTATCTCAAAAGAAATAATATCTTCAACGTATAAATTATAAAATATTATGTTGTACAATTTCATGGTACTTATTCAATTTTCTTTTTTTTTTAAGCTTTGAGCAATAAACGATGGGAAGAGCCCTATGTTCCATAATAAGTTTCCACTGAAGTAGAAAGGAAAAGTGCATCATTAATTTAAAAAATTAAATTAGATTAAATTAAAGGAAATTGAAAAAAGCAAAACAGGCGGGAAATAGATTCTCGTCGAGAACACAGAACACAGGAGTACGATACTCCTTTAATTCCCGACAAGATCCTAATGACAACACACCTACGGCCATGTACAGACCCGGCCAAAAGAAAGCAAAAACAAAAAGGTGAGAGGAAGTTGCTTCCCCACCCTCAGGGCAGCCCCACCCTTGAGGCGGGTGAGGCGGGTGCCTCATGCCTCCAGAGTTTTTGCGATTTTAGGACCCCAATTTTGTACTTTCTTGTAAATATAGTCACATATTTTGTGCGTAAAATAAATACTATTATTAGGGGCCCCAAACATAATTATTTGAGTCTTTAAAATTTTTGACTTCTTCAATAATATATATATATATATATATATATATATTACATATATTACTTTGAACAATGTGCAAATGTTTTGTATACATTTTTTTTTTAGTGTATGGGAGGCCCCATTTCGGGAGTTCGTCTCGGGCCCCTGGAACTCACGCCGGCCCTGCCCACCCTCCGAGGAAAAACCAACTTTATTCGCTCCTTGCATCTCGATCCACCAATGAAAATAGTCATTTTGACTCGTTGTGAACGTCAGCCAAAACTGCACTGCGACTATATTAGCTGCAATTAAATGAATTAGTCTTATGCAAGGCATGAATTACACAGAGATCTATATTAGCTGCATTAATTAAATGAGTTAGTCTTACTGTCTTATGCAAGGCATGAATTTTAATCAACACTAATTTTTATCTATATGCTACTGCCTACATTCGGTGTAGCATGCAGATCAATTATGGATATAACAACCAAATCTACCTTTTTTTTCTTTGAGTAATTACCAAATATACCATGATTAGTCTGTATATAGGGGTAATGCTATGTGTACAAGCCAGCTTAAGAAGCGATGTGCTACAATATCAAACAATACTTTTACTGATAAAGATTCATGCAGTAGTGTAGATTGATTCACATTGTGTAGCAAAGTTTGTGCGCATATCGTACAACCTTCCTAGATATACATTACAAGGGAGGCCATAAGTTAGTTCAAGTGGCATACTACTCATTAATGTAATCCTTGAACAGGACCCCCCAATGCAACGACAAATTACGACAAGAGCAGAGCCTACTGAGAGCACTGCGGCTGTCTCAGACACGTGCGAGGGAGGCTGAGAAAAAAACAATTGAAGCAAACATAAGTAGGGATCAGATTGCATCAATTCTGCTTCATGATTCGTTAAAACTGCATGCAGCTCAACAGTGGGTGAGGCTCCTCGAGATGGAGATTTCATTACTAAAGCAGCAGTCTCAAGCAGTAACGTACAAAGAAGAGGAAGAAAGGCATGATGGAGGAGCAGTGAGTGCAGTGACTTGGTGTCTTACTGTAGGTTTGTGTTTGGGGATTGCAGGGGCTGGAATGCTGCTTAGCCAGCATATTTTGTAATTATTTTTTTTCTTTTAATTCTCTTTTCTTCTTCATACTGTATTCGTAGAATCTCCGGTATTGACATATCCGTCTATGACTACAAAACAGCTTTAGAATTAGAATCTAGTTGCTGGTCGATCGTCAATTTAAACCAATTGAGAGAAAAGTATATGTTTATGAACTGTGCCTAGCTACTTTGTAGAATAATCCGAACTGTAGTATAAGTCTGGAAGAGAATACGCAGCTCCATAGCCTCATATAATTAGAAGCGATATATAGTACTATCAGGCTTGGATATGGATCTCAGTGAACATAGACGAATTCTTTTGTGTCTCTGAGAAATTATTTTTGTGATTTTATCTGGCTGCAATTCATGGTATAATAAACTAATGACTCGTTAAGAAAATCAAAGGATTAATTCAATCTGCATGTATTCAAGCTGTTATTTGATAACCTAAAGATCATAAGCTTTCATAGTTCTTTCCTAATTGGGTTTATTGCAGCTTTCGAATCTATGGTGATTCTTCAAGAACTACATGAGTTTTGCAAGGCGTATAGCAGGAGAAACAAAAACTACATAGCGAGATTAGTTTTTGTGGCCGTAATATGACATATATGCATGTAATTATTTATGTCTACATGTGGTGTCTAAAGGATGTATTTTCATAACGAAGAATTGCATCATCTTTTCCTATTGCAAACCATCATCACTGTGACACTGATGTCGAAGTTCTTATGCATGATATATGATATGGATAAAAATAAAACCAAATCAGGACTGTTCAAATCGGGCATGAATCTTAAATCTCTCAGGGGTAAAACATTAAATTTCACTAGAAACGAGTCTATGAAGAGAAATTGGGCATCTCTCAAGCCCAATAACTCAAAACGAATCTGTTTAACTGGGTTGTCATAACAGCCCAATAAGAATGAGTCCATATTATTTAAATATGATTTAAACTCATAATTATCTATAAGAGACAGTTTAAAACCATATCTCTTATCATAATTAGATGAGTTTTAACTCAATCTTTCCAACTACTCATATCTCTTCATGCAAAAGAGACAATTGATTCAATTCAAAAACACCATGAAGTAGAGATAAATCATTATTTTGAAGCTGACCCTCATGGCGACTATAAATACCCCTACCTCCACACAAACCAGGTAATCAGTATTTTGCCACAAAAAATTCTCTTTCAATTCTTGAGTTCTGACTTAAGCATCGAAGGTTGTCGTCATGGTCAACCCCGGTGTTTTAGACTTTTGCAGGTCAATCGAAGCGATCGTCACCATCAAGATCAGATCCAACGATGCAAATGAGTCAGATTCAGAAGTCAATATCAGTTGAAATCAGTCAACATCGGTAAAAGTAAAAAAAGTCAACAACAATATATGATGTTGATGACAGCTATGGACTTCTCTCACAATAGATCAGTATTAGTATGTCTTCTCTCCTCTTCTTTTTTTGATAGATCGGATAGGGTCTGACGACCCCATCCATACCAAAAAATATATTAAAGGAAAAACAGAACAATACAATAAGGTTTTACGAGACGTAAAACGACAATAAGCTAACTCAAAACAACAATACAAGAACATCGCTAAAGAACGAAAAACAACGAAAAAATTACAGAAACTCCACTGATGAAAAACAATATCGCGTTGAGAGCTGCGGTGCTTTGGAAAAAACCAGCTACGGTCGCACGCCAGGGTGACGCTCCGGAGCAGGAATGCAGCGAGGAGAAGAAGCAGCGGGCCCGGTGGGAATCTCCAAACCAAGGCTAAAACAGAGACCAAAAGGGGATCCTGATGGTCCCCCACCTGCAAAGGGCGGCCGCATCGACCGGAAGCCCGCCAGGAGCGCTAAATGGGGCAAGCACTCACGAAGGCAAAGAGTAGGCAGTGGCGGGAACTCAGGGAACAACCCCCCCCCCCCCCTAAATGGGCACTTGAGGTAGCCCTCGACAATAGGATAGCGAAAAATAACAAGCCCTACACACTGTAATCTAGCACCAGCGACAGGGCAAAGTCCGCCCCGCCGACCAAACAAGAGCCAGCAAAAATAACAGACAATATTCCCCACCGAGCCCAACGCCCAAAGCGAGCAACATCATAACAAAGGTAAAAAGAGAGAAAAGGAAAGCAACACACAGCCAATAAGCATCATCGAGTAGGGCTTCGGAAATGCCACCATTCAAACAGCAAAAATATAGAAAGTATAACACTAAAAACACACATCAAAACACAACAACACTGAAGAGGAGAGGATATAAACCCCAAGGTACAGAACCTCAAACAACAGGCCACAGACCAAAGAGGTCCACACAGCCAGGGAGGCATCCTGCAAAGCTAACTCGCCAAAAAAGAAACAGCAGGGCAATAAACAGCCAAAAAAGCTAAGTAGAGTTCAAAATCAACCCCAGCAAGCTGATAAACAAAGGCAATATGGGAGACCACAACGAAGCAAAATAAATACAATGCAAGCGCAGATGATCCTAATGACCGCTGAAGGCTAGCAAAGCCCAAAAGAACACAAAACCGAAGCCTTCAAAAAGGGAGCTGCCCACTTAGCCTTCATGCCTGTTTCGGAGAGAGCTTGCGGTTGAGATCCGCTTCCTCCTTGAGAAGTAAATCATCCTGGTCAATCCAATTAGGATCCTTAGAGGACGGAGATTGCTTACCTTTGAGGGCAGGGGGAAGCGGCTCTGACTCGCGAAAAGTAGGAAAGTGAGCTTGCTATTGAAATTTATCCCAATCAGAAGAGAAATGAGGGTTAACTTCCCATGCCGGCCATTGCGATGCAGGCTCGATAGACTTGGATGGAGTAAAAGATGAAGATGAGGGAAGAGTCGGGGAGATTTTATCTGACAGAGGGGCTTTCGGAGGCTGAAGGAGTGGAACATTGGCCAGTTGGGAAGCCGGGGAAGACGAGACAGGAGCAGGGGCTTTCGCTGCCAGCATAGAAGAGATGTCGGGGTTGATCCAAACTAGGTTTGGCGCTTTAGAAGGAGAGATCTTCGTGTTGCCAGGGGAGGTGAAACTCTTGTTAGGAGGAGGAAATCTCCTTCTAGAAGAAACATTTTGAGACCCTTTCACCACTGACAGGCCTGCCTTCTGAACGGCCGAGGTGCCAGGGTGAAAAAGGGAGGAAGATTCTGGTTTGAAGTCTGGCTTAGAGGAACCAGTGGTGGGCAACAGAGAGGACCCACTAGCGTTCACTGAATCATGGTATTGCACGGATACAGGGAAGGAGGAGATGCCATCTCTCAGGCAGAAAGCTTCAATACGTGCCTGTTGCTTGGGGCAGCGAAAGAGAGCTTCTACCTTAAGAGTACCGAAGGCAAGTCTAGCCGAAGAAGCGATACTGACGATGTCACCGATGCATTTGGACATATCCCCAACCAAACGAAGAGAATCACAAAAAGGCGGAAGGCCTAGTAGAGTGACTTTGGCAGTGGAGGATAGGCAATTCTAAGATGGGAAGCAAAATTGAACCCATTTACGAATGGTGAGGGATATGGCTCTAATAGAGAGGGATGAGTTATTGGTAAGTTCCTCAAGGATCTTGGGGGAGGGGCATCAAATCACCATATCACCGTTAGAACAGGTGTAGAGCACCCAATCCCAGTCTTTGACATTACAGGAGATAGAAAGAAACGTATTTAAAGTAAAGAAGGGAACAGTGCCTCCATTGAAAGAAATAGCCCCATACGAATCAAAAAACTTCAGCCTATCCGTGAGCTCAGTATGCGGGATGAAAACCTGAGTAACAATCGGCTTAGCTGAAGGAGACGAAGACGCTACCGGAGCGGGAGGAGAAGGAATAGAGCTATCGGGGAAACGATGAGTAGTAGGGGGAGTAAGGAGAATGGGAGACCTGTTAGAAGCCTTTTGTTTCTTGGGCTTGGAGGCAGGAACCCCAGCGAGCTGACGCTGAAGAGAAGGCAAATCAAGAGCGGACAAAACTTGATCTGATATGGGAGCTCCCAAAGTGAGACCCAACAGTTTTTGAAGCACAAAACAACGGTGGCGAGCATGGCCGGACTTTAGACAAAACAAGCACTTCATCTTAAACACGCAATTTTTCTTCAAATGCCCAGATTGAAGGCACCGAAAATAGGAGAGAGGAAGACGGTGAGAATAAGAGTAAGGAAGAGAGGAAGATGAAAGGATGGGAGAGACGAATTGGCAGGAGAAGGATGCCTTAGAGACTCCTGGAAGCTTCTCGACCAAGGGCAAAGAAGTCCCAGAGGTAATAGGCCCATTCCAAGACCCAGCCCCGTTAATAAACGGAAGGGTAACATTCTTTTCTTTTCTTTTTTTACCACCTGACCCATGACTGTTCCATGGGCCCAAACAGCTAAAGAGGAAGCCCACTAAGGGAAAAAGAAATGCAAACAGAGAAGGAAAATACTCGGATGGAGCTGAGAACGCTCACCAAGCAATATGCCTCAATGAAGAGGGAAAGACAAGAAGGAAATTCTCAGCAGAAGAAGGAGAATAACTCCGAAGAGGGAGAGAAAAAAGGATCCGACAAAGGGGGAATAGAGGATCAAAAGGGCGAAGAAACGAAAATATGATAGGGTGCCTAGCAGCTAGGACCACCCACTGCTGCTACGACAACCAAAAACACCACAGAGGAGACCAAACAAAAATACAGACACTAACTCACAAAGCAATAATGAGAACACAATAAAACTTACAGTGATGGGGGGGAAGGAACAACAGTAATAAGCAAACACTACCTATACCGCTACTGCACAGGGTGGAAGGAGGAACGGAGGCTAATGGCAAAGGGAGACCACCGCGCTGACCTAAACGACGAGATACAAAGTGCCTCTCTGCAGGACTGGCAGGGAGGGAGAGATGGTGGAGGAAGAAGAAGACTCTCCCAGAAAGCACCGAATGAGAGTTGGGGCGAGGGGGACACTCGAACAAAGACTGAGCACCGCTAATGAGGATGCTGCTCCTTGGAAAGCCAGGAGGGGAAACAGAGGACAGCCGGGAAAGCTGGATGCTCCAGTTATGGAGGAGAAGAGGGCTGGGAAAAAATTGATGTGGGGGATTCAAGAGGAAAAGGGTTTGTAGATCGAGGAGAGACGATCAACTTTAACGAAGGAGAGGGGGTGAATGGAGGAACCGGCTGACCGGATCTGGAGAAGGAAGCAACTGGAGAGAGGCTGGTGTAGGAGAAGGAGGCTGGTATATTTGTTTTTTTTTTTGTTTTCATATATACTTTCCTCTTCTTGTACATTATATTTTTCGTTTAATTTAAATCAATCTAATTAATAGTGTACACAGCACGCACTAAGTGCAATTAACAACACCACCCAAATTGCCAATTGCCGAAGTAGGTATATATAGGGATGGCAACTGGGCCGGGTCAACCGGCGACCCACCCGCGACCCGGCCCGCCAACCCGGCCCGTTAATTTGCTCCGCGGGTTCGGGTCGAACCCGGTGAACAGTACCGGGTCGACCCGGGTCGCAATTTACGCGAAGAATTTGCGAAACTCGGCCCAATTCGTGAATTGGACCCGCCAACCCGCGGGTCGACCCGCGGTTTCGACCCGTTCGACCCGTACGAGTCGAACGTTCGACACGTGACGGGTCGACCGTTGACCTGTGGGTCAAACGGTCGAAAAAAAACCCGTTGCTGCTGATGCGCTATCCCAAGACAGAGCCGTTGTGAACGGCTCTTTGAGCCGTTGCATTTTTTGTTTTTTTGTTTTTTGGTTTTTTTTCCCCACTTATTTAGCCTATAAATATCCCCAAAAATCTCATAAAAAATCACACCTCACTCTCTTACTCTCTCTACTATTATACATCATTTGTAAAAAAATTTTGAACAATTGTAGTGTTCATCAAACAAGTGTACAAGGAGGCATATACACGATCAAATTTCGGTCGTATCGGAATCAAAATTCAACGTCTTCAACTCTCTTCAACCCTCGTCAAATCTACTTCAACCTCTTCTCAACTCTTCAATTGCGGAATCGGCAAAGCGCTCCTCCATCTTTTCTATTCTATTCTTATTTTAACGGTTTTTTTTATATACGCGTATTCCACGGTGAACGGTATCAAAATATCTCTATCTCTCTCGTTAATTTTTTTTTGCGTTGTAGTTAAAATTATTATTCGTTTTTTTGAACTTCTCTATCTCAACCCTCTTTTTTTTAGATTTTTTTTTGTATAATTCACCGCTCCTACATTCTATATTTTTTTTTACATACTTTACTTTAGCACATTACTACATTATGTCTAGATCACGCGGCAGCGGTCGTAGCGGACAAGATTCCTCCTCCTCTTCACGCAGGCCACCAATTGTCCCAACTAGGGAGCCCGCCCAAGATTACACTGATCCTACTATGGAACAATGGGGTACACACGACGATGTTGTAGGTGACATACAATTAGAAGAAGAACAACAACAACAACAAACCGAAACTACACAACCCCGTAGTAGTAGGAAAAGTAGAGGAAAAACTAGCGATTGGCTTAAGTTTTATGATTATATCCCGGACGAACATACTCCGGGTATAGGTTTGAAAGTGTGTAAAACATGTAGTAAAACATACAAATTCAAGAGGGGTGACGGCACCGGTACAATTAGTAGGCACATACAACATAATCATAAAGAACTTCCTGATCAAATACAAGGCCAACAAAAAATCAACCCTAGGACCGGTCAAGCAGATAGCCACCCTTATGATCCCGAACTTGTTCGTCGGGAAATGGCCTGATTAGTCATTAAGGAAGAGTTGCCATTTTCCTATCCCGAGAGTAGGAACTTGGAAAATTTTAATCAAACGGCCTTAAACCCTCATTTTAAAAGAATTCCGAGAAGTACTTGCAAATCGAATTGTTTTAAAGTGTACATGGAAAACAAGGACGCTTTGATTGCAATTTTATGGAGTTTAACTTGTAGGGTTAGCTTAACTTCGGATTGTTGGACGGGTGTCAACAATATTCCAACGATGGGAATAACCTGTCATTGGATTGACAATGATTGGATTCTTCAAAAAAGAATCATATCACTTGCGTCATTGCCGTATCCCCATAGTGGCGCTGAAATAGCAAACCGTATTCTAGAAATTTGTGATGTTTTTCATATTCGCCATAAAATTATGGCTATTAGTTTTGATAATGCAACTAACAACAATGTAGCAATTACTACTTTAAAATCTGTATTAAACCCTCCATCTGACAATATTTTTCATATTAGATGTGCATGTCATATTATAAATTTATGTGTTCAAGATGCATTAAGAATAGCTGATCCATATATAGTTAAAATTAGAAATTGTGTACATTTCATTGCATTAAGTCCAAGCATTTTACAAGAATGGAAAGCTTGGTGTAGGGTCAGAAATGTTCTTGTTAGAAAATTTCCAAAGGATGTTAGACACCGATGGAATTCTACTTTTGATTGACTAAATGTTGTCACCGATTATAAAGCAGTTGTAAATGATTTTTGTATCGCAAAAAATATGCACAATTTTGAAATGACTCCCCCCGATTGGTTTTTTGCCAAATCTTTGTTGAAATTTTTAGAACCTTTTAAAACCGCAACTTTAAAATTTTCAAAAACATATGAATCTACTTCTAGTAGCATTTTTATTGAATTAGTTAGCATGATGCAAATATTTAACGAAATATTAAATGATCCCTATATTAGTGACATTGTAGTACCTGCATTTCAAAAAATTTTGAAGTATTATTTTCCTCCTCCTATGTTGATTTGTGTTGCTACTGTTATGGATCCTTGTATCAAATTAGAAGGTACGAAGAATTTGATAGAAATGTTTTTTGGATATTTAGAGGACAATGTAGAATTAGCAACTGATTGCGCTACTTTTTTAGTTCAGTTTAAATCTACGTTAAATAACTTGTATGATTAGTATGATAGACGTTTTGCTTCTAGTAGTACAACTTCTGTAGTTAGTTCTTCTTCTGGTAGTTCTAAAGGTAAGGGTAAAAGTAGAATTGGTGATAGAACATTTAGTTTACTTGAACAAATTCAATCTAAAAAACCTAGGACTAATCAACCAAATGAATTAAATTGGTATAACCAACAAGATATTGAGCCTACTCTTTCTCCACTAGATATTTTACAATGGTGGAAAGAACATGAACACACTTTTAGTATTCTATCAATTATGGCTAAAGATTTACTAACTCCTCATGTCTCTACAGTTGCTTCTGAGAGTGCATTTTCTACAAGTGGCAGGGTTCTATCTGATTACAGGAATCGGTTGAAGCCTGAGGCGTTAGAAATGCTCGTTTGCACAGAAGACTGACTGAAGGCTGAAGATAGGACACAAGGGAAAGCACTATCAAGTTCCACAAGTGGGAGCAACTCGCCCGAAGAACAACAACAACAACAATAATAATAATAGCTTTGCTTGTTATGTCAAATTAGAAAACATGTACTCAATTAAAATTGTATATAAGAAATATGTTATTGTATAAAACTTATTTGTGAACTGAATTCTTCATTTCGTTATAAATTGTTCAAATTGTATAACTTAAATTCATATGAATAATATTTCAAAATTTGTTGTTGACATGGCTAAAAATGGGGTTAAATCGGAACCGTCCAGATTGGGAACGAATCTTGAAGCTCAGGGGTAAAACGGTAATTTTGCATATAGATGGACCCGAAGCGGGCACTGGATCTCCCCTTCACAGATCCAATAACCCGCGAAACGGATCCACTCCAGCTAGGTACAGATCCCGACCCAAGACAAACCCAGACCAGCAAGAGGAGATCAGGGTCACTGATTTGACTAAATCAACGGGCCTGATTTGCAGTTATCCTCTCACCGGGAATTAGGAATCAGTTTCCTAAACTAATTGTGAGGATTTTACTCCTAACGGTTTCACAGGAAATCAGGTCCCTAATCAGACTCCCATGGCGACTATAAATACCTCCTACCTACCACTGTGACCAGGTAATCACCCTTTTGACAACTGAAGCTCTTTCTTAATCATCACTGGTTACTGACAAGAGCGTCGGAGGGTGCGTCGCCGAAATCAACCCCGGTGTATCGCACTTCCTTACAGGTGAGCGACAGGAATCCGCAACCCAATTCTGACGAACAGGCTTGGATCCGCTATTCAGGTTTTTCCACGAACTCACAAATCTCATCTGTTTACCCCCACACCAGATTCAGCGGTAACAGATTGGCGCAGTCTGTGGGAAACCATACGAATAGCAGCCTCTCCTCTTCCCATCGAGTAGCTCTTCTCCAGATATGCCTTCCAGAAAGGTCAGGTCTAGGGGGTCCAACCGTGGACCCAACCCCACCGATCAACAAGAAGAAGTCCCCGTGCATCCTGCTCGGCAGCCCGAACAACTTCCTCCCCCGGTCCAAGACCATTTCCAACAGGGCCAGCCCCCTCTTCTGAATCAACAACCCCCTAATGGTCCCACTGGTCAGAACCAGCGGAGGCAGAAGCAACCTCTCCACCCAGACCATGTGTCAGTATACAATGCCTCCTCGGATTCTATGGTCTTCCATAATCCCCGAGCTTCCGACCTCCGCAACACCGTTCTAAATCGACAGAAGGATGAGGACCTGTGCAACCGCCTAGATGAGAAGCGGGCCCGAGAGGGAGTCTCCCGCCAACATCAAGGTGAGCGATCTCCTCATCGCCGAGATGGCAGGAGGTCTCCGGACCGAAGAGGACGGGGGGAATCTCCCGAGCGTCGTAGGAGGAGGCCACATTCCCCTGCTGGTCGACATCATCCGAGGAACGATGAGGCACCCATCACTCGTGCCGAGTTCCAACAATTCCAGGAAACGGTGTTGCAGGCCCTCAACCTTCGCCACAACAACAATAATGCCCAAAGGGTTCCAACACCCCCACGGGTCCCAAGTCCTCGCCACCGATCCATAAGTCCTCCCCCGGCTCCTAGTCACTAGCAACACCCTCATAATCCTCGCCGATCTCAGGACTATCGATGCCGTAGTCTCCGCTCCCCTTCCTATGAAGACGAGTCCAGGGGATCGTTTGACTACCACCGGAGGGACGATGCCCTCTACCGTCGTCTCCACGAGATGGAGAGGCGCATCGGTCGAATGGACAAGGAGGAGGAGTCGAGAGGAAGGACCGTCCGCCCCAGCAGACCCCCCTTCTCTCGGACTATCATGAGGCTCCCATCTCGAGGGGTTTCAAGCCTCCGTAGTTTGAAACGTACTCGGGGGAGTCGGACCCTGTTGATCATGTCGAGAGCTTCAAGACCTTGATGCTAATCCACCAAGCTTCCGATGCCATGTTTTGCAAAACCTTCCCCGCCACCCTCAAGGGTTCCACGCGGGAATGGTACTCCCGGCTCGCTCCCTCTTCCATCTTCTCTTTTGAGCAGTTCGAAACGCTCTTCATAACCCACTTTGTGAGCAGCAGACAAACGGAGAAGACCAGCCTCTCTCTACTCCACCTCCGACAGGAGAGGGGAGAGAAGTTGAGGGTCTATGTGAGGAGATTTACTGCGGAGGTCAGGTCCATCGCCTCTCTCGACCAGTCTATGGCGACCGTCGCATTCCAATCCAACGTCCTCAACTCTAACCTTCGGTCGTCCCTCGCCAAAAAGCCCCCGCACAACTTCGCCGACCTTCTCCTTAGATGCGAGAAATATATTCGGGCGGAGGAAGCCGAGTGCTTCCCGGGCTTCGGAGGATCCGCTTCCGGGTCGAAAAGAAAGACAACGGAAGAGGAAGGGGCCAAGAAGCTACAGAAGGATAATAGCGGTCAGCGTCGTCCTCCTCCCAGGTTCAAGAAATTTACTCCTCTCACTACCAACGTCTCCACCATCCTGATGGAAGTCGAGAAGGAGGGAGTTATACCTCCCGCTTCGAGGATGAACACCCCGGCCAAGAGGAGGAACAAGGAGAAGTGGTGCCGTTACCACCGGGATCATGGCCACGACACCAACGACTGCCGGACACTGAAGAACGAAATAGGCCCTCATCCATAGGGGGCAGTTGGCTAAGTTTGTGAAGACAAATGATCGGGGAGATCGCACCACTCCTCCGCCTCGGGGGGCTAACAAGCGCTCCGAGCGACGAGATGAAACCCCCGAGTTCGAGGAGGAACGTGTTCTGCACCTTATCCACGGGGGTCCAATGGGGGGCTCTTCCAACTCCTCTCGGAAGGCCTTCGTCCGAGAAGTCAACTCAGTTCACGGTGCCCCTCCCCCCAAAGGCCTCGGCGTCCCAGTAACTTTCTCTGATGAAGACCTCGAGGGGGTCCGAACTCCCCACTGCGACGCACTTGTTATCGACCTCCACATGGCGAACTTCAAAGTGCAGAGGATCCTGGTAGAGAACGGGAGCTCCGTGAACATCCTCTTCCTCTCGGTCTTCCAAGGGCTGCAACTATCCCGGGATCGCCTCAAACCGGCCGGCTACACACTCCACGGGTTCACGGGGGTACCAATAACTGTCGAAGGGGTTATCACCCTGGACGTAACTGCTGGGAAGACCCCTACCACCCGGACAGAGCCGATGGACTTTATGGTCGTCGATGTCTCGGTTGCATACAATGTCATCTTGGGCCGACCTGGCCTAGCTGCCCTGGAAGCCGTTCCTTCGGCGTACCACCTCAAGATGAAGTTTCCCACCCGGGTGGGAGTGGGAGAAGTCAGGGGCAGCCAAGAGACGGCTCGGAAGTGCTACATGACTTCCACTGGGGGTCCGGTGCTCTCCCTCGAGACTTTAGAAATCCCCGAGCCGAACGTCTGACCCACGTCCGAGCCGGCGGACGAATTGGAAGAAGTGCTCTTCTCACACGAGGACCCGAGTCGAAAGTTCCCCATCAGCAAGTCCCTGCCGACTGCCCTATGTTCCGACTTGGTGCAGTGCATCCGGGAGAACCGCGACCTATTTGCTTGGTCCACCGTGGATATGCCCGGGATTTCCGAGGAGCTTCTAGTACAGCGCCTCAGCGTCGAACCGGGGTGCATACCGATTCAGCAGAAGAGGCGTAAATTCGCTCCCGAGCGACAACAAGCCATCAAGAAGAAGGTGGACAAGCTCCTAAAAGCTCGGTTCATACAGGAGGTGAACTACCCCGAGTGGCTCTCCAATGTCGTCATGGTTAAGAAGTCCAATGGTTCCTAGAGGATATGCATCGACTTCACAGACTTGAATAAGGCGTGTCCGAAGGATTCGTTCCCTCTCCCGAATATCGACACCCTCATTGATGCCACCTCAGGCCATGAGCTCCTCAGCTTCATGGACGCCTTCTCCGGCTACAACCAGATCCGAATGTTCCCCCCAGACATTTCGAAGACTTCCTTCATTACCGACCAGGGCCTCTACTGTTATAGAGTTATGCCGTTCGGATTGAAGAATGCTGGAGCCACCTACCAGCGCCTCGTCAATAAAGTCTTCCAAAGCCAGATAGGCCGCAACATGGAAGTATACGTCGATGACATGCTCGTGAAGAGCATCCGAGGTACCGACTCCAGGAGGCATTCGGCGTACTGAGAAGGCACAACATGAGGCTTAATCCGAACAAGTGTGCGTTCGGGGTCTCGTCAGGAAAGTTCCTCAGCTTCATGGTCGAGACCACCATTCCCGAAGTCAGCCATGTCCCGAACGGACCCCCTATTTGGACGGTTTTTGTGGACGGTTCCTCCTGCAACGAGGGAAGCGGCACCGGTATCATCCTGACAGGCCCAGATGACTTCGTCCTCCAGTATGCCCTTCGCATGAATTTCAATGCCTCAAACAACGAAGCAGAATATGAGGCACTAATCGCTGGCCTTGGACTTGCCCGAAGTGCCGGGGCGCAGCGCCTCCGAATCCATAGTGACTCTCAGCTGGTTGTGAACCAAGTCTTGGGTGATTACAAGGCACGAGACGAACGGATGGCGAAGTACCTTGCCAAAGTCCGAACCCTCATGGCCCGGTTCGAAGAGGCACTCATCCAACGAGTCCCTCGAGAAGAGAATTCACAGGCCGATGCCCTCTCCAAGTTGGCCTCATCCTCCCTCCAAGGTCTCGAGCAGACCGTCTTGATCGAGGTCCTCTTGAAACCGAGTATAGAAGACGAGACCCTCGACTCAGTGGAGTCATTGCCGGTCCTACTGCAAGATAATTGGATGAAACCGTTAGTGGAATTCCTAAGGGACGGACTCCTTCCCGAGGACCCCAAGGAAGCCCGCCGAGTAAGAACCAGGGCCGAGCGGTACATCCTGATCGAGGGGATCTTGTATAAGCGTCCTTCTCGCAGATAGACGGCCGACCGTACCTGAGATGCCTTTCCCCAGAACAGGCCGACTACGCCTTACAGGAGCTCCACGAAGGCATCGGAGGGGCACATTCAGGGTCTAGGTCTTTGGCTCGGAAAGCTCTGAATTACGGATACTTCTGGCCGACTCTCCTCCAAGACGCCGAGCGACACGTTCGGCAATGTGGCTCTTGTCAGAGACATTCCAACATCTGTCGCCTCCCCCAAGCTAACCTCGCCTCCCTATCAAGTCCTATCCCCTTCGCAATGTGGGGGATGGATTTACTAGGGCCATTCCCTCCAGCTCCGGGCCAGTTCAAGTTCTTGGTCGTAGCCATCGACTACTTTTCGAAGTGGATTGAGGCCGAGCCCCTAGCCACTATCACCGAGAACAAGGTGCTTCAATTCTTTTGGAAGAACGTCATCTACCGATTCGGCGTCCCCCGTGTCCTCGTAACAGACAACGAAACTTAGTTTACTGGGGCCGCGTTCCGAGCTCTATGTGAAGACCTTGCCATCCAACAGCGCTTCTCCTCCGTCTCCCACCCACAGTCGAATGGCTAGGCGGAGAACGCTAACCGGCAGATCCTCTCTGGTATCAAGAAGAGACTGGACAAGTGTTCCAAAGGCTTATGGGTCGACCAACTCCCCAACGTGCTGTGGAACTACCGCACCAACAAACGGACCCCCACAGGAGAGTCCCCGTTCAACCTCACCTATGGGTCCAAGGCAGTGATACCTCTCGATGTCGGAATACCTTCTCCTCGCCTCGCAGCCTACAACGAGGAACAGAACGCCAGAGACCTCCGGGCGAACTTAGACCTGGTGGACGAACTGAGAGAAAGGGCGTCGATCCGCCAACAGAACTACCGGAGGAGGATCGAATTGGCATACAATAAGAGAGTCCGACCCACCGATCTCAAGGAGGGGGACTTAGTCCTCAGAAAACTAGCCATCTCCTTCTCCAGTCAGAAGAGCAAACTAGCCCCTAATTGGGAAGGACCTTACAAGATCACAAGGGTAGTTCGGCCCGGAGCTTATCGTCTAGAAGACCTCGAGGGCAGGGAGATTCCGAGGACCTGGAATGCCGACCACCTTTTAAAATACCAAGAAAGCGCCCCGGCGCCTCTCTGAGTATCACAGGGTGTCGAACCGTTCCTTTCCTCTAACTTGTAATTCCTCTCTTAAGTTGTTATATGTAAAAACGGCTCGCCGTCAATTATCAATAAAGAATGCTTTTTCGTACTTATAAAATTGCTTGTGTCTCTCCGCCTTTATTCTTTATTCAATCAATGGTTTGGAGTCCAATACTCGGCTCGACTCTACTTCGCAAGCTCGCTCTTAAGCGAGCCAGAAGTAGTTCGCCGCTCGGAATTGCTCCCACAATCGTTGAACAATCCTAACGATGGTCCCGGAGTCCAACACTTGGCTCGATTCTACTCTGCGAGCTTGCTTCTAAGCGGGCTAGGAGTGGGTCGCCATTCGGAATTGCTCCCACGACCGTTGAACTCTAACGATGGTTCCGGAGTCCAACACTTGGTTCGATTCTACTCCGCAAGCTCGCTTCTCAGCGGACTAGGAGTGGGTCGCCATTCGGAATTGCTCCCACGACCGTTGAACTCTAACGATGGTTCCGGAGTCCAACACTTGGTTCGATTCTACTCCGTAAGCTCGCTTCTAAGCGGGCTAGGAGTGGGTCGCCATTCGGAATTGCTCCCACGACCGTTGAACTCTAACGACGGTTCCGGAGTCCAACACTTGGTTCGATTCTACTCCGCAAGCTCGCTTCTTAGCAGGCTAGGAATGGGTTGCCATTCAGAATTGCTCCCACGACCGTTGAACTCTAACGATGGTTCCGGAGTCCAACACTTGGTTCGATTCTACTCCGCAAGCTCGCTTCTCAGCAGGCTAGGAGTGGGTCGCCATTCGGAATTGCTCCCACAACCGTTGAACTCTCACAATGATCGGCGAGCCCACCATTGGGTAAGGCTCGACTCATCTCGCAACTTCGCAAGAAGAGGAGACCGAAGCGCTGCTCGGCACCACTGGCCGAACGCTCTTGTCGCCGAACCGCGAACGAGCAAGAGGTAGGCTCGGAGCGCGCCACGTCGCTCGACAGCCGAGCTCCTAGACCTCCGGTCGGCTAACCGAGCAAGTACCCATCCGAGCCCAAAAACAGAGAAAAGTCACTTTTCCCTTAACATTCGTGTAAGATCTCGATCAGACGGCCCAGATCTTGCCAACGTCGCTAAACGACAAGATAGCGTTTTCTTGGGAATTGAGCCGTCTCGAGATTCGTGCCAAAATCCAACGGCCCAGATCTTGCCAGCGTCGCTAAACGACAAGATAGCATTTTCTTGGGAACTGAGCCGTCTCGAGATTCGTGCCAAAATCCAACGGCTCAGATCGCGCCACGGCGCCGAACCGCGAACGAGAAAGGGGCCGACTCAGGGACCTCGGTGCGGTGAACACAGTCACAAACGAAACGACTACACAAAGCTACAAAGGATATGCAAGTTCGAGAAAGAAATATCATTAATAATTGGGACACGGTACAAAGCGACTCTTCCATACAACAAGGTTACAAGGCCATAAAGAACAAAAGTTACAATGCCGACTCACTACACTTGGCTTTTAAAAAAATCATCAATGTCCCGTTCGGTCGTCAGTTTGGCAACCTCGGTCGCCAGTCCCTCTCCCTCCCTCCGAAGCTCCGCCTCTACAGTCTTCAGGTGACGGATCTCAGAGAGCAGATCGTCCCTTTCGGCTATTATTTTCGACAAATTGTGCCGAACGCACTGGATCCGAAGGGCGTTGCTAAAGGCGGTCGGCGAATCTTCGTCCTCTCCTATAGGGGTCATCTCGGCGATCCTGCTCTCCAGACGCCGGATCTCGACGTCTCGCTGACCTAGGATGAGCTGAAGGTGGTCCCGCTCGCTTCCGGCTCGGCGCAATCCCAGCTCGACTTCGTAGAGCCGCTCTCGGCACCTCGCCGAGCACAACCTCGTCACCCCCGAGCCAGCCTCGGTTCGAGCGTGGTCATCCGAGCGATTGGGGTCGGCGTCTTGAGCTACCACCACGAGCTGAAAAGAGGAAGAGACGAACAACAAAATTTCAAACATTGCCGAAGTCCAACACTTCAAGAATTTTCAAAACAAACTTTCAGACTTTTATTCAAATAAAGTAGCTCTACATACAACTAGACCGACGCTACAACAGAGTTTTACAATAGCTTAAAGGAACATAAGACAACTTGTTTAGTGCCTCTTCGGAAGGGGTACGCTTCGGTTCAAAGAAATGCGGGGGCGGCGACGCCTAACCTCCGAGCTCGATTCCAAACCAGCGAAGCGAGATCCCCCTTCGCCGCTAACTCCAACTGTGGCGCCGACCGAGGCACCGCTAGACGAGACAGCTACACTACTCTGAGCGTCAGCAGGACTCTGCCTCACCGCAGGCAAACGAGTCGCAAGTTCGTAGAAAGTAATCCCTCTCTCGCTCTCTTCGCGAGTACACGACGTACTACGAACATTGGCCCTCTCGGGCAGAGGCTTGAGCGACGCGACCTCTTCCTCCAGCTCGATAGTCTTATCTCTCAGAGCATCATCTTTTGTCGACATCTTCAAACGAGGTGGTCTTGACGAGCCCGCGACATTGGCACTATCGGTCGCAAGACGTCGATAATGGGTGACCTCGATCCCCCTGTCTATCGTAATCCTCCTAAGTTTGTCGACCTCGGCCAACAACTTTTGGCACTCGGATGACACCTTCTCCAACTCGGAAGCTAGCTTCTCTTCTTCCGCCGAGTGTTCTTTCTCCGTTAACTCCAAGTGACGGATCTCGGCCAAGAGCTCGTTATTCTTTTGCTCGACGACGGAAAGCTCCCTACAAAGCCGCTCAGTCTCACCTTCGGGACAAGGAGCTTGGGGTTGCTTCCGTAGTTGCTTCAGCTCGCGACAATACCCCCTCGCAGCTGCCTTTATCTCCTCCATCTTCAAGAACATATAAAGCCGCCTCTCTCGGCTATGGGAAAGCTCTCGCTTCATTTTGGTCAGCTCCTTACGAAGGTACAAAACCTCCGTGATCGGACCAAACTTCACCTGAAAAGCAGAGATAAATCCGACGCCCAACACTTGGAGAAATTTTATGACTAATCAAACACAAAATCTGGGGCCTAACACTTGGAGAATTTTTGGCCAAACAAAAAGTGTTTTCATTCAAAACTCAAAAAGCGTTACAAAAGCGGTGACCAGTCCGCGGTCAGGCCTTACAAAAAAAAGAGACCAAAGACGCAACCAAGTCAAGGGGTCGACCTTTTTGTCACTCGGGTCTGCCGACCCCTCGGCCTTGTCCTCGCCCTCGGCCTCGTCCTCGTCCTCGCCCTCGCCCTCCTCCTCACCCTCGACCTCTGTCTCGCCCGTGCCTTCGACACCGTCAGCCTGTCCCTCGGGGCTGAGCATTGCCGAGGGAAGCTCCTCCTCCCCCTCCACGGGGTCGTAGAAGTGGTAGGAGGATGTGTCGAACCCCGGGTTCCGAGCGGCGATATGAAGCAGGGCTCGGCCGTACGCGTCCTCCATGTTCTTAAACATGTGTTGCTCGGCCTCTTGCTGGACAGCCCTCTTCGCCTTCGCCACCTTCGATTGGTGCTTGGCCATGATCTTCTCGGTCTTCTTCCAAGCTTTCTCCGCCTCCGACCGAGCTTTCTCCGCCTCCGACCAAGCCTTGGCCAGCTCCTCCTTCAGCTCGGCATTCTCCTTCTCCGAGGCCTCGAGCTTGGCTGCCTCGTCCTTCGACCGCTGAATGGCTTCGGCCAGCTGCGCCTCCAACACTGCCACTTCGGCACCGCATTTTACCGAGAAGAGTTGCTCAGCATCGAGCAGCTTCACAGCTTTTGCACGCTCCGACCTCTCCCGGTCGTACTGCACCGTCAGCTCTTGTTCTTTGCTCGCGTACTCTTCGAGCAAGAAGTTGAAGTGGCAGAGGGTCTGAAAAGAGAACAAACCGTTAAGGTCCGGACCTAGAAACTTAGAAAATTTCGGAAAAAATGCTTCAAGAAGAAAGTGTTCGGTCCACTTACCGACATCGTGTTCCGAGCAATCTGCATTGTGGCGTCCCCGACCTCCCCGGACTTAAGGGCCGCTCGGTCCTTTGGGGTCGGCAGGTGCTTCACCGCCTGCATACAAATGTTGCCGTCGCCCAAAAAACCGTCGACCTTCATTACTTGTCAGTTGGGGACGAAGATCTGCTTGTGCTCCTTGGTCAGAATCTTCTCCGCTTCGGCAGTGAGGGGCGGAACTTGGAGGGATAACACCCTGCTCACGTTGAACGCCGCTCGATGAGCCGGGAGCATCTGCCTTCGCCGTTGGAATCGGTGCATCCGAGACAGGAGGATCGGAGGCCGCGACCTTCTCCTGCTCGGGATCGGCATCCGGAACAACGACCCCCTGCAGGTCGGCGGTCTTTGGGACCGAAGGTATCTTCGGCGCTCGGCCACCCTGAGGCCCTGTCGAGGGTCACTTCTTTCTCGTCTCCTGCTCCCTAGCCACCTTGGCCTTCGCCATCAACACCCTATAGTCCATCTTAGAAGACTCTGCACAAACCGAATGAAAAAACTTAGAAAAATTTTCAAGAACTTCAAGCAAAAAGTAAAAATACCAGAAGCGTATTGGGGTTGATCGGACTGAGACCCCCTCGGAACAAAGCCTCCTCGGTAATGTCTTTCCAACTTAGCGTCGGCAGGTCGAGGAGTTTCTTGAGGACTTCCGTCTCCTCGTCACTCAGCACCGGCTCCTTCTTCGCTCGCTTGGGCAGGCCTTCCCTCGACCAAGCTATCGGAATTGCCCAGGGTGCGGGAGCTCGGACAATGAAATACTTCTCCTTCCAATGCTTGATCGAGTCTGGGTTCTCGATCAACTTCACGCCCGTCCACGACGAAAGGTAGAACCTCTGCTCATTCCTGTTCGGCTGACAAGGGCGGTAGAGGCTCCGAAGGAGGAACAGACTTGGCTCGGCGCTGATCTCTTGACACTGAAGAACAAACGCCAAAACGTGCCTCCAAGTGTTCGGCATCAGCTGGGCGGGGCACAGGCCGTACCAATTGAGGACCTCGGCAATGAACGGATGCAGCGGAAAGCGAAGCCCGGCGGCCAAGGAGTCGACCGGAAAAATGCACGCGTCGGCCGAAGACAACGTGCAGGCTCGGAAACCAGGCCCCGGGAGAAGCAGCCCATATTCTGTAGGGATCTGGAATCCAGTCCGGATCCGATGCAAATCAGCCTCCGTAAGAACCGAAGTGATATGGTCCACCTCGGACAACTCTCTCGGCTCGTTCTCCTCTACCGACTTGGCGGTGCCCTGGGTCACCTTCTCCAGCATCTCTTCGGAATAACTCCGAACACCCCCCACGCTCGACAGAACGATCGGCTGCCGACCAAACTCCCCTGCCGTCTTCGGCTGCTCAATGATCGTAACCACTCCCTTACCCTTCTGGGACTTCGCCACAACCTCCTGGAGTGGCTCGGTGACCTTACCACTCTTGCTCGGCCGAACAACGGTCTGCTCGGTCGGCTCTACCACCTCCTTTCCTTTACCCGCTCGGCTAACGACTTGGTCCGAGGCGGGGGTCTCATCCGAAGAAGTAATCTTAACCATTTTTTCTAAAGAGAAAAGAGAGAGACTGACCTTGAAGTGACTGTTACGGTCGGAAAAATTCGCCAGAGCAAAGAAACGCCTTGCCGCGACAGCTAGCAGCACCACCCAGGAGCTAAAAACTTCGATGGTGAAAAGTAAAAACTTGAGAGAGAAAGTAAAAGTGACTAATGAGATTTGGGGTGGGGGAGTGAAGATTTATAGTAAAAGAAAAAGTCTCTTGGGCTTCCTAACGTAAGGGCGCGACTCTTGGCCTGCTCTTGAAACGTTACGAAAGCCCAAACGACTTTGTGACCGAGCAGCAACTGTTGGCGAAAAGACAAAACGTTTCGATACAAGTCAAGTAGCTCGGCACACACGGGATCAAAATCCGAGCGACGTGCGATCCGACCCCAACATCAAAGGGCCCGGTCGGCTAACCGAGCAAGTGCCCATCTGAGCCCCAAAATGGAGAAAATTCACTTTTTCCTCAACATTCGTGTAAGATCTCGATCAGACGGCCCAGATCTTGCCAGCGTCGCTAAACGACAAGATAGCGTTTTCTTGGAATTTGGCCTCGTCTTGAGATTCGTGCCGCCATCCAACGGGTCAGATCGCGCCACGTCGCCCGGATGAAGCACTTCGGACCCGGACACCCCGCATCTGTCCCAGGAAGCAAGAAAAAAAAATTTGGATTAAAAGTTTTAAGGCACTCGCCCTCGGCGAGTGCCCCGGGCCCCAGGACTCGGTCGGTTCCCCTCTCGCTCGTGAGCAACTCGAGGCTTACGGCCTCGGAAGCCGAAACCACAAATCGTTCAAGGGTGAGAGAAAAACCACCAACGCGTGAGGCCTAGTCAGAAGGCAGATAGGCCCACCTCCCATCTCTAGATCCTTCGGGCTGACAACCATCGGAAGCCGTCAGCCCGGAAGGAAGACAGAGATCGGAGAAGACCCATCCGTCCGAGGCACCTTGTCCCCCGGGTCCAGACTCCGGTCGTCACCTCTTCTGCCCTGATCTCCCCTGACCCTGACATCCGCATCGGGGCCGTCAGAATCAGGAGAAGATCATGGCGGAAGAATGACCACCCATCCGACGCTCTCAGGGTTAGAATTTTTCAAAAAACAGGCATCCGCCCAAGGCAGACACCTCCGATGGTCGATGAACAACCAATGCTGTGATCGAAACTACAGGGGGAGTGGGGTATTTATAACCTCCCCCCCAAGGACCAGCCATTATGGCCCTCGGGAGGCCAAGCGACGGAAGCCCAGCAGTCACGCCTTGGGAGCTGAAACACCACGCATTAATTAGAGGACACCATTCTTAATGACCCCGGGAAGTTGGGACGCCGCACAAATCTTGGGGCGCCATTAATGCTCTTGGGAACTGAACCGTCTCGAGATTCGTTCCGCCTTCCAACAGCCCAGATCGCGCCACCACGCTCGGACTGCCGAACACTTAGACCTCCGGTCGGCTAACCGAGCAAGTGCCCATCCGAGCCCCAAAACGGAGAAAATTCACTTTCTCCTCAACATTCGTGTAAGATCTCGATCAGACGGCCCAGATCTTGCCAGCGTCGCTAAACGACAAGATAGTGTTTTCTTGGGAACTGAGTCGTCTCGAGATTCGTGCCACCATCCAACGGCTCAGATCTTGCCAGCGTCGCTAAACGACAAGATGGTATTTTCTTAGGAACTGGGCCTGTCTCGAGATTCGTGCCATCATCCAACGGCTCAGATCGCGCCACGTCGCTTGAACAGCCGAACCCTTAGACCTCCGGTCGGCTAACCGAGCAAGTGCCCATCCGAGCCCCAAAACGGAGAAAATTCACTTTCTCCTCAACATTCGTGTAAGATCTCGATCAGACGGCCCAGATCTTGCCAGCGACGCTAAACTACAAGATAGCGTTTTCTTAGGAACTGGTCCCGTCTCGAGATTCGTGCCACCATCCAACGGCTCAGATCGCGCCACGTCGCTCGAACAGCCGAACCCTTATACCCCCGGTCGGCTAACCGAGCAAGTGCCCATCCGAGCTCCAAAACAGAGAAAAAACCGCCGAACGCCCACGACCGTTGGATCTTCCAGAAATTCGTGCTTCTGATGATGAACGGTCCAGATTGTGCCACGTGCGCTAAACGACAAGATAGCATTTTCTTGGAAACTGAGCCCGCCTCGAGATTCGCACCACCATCCAACAGCTCAGATCGCGCCACGTCGCTCGGACAGCCGAACCCTTATACCCCCGGTCGGCTAACCGAGCAAGTGCCCATCCGAGCTCCAAAAGCGAGAAAATGACTACCGAGCGACTACAACCGCCAGATCTTTCAGATATTCGCGCTCGCGCGAGATCAAGGGCCTAGATCAAGCCACGCCATAAATAGGTATTAAAAATCAGTTTTTATTTATTTTAATCGTTTTATTTAATTAAAAATTGCGAAAAAATTGCTAAAAATTCAGGAAAATTAACTAAAAATTCTAGAAAATAATTATAAATTCGGGGGAATATTTTTGAGCCCCTGAACGAACAATTATTGCCTAGAATGTACTGTTAAGGCCCCCGAACGATTGGTTAACACATCGCAAAATTAAATAAATAATCCGAAAAAATAGATTAAAACCGTCGAATATTCAACAAGGCTTCGGAACAGCTTACAGTTTCAAAAATCACCTCACTACCCCCTTCGAGATTCAAAACCCTCCATTCGGACTCCGATACAACTCCACTAGCCACTGAAACAGTTAAACTACTCCCCAAAGGCTGATCACACTCAGTCTTTAGGAGTGGGGGGCTCGTGACATGGCTAAAAATGGGGTTAAATCGGAACCGTCCAGATTGGGAACGAATCTTGAAGCTCAGGGGTAAAACGGTAATTTCGCATATAGATGGACCCGAAGCGGGCACTGGATCTCCCCTTCACAGATCCAATAACCCGCGAAACGGATCCACTCCAGCTGGGTACGGGTCCCGACCCAAGACAAACCCAGACCAGCAAGCGGAGATCAGGGTCACTGATTTGACTAAATCAATGGGCCTGATTTGCAGTTATCCTCTCACCGGAAATCAGAGATCAGTTTCCTAAACTAATTGTGAGGATTTTACTCCTAAAGGTTTCACAGGAAATCAGGTCCCTAATCAGACTTCCATGGCGACTATAAATACCTCCTACCTACCACTGTGACCAGGTAATTACTCTTTTGACAACTGAAGCTCTTTCTTAATCATCACTGGTTACTGACAAGAGCGTCGGAGGGTGCGTCACCGGAATCAACCCCGGTGTATCGCACTTCCTTGCAGGTGAGCGGCAGGAATCAGCAGCCCAATTCCGACGAACAGGCTTGAATCCGCTATTCAGGTTTTTCCACGAACTCACAAATCTCATCTGTTTACCCCCACACCAGATTCAGCGGTAACAGTTGTCAATTTCACTCTTTCAATCTTATTATTATTATTACGATTTTTATTGTTTATTAGTATTATTACTTAGTATTATAATTAAACATCATTTGGGGATATTTGAAGAATTGTAGTATTATTACTTATTAGTATTATTAATTACTTACTTACTTAGTATTATAATTAAACATCATTTGGGGATATTTGAAGAATTGTAGTATTATTACTTATTAGTATTATTACTTACTTAGTATTATAATTTTTGAAGAATTGTAGTATTCATCAAACAAAGATATGGTTGTTTGTATACATCATTTGTAAAATTATTATTATTATTATTTTAATTTAAGCTACCAAAAAATAATAATAATAATAATATTAAACGGGCCAATCCGCAGGTCGACCCGGCCCAACCCGGGTCGAACCCTAAAGGGTTCACGGGTTGGGCGGGCCACCCAAACGAAAACTTAGCCTGGCCCGGCCCGGCCCGGCCCGTATAAGGGTGCAACCCGGCCCGGCCCGGCTAAGTATTCGTGCCAACCCGTACGGGTTGGGCCCGGCCCGGCCCACTCGACCCGTTCGCCATCCCTAGGTATATATGGATGTTCGAGTAAACACAAAAATCTTTAAATAAATAAATAAATAAGTCTGTCTCAGACTCTCAGTGGATGCCACCGCCCTATTACCGCCTCCAGGTTACCATGATGCGGGTTTTTTCTTTTTCCTTTTTTAAAGTTCTTTTTAGATATAGTATTCCCTTTTACAACATGCATGTATTTCTAAATTATTCTATATTTTCTTCTCATTTAGTATTAGGTCCCTTAATTGCTCTAAAAAATATGAGATTAATCTTTGTAATAGATTAACTATACTCTCTTCATATCGTTATCATACTTACTAGAAAAAAAAAATTTATTTTCATAATTACCCATTTTCAGAGCGTATCTGTGTTTTTGGGGGCCCTAAGCACATTTTCAAATGGAGCCTTTTGCAAGTTGACAAAATAATAATGACAATTATTTAAATACAAACAAATTTGGAGCATTGGAGAACAAACTATATAAATGAAAACAAATTTATATATATGCTTCCAAAAAAAAGTTAATTGATAATCTACGTTTTTTATATAAAATGTCTCGTGGCCAAAAGGAACCCGGACAAACTCTAACAACAAAAACGAAATATGTTATCTCAAAGAGATAAATACGATATATTAGAGCACACAATCAGAATGAAATGATGATGATTAAATGTATATGAGAATACTAGTTACAAGCTTAAAATGTAGAATAACCATATGCACTTTAAAATTTGGTTAGAAATTTATCATAAACAGATAAATATGATTTACCATAGAACATTGAAAAAAATATCAAAGTGACATACATGGGCTAAGTGAAAAATAATATTAAATTTATAAAATGGTAAAATGGCATGTATGGCTTTGTGAAAAATAATTAGTTTTAAAAATAAAAATGATTGAAAAATTAATTGGCTCATGCAAGTTTAGAAAATACAACTTTCACATTACTAAGACAACACTCTAACCAACTAAGCTAATAAGACAACTATTAATATAATGTAATTATATCACAAAATATTATGTTTTACTTTTTTAACATTGTAAATACTTAAAAAATATGGGGCCCTATAAATTTAGGAACCCGAAGCAATTGCTTGGACTGCTAACTGCTTGGGCCCAGATCCGGCCTTGCCCATTTTAATCTTATAGTCTTATTCCCAACAACTAGTTTAGACTTACACTTCTATTATATAAATAGAGTTATCTCTAATAAATTCCACTAACTCCATTGTTTTCTTCACCAAAACTTCCACAAACTTTACCACTGTTATCCCACCAACTTAATATCTATATGAGGATAAGTTGATCTTTTGTCATGCTGGTTAGCCTATAATTATTATTAAGTTGAATTTAGACGAAAATCATCAATGAAGGACCTACTTAATTTGACAGCCCTCAATTAGTCCCTAATAACAAATAATGCGAAAAATGTGGACTAATTTGAAAATACATGGTGTCGATAGATATAAGTAAAATGATATACATATAGTTTATCAGTTACAAAATTGCCCAGTTGTCTATGACCACTCTATCTTTCCTCACTCTCTACTTGCATTCCAACATGAGAATCTTCACCTCTTCATTGATTCTTTGGAACAGCTTTACTTTGTGAGTCTGCTTCTATTGAACATCCTTCGATTTTGCTCCTTCCATATATGCCAAACTGCTGATGCTAATACACATCGAGCCGAGCAATAAACCTTATTATTTCCTTTGAACTTTGACTTAATTTGAGCAATCTCCTCTCTTATCATAAAGCCAACAGAGTTGGGATTATGCCATTTCAGTTTCTGCCAACAGAGACCAAATATTAGAGTACTTGCACTCAAAAAATAGTTATTATTATTATTATTATTATTTTTAACAGGAAAATGTGGAGTACGGCCACTATGTTTCATTACTAAGGAGTTAATAAAACAAACTCAGAGAAGTGAGCAAAATACAGAGTCCTACAGTACATGAATGAAACATGAACCCTCCCCCGAACATCGGAGGGAGGGACAAAAGAAACATTCATGCATCCATCAAAAGTACAAAAAAGCATATAAATCCCCCTAACAGAACCTGAGGGGTGGGAATCAGTCAAAAGTACAAGAGAACAAAAAAGACACGTCCCTTAGTCAAGCGTCGGCCCGATCTCGACTTCACCGTCATCGTACTCCTCCGCCTGGAAGATGCTGGAAATCCTCCCTCGAGGACTTGATCCTGTAGTTGTAGCCCAAAATAAAATTAGATGCATTATGTGAGTTAAATTACCAGAAATACTATTACTAGTCCCATGAAAGTAATAGTTATTCCTATCTAGCCAAAAGACCTACGTCGTAGCAGCGATAGCGATAAACCAAGTTTCTTTCATAGAACGTCTCTCTACAACGAACTTCGGGCCGATCCATAAATCCTCATACTTTATAGGGTACACGTTAGTTCCCAGGGCGCTAAGGACATCTATGAGGATCGCTTTGCTCCTGCCACAATCCAGAAATAGATGATCCTAGTTTCGGAGACAGCATTGCAGAATCCACAAAAGGAATCAATATTCGATTGGTGTTTGACCAAGTTCTTTCTAGTCAAAATTGTGTTGTTTAGGACTAGTCATAAGAAGACTTTTATTTTCAGCGAGGTTTTCTCTTTCCAGATAATACGCAGCCATTTCGGACTACATCCCCGAAAATAAATGTGGTTATAAAGAGAACGTACCGTGAAAGTATCATTCTTTTCTAGTCCCCAAGCTTTCCTATCTGGTCCCTATGAACATTTAACTCCCGAGTTGGCGATATGAGCCTGAAGCTCCATAAACCTGAGCTGAGAACCAGAATCCAGTGACTGTTTGAAGGTTGGCTTCCACGAACTTCTTCTCCAAGATGCGGCCATCATGAAGTGTGGTTGTGCTGCTCATGCATATAAGTCTCGGAACAGATCTCTAAGTGTGTGATCACCACACCATTTATCCCACCATAATCTACTAAGTCTGTCATTTCTGATATACGACATTACACAGCTATTGAATGGTTCACAAGCTTTACTAATTCTTCTCCAAAACCAGGAGCCACGTGGGCTCACCATGAACCCCATATTTCGCATCCTGTTCCCATGCAGATAAGCCTGAACTAAATCCTGGCATCTCTCTCTTAGGGTGAAAGATTTTCCACCACCACTAAACCCAATAACGTGAGATTCATATTCTGAAGATCAATTATACCCAGTCCTCCGTGCATCTTCTTCATGCACGCATTTTCCCATCAGATGAGGTGATAGCCGCCTCTATCAAAGTTTGTACCCTTCCACAAGAATTGTTTTCGGATGCGATCAATTATCTAGATAACCGATCGTGGCATTTTGAAGAAGGATAGCTAATAGGTTGGTAGGTTAGATTGGACTACGTTGATAAGAGTGAATCTCCCTCCTAAGGACAGAGATTTACCTTTCCATCCTGCAAGACGTTCTCAATCCAATCAATGATAGGTAACCAATCGGCCCTCTTGAGCGTGCCCGGTCTCAACGGGAGCCCCATGTACTTAATGGAGAAATTCTCGATGGTGCTGTTGAGAATGGTGGCATGTTCCTGTGCCTCCTCTGGGGATTAGTGCACTTTTGTGGAAGTTAATCTTGAGGCCGGACCAAGATTCAAAACTATAAAGGATTTCTTTTAAAGTGGTGGTTTCTCCGAGGTCATCATTTCCAAACAGAAGAGTATCGTCGGCATATTAGAGGATTAAGCAACCTTGGTAGTTAACTCCATTGGCCACAGGAGTGATCCAACCAGCATGCCTGCAGTTAGCCATCATAGACCTCAGAACGTCTACCACAATGGTAAATTCGATGGGGATGGGGGTCTTCTTATTGAAGGCCACGTTTGCACGAAAATGGTTGTCCCGAGACACCATTCACCATGATATTAGTCCTACTAGTGGTGAGACAAATGTGGATCCATCTGATCTACCTATTCCCAAACCTATTTCCTGCCAGTGCTTCCAAAAGACAGTCCCAATCAATTGAGTCATAAGCCTTCTCAAAATCCAGCTTAAGGAGATAGCTCTTAGCATTCGAAATGTGGCAATGATTGATAGTTTTCTCAGTAGTTGCAATACAGCCCTGGATACAACATCCTTTAATGAACCCAGTTTGCTTGTAACTAATAAGTATGTCCATCACCTTTCCCAATCAGTTGGAGAGCGACTTGGTGATAATCTTGGCAGAGCAAATAAGAAGACTAATAGAGCGGAAGTCTCCAACTCGTTGGGAGTCTTTTTTCTTAGGGATCAACACGACCTCAGCATAATTGATTCTACATAGTTAAAGCATATGGTCATAAAATTCGGTGAACAAGTTTACAAGATCATCTTTGATATTCTCCCAAAAGGTATGATATAATAGCATTGGAAAACCATCTGGCCCTGGTGCTTTCTCCCTTCCAAGTTGCGACACCGCCTCCCTAATTTCCTCTTCAGTGAAGGGAGCTTCCAAGGACCATAGATCTAGGTCTAGGTCGTCCGAGGTAGCATGCCAAAAGTTTGGGTCAAGAGGGACTCCCAATTCCCCTTTCCGTCCAAACAAGTTCTTGAAATGGGTCTAGAATGCCAGTTTGATATCACTGTCTCCTTGTAAAATTCTAGAATCAATATGGATCGAATGAATGAGATCAGATCTACACCAAGCACTGGCAATCCGATGGAAGAAGGCAGTGTTCGTGTCTCCTTCTTTGAGCCACGAAATTCTGGAACGTTGTTGCCATTTGAGTTCTTCCAATTTATAAAGTTGAGCAATGTCATCTCTAAGTTCTAGCAACCTATTCTGCTCCTCTTGCGTGAGGTCTCTAGCTTCTTCAAACTTTTCAAGCTCCTCAATACATTCAAGAAAGGAATCTTTCGATCTCCAAATCGACGTAAATCTGGTCCGATTCCATTCCTGAGCTTGGAATGTAGTCTTCCTATTTTTCCCACCATATTGCAGTCGCTTCTGTCCCTCTAGTTTGGTGGGCCCAGTTTTCATTGACCATGTGATGGAAACCCTGGATTTCCAACCATGCTTTTTCGAACCTAAATTTGTGAGTTTTTCTAGATTGCGATTCACCAGTAGAGAAGATAATAGGGACATGATCCGAGGTAAGTTTAAGGAGAAACTTAGTCCAGGAAAGTGGAAATTTAGCCTCCCAATTAGTAGATACCAAGACCATGCCTAGCTTAGCCAAAATCAGAGATGATCGCATGTTTGACCGGTGAAAAGTCTATCAATAATAGGAATGTCAACAAGTTTGAGATCTGCAATAACTGAGTTAAATGCTTCCCTATCGAAGTCACTAGAACATTTGCCTCTATGCTTGGAAGTGAACTTGGTGATGTTAAAATCTCCCCCACAACCTAGGGGTGCTGCCAGCGTGCGTGAATCATACTTAATTCTGTCCAGAATGACATCCTGGCAGAGTCAATATATGGGTCATACACCACTGTGATTGTTTGGATCCAATTATCTGTCTTGCGTTGGAGCATAACTGATAACAAGAGCAGGACCGATAACGAGATCGTCTAAGCAGGCATACACCTCCGAGTTAAAACCAATGGCAGTTCCCCCTGAGACACCAATAGAAGGACAAATTTTTCACTCAGAAATTCGATTCCCCCCAAGTCTTCTAAGCCTAGCATTATGAGACAATTTGGTCTCCTTCAGGCCCACGACGTTGAATTAAAGGAAGTTTGCTTGATAAAGATCCATTCCATATCCATCATGTAGTGACTAGGGGCCCCCAACTAACTTCGGCCCATTAGTTCACAATTAATATTTGGTAAATTAGTCTAAAGTCTATCCAAATTAAAAAATCAAATATTGGAGTCTATAATCTAAACTAATTTAACTATCCAACCATCTCTTTATTTTTTTTCATGTGGGCCTATTATTCAACCCCCCCCCCCCCCTCCCCTCTACAATACATCGGGCATCCGTATCTATTGTTGCAAGAACAGCTCGCATGATTTGATCTGTTAAAGAGGATGGGGACAACCAATATCAATATGCCAAGCCCAACAACGTCTCTTATCAATCTACTAACCCGCCACTCATCCACCGCATGAACATCCACAAAATCATGCCCAATTTGAAAAACAATGGAACTAGCCAACCAACAATCAAACCAAAGGGAAGTCGAGTGGCCATTACCAAAAATTTTAAAGAAATATATTTCTGGCGGTTGCTCTTATTAGGAGCATCCACGATTGTTTGCTAAATATGCATAATATGCATATTTCCGCTCAAAAAGCATTGCAATCGTTTGTTATTAAGAGCATCCACGGTCGTGATTGTTTAGAAAATGCATAAATGCATATAGCATTTTTCTTGTTTGCTGCAATCGTCGAATGGAATTTTTTAGCAATCTAAGATAAAATAATAAAAATTCCCTATGAAGACAGAGTTTGAAGTTGCGTCGGAGGAATTTAATAATCTTTTAATAGATAGAAGGATGTTCACGAAAGGAAAAAAAATTACAAAAAAGGTCATACCCAGGCAAAATGGTAATTCAAATAATTAATTTTTTTTCCAAAATTCCCCTCGGACGCAAAGTGACTTTGCATCCTAGAAATAAGGAAGGCTCGGACCCAAAGTGAATTGCCATTTGAGAGTTTTTTTTAACTTGTCGCGGTAATGATAATAAGTTGGTGAACTCTTAAGGCATTTTATGGTTACTTACTGGACTGTAGTTGCCATGTAATGCATATTTTTTTGTTTCTTTGATTATCAGTGCTTAACAATGTTTTCCCAGCCCCATCGAGAAATAGAACTAACTAATTCTAAGGCAAAGGGTCGATAAACTCAACGCCACTATTCCTGAACAACTTGGAGATGGTTAATTAAATTACTCCCTCATTACTCGCTTAACTGTTGGGATTGGGGCATCAACCAACACCCATTGTCACAGCAGAACTAAATAGAGCAATGAGGATGTCGAAGTAGATGCGACGAATCAATTGAGCAAGCAAGTAGATCCACCAATCTAACACAAACACACCGATGACTTATCCCGGTTAGCTTTTGCTTAATCGGAAAAAAATATAGGAAGATCTGATAATCAACTAGAAGATATTATAAGGAGTCATTGATTCACTCAATATAATGAATTAAACTCACTCACCAAGAACTATTTCTCTCTCGATCCTCTCTTTGCAATGGAGAAAATAATCTATGAAGTACTCTACTCTCATAAAGGAGAAGTTTATAATATATATAGAAGAATAGAGAGAAACCTAGGTCTAATCTTGATTCTCAGTCGTCCGATATAACCTGGAAAATAAGTAACTGAATAGGAGTCGTACGATCTAACTTGGAGTTGAAGATTAGGCTGAAATGACCTAACAAATTGAGGCCCAAAACGAACACAGCGCCGCGGTCGGTCGATCGTCCAACAAGACCGGTCAATCGTCCACCTCTCGGCCAAACCCAATGCAACTGCGGTCGGGAGGTGTGGTCAACCGCAACTTGGGACAGTCGATAGCAACTATGCCTGCACCCTGCTGCTCTGTTTTCTTCTACTCTCTTCGACGCTTCGACCTCCGTGCTTCATCTTACCTTCTTCTAACTGAACCACGAGTATTCAAGACACATTCCTAACAAACTCCACCTTGGATTGCATACGAGTGTTATCACATGATGTGTTATTCATCTACAAACTTTAATGAACTCCACTTGCAAAAAGGGACTTAAAACAATCGCTTCTTCTTCTAGTTGAAATGATCTCTACCCAATCTCACCGAATCCAGTATAGCCCTTCAAGGGTACACCTCCATAGATATATTCACAAAGTTGCCAAACTCCGCACGAACTCTACCTACCCTTAGGCTTTCTCCACCTCTCGACGATATTCGAACGTCGTGATCTTGTCTCGATAAATCTAGTTGCGGCAAACTAGCTGAGCTTGCGTGAACAACAGGAAAAGAAGCAACACTTGCGCAAGTTTTTCGGATTTCCCAAAGCTTGTAGAGATTGTTTTGGCTTGGCCCAACCACTCGCATACCTCTAATCACCTTATGTGACCCTGAAAAACAGACAGAACTCCACCTCGAGTTGTGTACCTATAACCCCGTGCATCAAGAGTTCTCAAAGAAACCAGATTCCGATTCTGTAACCCCTATTGTTCATATTTGTATTTTTAATTATTTTTAATAAAATTCTTGATTACTTAATTAATTTCTAGGTGTATTTAATTTCTTTTCATTGTATAGTGCGTTGTTCTTCTCTATCTTGTCATTCATTTTGCAATGATTCAGCTTTTTATTCCCATTTATTTGGCCTACAATTTGTTCTTGATCTTGTCTACTGTTTAAACCTATTTCATGGCCTATTTGTCTCTTATTGGATTCTTTTTACCCTATTGGATACTACCCAGTTCACCCAAACCCATATTGTCTCTATTTAAACCCGCTAATTGAACCCTAACCCTAATTACCAAACCCTAATACTCAATCTCTCTCTCCTCCTAGCTGTCACCTTACCCTATCCTGATCTCCCTTTCTCTCAACCCTGCCTCTTGCTGTCGTTGACTTACCCCGACACCGGTGACCACCCCCCACCGACTACCACACCTCTCTCCTCCTTCCCCTCTTCTCGACCACCCACTGCACCCCCTGTCCCTGTCCATTGTCGTCAATGGTGATTGTGAGGAGGCGAGGGGAAGGCTTCAATGGAGTTAAAGACGAGAGCGGGGTGGAGATGAGGCGCTGCCAGGAGGAGCGACAATGACGGGGGTTGCAGGATGCTACGGTGTGAAGCAGCAAGCAGCGAGGGCTGGCTGATGGTGAGCTTCGGTTGAGGTGACGTCGTGGTGGCGGTTTGGAGGCAGTCGACGTCGAAGGATGTTGCAGGTGAAAATGGTGATGAGGATGAAGGAGATGGAGATTCGGGGTTGAAGCAGAGGAAGAAGAAGAAGAAGGGTCGGGGTAATGGCAACTGAAAAAGATGGATTAGGAGAATATTAGATCAGGGTTAATTATATAAAATTAGGAGATTAGATATGGATTTGGGTTAGCGGGTTAGGATTTGACTTCACACAACAATTAAATAATCCAATAAAATAGTATTATAGAATGGTTAGAAATCTTGGGCTTAAGTTTAGATAAAAGTATTTATAAAATATTAAAAAGGTGACCATAGACTAAATAATCGAGTAATAACATTAGTTAGATAATCAATACAAAACGAACATAATAGAATGCGTTAAGATCGAGCCTTTCACAAATAACTAAAATAATCAAATAATAATAATATAGTTAGTTTGGGTTAAAACATAAACAATTAATTAAATAAGAAGAAATAAACTTACCGAATGCAAATAAGATTTGTGTTAAAATACATAATCATTGAAAATAGTTACGAGCATAGTTGATGATTAGAAGGGACTTTTAATAAGAGATCCTAAATATAAATTTAAAACAAAATGAATTTAAGAGAATGAAAAATAATTTATAAAGAATCGAAATACAAAAAATACACAGAGAATATGTATAAGCGGAACCGGGGTTTATATATATATATATATATATATATATATATATATATATATATATATATATATATATATATATATATATATATATAGGTTGTGCACTACCTCTAGTGCACACGGCATGTACACTAGGCCTTCGGGCATTCATATCGATGATCTGAACCGTTCACATTGATCTACACATCTAAATTAGTCGAAATATGGAAAATCAAATCATTTGAAATTCATTTACCCATCCATTGTAGTGTTACAAAATTGTATGGCTGAAAATCATTGTTTTTTATAGTTACATGATGGATGGGCAAATGAATTTCAAATGATTTGATTTTTACATATTTAGACTAATTTAGATGTGTAGATCAATGTGAACGGTTCGGATCGTCGATATGAATGCCCGAAGGCCTAGTGCACACGCCGTGTGCACTAGAGGAGTGCACAACCGAAGCTTTATATATATATATATATATATATATATGTAATGTTCCGTTGTGCACTAGGCCTCTGTGTGCACTCGTATGCACTCAACCTTTCCGCCTTCGTATCAACGATCCGAACCGTTCACATTGATCTACATATCTAAATTAGTCTAAATATGTAAAATCAAATCATTTGAAATTCATTTGCCCATCCATTGAAGTGTTGCAAAATTGTATGGCTGAAAATCGTGGTTTTTTATAGTCACATGATGGATGGGTAAATAAATTTCAAATAATTTGATTTTACATATTTAGACTAATTTAGACGTGTAGGTCAATGTGAACGGTTCGGATCGACGATACGACGGCAGAAAGGCCTAGTGCACATGAATGCACACAGTGGCCTAGTGCACAACGGGACATTTCTTTATATATCTATATAAAAAATTAGAAAGAAAGCTATCAAGTGGCCCTCCTTCAATCTCCCGTAAAATCAGTGGCCCAGATTGATTTTCACAAAACATATTTTCTCGCTCAAAATTTCAAATCCCACAATTTCAAAACCCTCTCTTTCTCTCTCTCTCTCTCACTTTTTCTCAATTCTCACCGTCTCTCACTCTCCGCCTCCCATCTCTCTCTCTCTCTCTCTCTCTCTCACTGTCTCCCTCTCTCTTCCCGCTCTCTCTCTCTCCCCCCGCTCTCTCTCTCTCCCCCCGCTCTCTCTATATCTCCAGCCGCCAAAACCCCCTTCACCTACAGACGCTGCCGACGCTGCCTCCCAAGTCGATCTCAACGCTCTCTCTATATCTCTTTCTCAAAACCCAAGTCGATCCCGACGCTGCCTCCCGCTCACCTCTAGACTCCGAAACCCCCTTCACCTCCATCTCTCTCTCTATCTCTCTCTCTCTCATCGATCTGACCCACTTTCATTAATTATTCCCTTCTCAAATCTCACGAGTTCTTCACCAGATTCAAAGCACTCTCTATATCTCCATTCTCCAACAACCAAAGGTACGAAAAAGAAACAATTGATCTTTCTACTTCTTCTCAGTGTGTAGCTTAAAAAGGTGATATTCTCTTCAATTTTGTTTCAGAACTGGTGTTGTTTGTTCCAGATCTTTGATGATATGTAGCTTAATCATTCTTGGTTTTAGATGCATTGTGTGTATGTTTCGTTGCTCTTTTGAAAAGTTGTAGGTTTTAAGATTTCGATGTTCTTCATTTTGTTGGATGGTGATGGTGTCGGTTAATTTATCGTTTGTTCTTGGAATAAAGTAAGTGTTGTAGAAATGGGCAAAGCAAAACAGAAGCAATCTTACCATAAATTTTGTATATTTAAGGAGGGGTTGAGCAATTAACATGGAACATATTATGACATTGATTAGGGGGGAATTTTGAATTTGAGTGTACGTCTTGGGTTAATTTGGTTTGATGTTTTTGACAGGCCTATTTGAATTTACTCGGATGAATTGTATTACCTCAATTCCGTTGTTCTTTGAATTTAATGGTTATAATTATGCTTAGTAGATCTGATTAGCAAAAAGATTATGTTTGCTAGATCTATTTCGCCGCAGGTGGTGAACGTGTTTGATTAATCTGGTTCGTGTGGCATGGGAATTGCTTACCATGGCATTTAATTGATGTTTATTACTGAGCAATGTGTACTCAAATGATGGAATAACCTTTGCTCAAGGGACATATTTATTGATACTTAAAACAGGTTCTTTGTTAGTTTATGGAATATTCTTTTTTCCCCAGAGTCATAGTTACTGTTTTATGAATATCTTTGTAACTTTAGAAGTGTCTATTTTTAAGTACAATTTATAGTACATATCTTTTGATAGTATTTTTTAAATTTTTTAAGTACAATTTATAATACAAAACAGAGTAACAAATATATGTTCCTTAAATGAAATGGAAAAAAGAAAATGCAAATATTATTTGTTGCTGTTTTTTTCGGTGTGGGAGCAAAAGATAGAATTTGTGAATTCTTGAGAAAACGAATTAGGCAAACCTGTCGACCTGTTGACCTTCACCAAATTGTTGACCAGTTTCTTACTACTGCTGCGAACCTGCAAAAAGTGCGATACACCGGGATGGATCCCGGCGACGCACCCTCCGACGCTCTTGTCAGTAATCAGAATGATTAAGAAAGAGTTTTAACTGGAAAAAGATTAATTACCTTCTCATGGTGGGGGGAGAAGGGTTTTTATAGTCGCCTTAGGGATCCGTTTCGAGATAAGAACATATTTCTACTTTCCGGTGTGAATGGATAGAAGTGGTTAAAACCACCTCTTAAAGATAATTGTGAATCCGAAATTTTTTATCCTTCTGAACTGGTTTGTAATGGGTTGGGACCCGTACCCAGCAAGACAGATCCGTTTATAGGTTATTGGGCTTTGAAGAAAGACCCAGTTCCCATTTCAGACCCGTTTGTAGGTGAAATTGTCGTTTTACCCCTGGGCTTTAAGATTCGTGTCCGATTTGAACAGTCCCGATTTAATCCTATTTTTAGCCATATCACAAGCTCCCCACTCCTGGAGACTGAGTTCTACAGTCTTTGAGGAGTAGTTTTGTTATTCTAATGGCGTACGGGATTTTATCGGTGTTCTTAAGGGAGTTCGTATCTTTCTCGAGGTGTAACGTTATTATTCTGGGCTTGTAAAATGCCCAAAAATATCCTCAGAATTTTCTGGATTTTTTTTAATTTTTCCAGATTTTTCTGAATTTTTCCTCATTTTTCCTCATTTTTTATTCATTTTTCGAATTAAATAATTAATTATTGAAAATTTTAATTAATTATTCTAATTTAATAATTATTATTTTCAGAATTTTAAAATAATTTTCCGAATTAATAATTATTTTTAGAATTTTTTAATTAATTTTTTCGAATTTTAATTAATTTTTCGAATTTTTTAAATAATTAATTCAAATAAATAATAAATTAATTAATTAAATATTACCTGGACATGTGGCATATTTCTGGACGTCAATCATGATCAGATGGCGCGCATCACAAAGCGGATCATTTTCTGGACACGTGGCGCGTTTCTGGGCGTCGATCATGTCGTGGCGCGAATTTTGGGATGATGGCTCGTGTGGCTCGGCACCATCTTTCTCCACATGTGCAGTTTGGAACCTCGGTAGCTCTGCACTGGTCGCCGACGCACCAGGTTTCGCTACGTGGCACGGTCAACGTTGGCGTTGACCGCCACGTGGCAGTATTATATTATTATTTTTTTCTGTTTTTTTTCCTTCTTCTCGCGCTCTGTCTCTTTGCTTCTTCTTCAACTTCCATCTCCAACTCCTCCGCTTTTTATTTTCTCCTTCTCCGCTCCAGCTTCGATTCTTGTCCCCTTCCTTCGGTTCCACCTCAACAGCGAGAGAAGATCGCGTCGGAGAGGACCTTAGTGCTTCGACTGTAATGGTGGCGGAGCTCGGGACTGAGTGGGGTGAGCTCGGAGTGGTGAGGGGAGCTCGTGAGATGGGTTCGAAGCTCAGTCGAAGAGCTCGGTGATGGCGAGACGGTGGCTCATCAAGGAGCTTGGCAGCGGTGGAAGTGGAGCTCTATGGCGGAACTCGGAGACAGAAAGTTCGGCAAGGAGCTCGGATGTGCTCGACGAAGGAGTCAGAGCTTGCGACGTGGAGGTCGACGGGGAGCTCGCTGATCTCGAAGGCGATGAGGTCGACAGAGGAGCTCGAGCTTCGACTGTGGAGGCTCGACGCAGTGGAGGAGACACAGTTCAAGCTCGGCAATGGTAGTGGAGAGCTTTGGCGCAGGGGAGAGCTCTGCGGAGGTTGAAGGAGGTGATCTTGACGATAATGGAGAGTAGCTCGACGAGAATGGAGCTCGGTAATGGTGGAGGCGTGCTCGCAGTATTGGGTTCGAGCTCGATGAGTTGGGTTGGAGCAGCTGTGCTTCGCCGACGGAAGGGGAGAGCTTTGGCAAAGCTGGAGAAGGAGCTTAGGGAGTAGTCTAGGCAGAGCTCGACAGTGGGATGAGCTTGGACAGTGGCTTCGGCGAACGAGCTCGACGAGGATGGGGGAGTCGAGGTCGGAGCACGGCCTTGGCGGAGCTCGGTGCTCGACTCGGGGTTGGAGCTCGGAGGTCGGGAGCTGACGTCGGAGCTCGCGAAGTTTGGCGAGGGTGGTAGAAACTTCAGAGGAGACGATGAGTTTTTATTTTTCTTCTTTGTTTTTTTTTTTTTTTTTTTGCTTGGCACGAACTGAAAGAAGGAGAAGGGGTCGGTATAGGGTTGCAGGTTTGGGCCTATAACGGGTCCAAGCCCGACCCGTTAACTCATTAGTGTATTTTTGCCCCTCTTTTCTTTGTTGTTTTGGTGACTGTTGTTCAGCAAATCCGAGCACGAGTTTTGAGGTAAACTTTTTGCCATTTTGCAGTTCGGTAGCTCAGTAGCTCGGATTTCAGATCCGAGCTACGTGGCTCCATCTGGATGGTTGATCGCGATCAAGGCGCGAATCACGAGGCAAGAGGCTCAGATCACGAGAAAATGTGATCTTGTCGTTTTGTGGTCATGGCAAAATCTGAGCCATTTGATTGTGATCAGGCGTGAATCATGATGATGAAGTGGCACGATCTGGATGGACACCTTGGTAGCTCGGCGCAGCTATGTTGCGATCCACTTTTTCGGTGCTACAGTGGTCCGATCGAGGCATGCAACCCCTCATTTCGAAGCTGACTCGAAGATCTACAACTTCTCTTTAGGAGTGAGTTGAAGAATCACCCTCTTCATGGTTAAAATAGCCCTGCAGCATCCTTATCTTGATGAAGTTGAGGAGTGTTTTGGTCTTGAGAATCTTCGAAGAGGAGCTCCACTCCTAGGAGCGAAGAAGATGGGCTAGGAAGATCCTCGTAAGAGCCATGGGAAGATCCATTCTTGGAGGTGAGTGCAAGGAGCAACTCTTGGGGAGAGTTCTAGCTTGGAGCCCATTGAGAGGAAGGGCACTCGTGAGGCGAGCGGAGTGAAGAAGTCCACAAGGCTCTAGGAGAGAGCCAATTGGGAGATGAGTTTGAAGAGCAACTCTGGTGGAGAGTTTTGAGCTCTGAACTCGCTTAGAAGAGGCCCACTCGGGAGGCGAGTGGGACGAAGGGCTTGGCTCTAGGAGAGAGCCATTTGGGAGACAAGTTTGAGGCGCAACTCTAGGAGAGAGTTGTGCTCCGAACTCATTGAGAAGAGGTTCGCTTTGGAGGCGAGCGGAGCGAAGAGCTTGGCTCTAGAAGAGAGCCATTTGGGAGGCAAGTTTGAGGAGCAACTCTAGGAGAGAGTTGAGCTCTGAACTCGTTGAGAAGAGGTTCGCTTTAGAGGTGAGCGGAGCGAAGAGCTGGGCTCTAGGAGAGAGTCATTTGGGAGATGAGTTTGAGGAGCAACTCTAGGGGAGAGTTTTGAGCTCCGAACTCGCTTAGAAGAGGCCCACTCGGGAGGCGAGTGGGACGAAGGGCTTGGCTCTAGGAGAGAGACATTTGGGAGATAAGTTTGAGGAGCAACTCTAGGGGAGAGTTGAGCTCCGAACTTGTTGTTTAAGTGAGACTCAACAGTTGTGGGAGCAATTCCGAATGGCGAACCACTTCTTACTCGCTTGTAAACGAGTAGTTGAAGAGGAATCAGGCCAAGTTTTGGACTCCGAACTTGTCGTATAAAGAGATTCAACGGTTGTGGGAGTAGTTCCGAATGGCGAACCACTTCTTACTCGCTTATGAGCAAGTAGTCGAAGCGGAGTCCAGCCAAGTGTTGGACTCTGAACTCGTCGTTTAAAAGATAGAATCAACGGTTGTGGGAGCAGTTCCGAATGGCGAACTACTTCTTACTCGCTTATGAGCAAGTAGGCGAAGCGGAGTCGAGCCAAGTGTTGGACTCCGAACTCGTCGTTTAAAAGAGAGAATCAACGGTTGTGGGAGCAGTTGCAAACCACTTCTTACTCGCTTATGAGCAAGTAGTCGAAGCGGAGTCGAACCAAGTGTTGGACTCCAAACTCATTTTTTGAGCTTAGTAAGTTGTGGGAGCAGCCATATAGGAGAAGCTGGACTCTGAACTCACCATTTAAAGAGTCGTAGATGTGACTCGAAGAGATAGATATGAAGCACGAGAAATAATTTTCAATGAAAAAATGCTAAGTTTTATTGAGATAAATAAGTGGCAGCTTCAATAAGGCGAGCCATTATTACATGCTTCTTGGCCATGTTACAAGCATCGGCCTTATTGAAAACTGAGATTCTACTTCTACGATAAGGTGAAGGCCTCTTGGGAGGAGTTTGGTTCTCCCCCCATTGGACCTCCTTGGATGAGGTAAAGGACGGCCCCAGGTTCGGAATCTTGGAACTCGGCGGACCTTTCTCCTCGCTTGTAGGCTCCTTAGGGTGGAAGTTCGGCCCCATCTTTTTGGACGAACTTGGTCAGGTGTCCCCACTGTATGAGTTCTTCGATCTCCTCTTTGGGAGCCCGACAATCATCCGTGTCGTGGTCGTGGTCCCTGTGAAAGCAGCACCACTTATCCCTGTTCCTCTTCTTGCCTGGGGTATTCATTCTAGGGGGTTCACGGAGTAGCCCTTCCTTGTCCACCTCCATAAGAACTTCTGATATATTAGCAATGAGGGGGGGAACTTTTCAAAACGAGGAGATGGGCGGCGCTGGCCATTGTCGTCCCTCTAGGGATTTTTGGGGCCCCTCTTTGCTCGTAAACTTCCGTTTGTTCCTGTGAGATGATTCCTCAAGAGTAGGGGGGTTGAGAGTCTCTTCCACTCAAATTTACTTCTCACTCCTGAGCAGGAGTTCTGAGAAGTTTCGAGGAGGCTTCTTGGCGAGGGACGCCCTGAGGTTGGCATTAGTGACGTTGCACTGGAATGCGGCAGAGGCTACTGATTGGTTAAGGGAGGGAATGGACCGGGATTCGGTGGTAAAGTGTCGAACGTAATCCCTTAGGTGTTCACCCTTTCTTTGGTTGAAGATCACCAAAGATACACTTGTTTACTCGGCCCGGTGGCTACTCACGAAATGAGTAAGGAAGAGCCATTCGAACTGATCGAATGAGGAGATGGAGGTCGGGGCGAGTCGAGAGTACCATTCTATCGCTGGCCCCTTCAGCGTGGCAGGGAAGATCTTGCAGAGGAGGGCGTCTGAAGCATGGTGGATCATCATTAGAGTTTTGAAACTCTCTATGTGATCCGCGGGGTCCGACTCCCCGGTATACGACTCGAAGTGAGGCGGCTTGAAGTTTTCTGGGACGGGAGCCTCCATGATGGTGCGGGAGAATGGAGGCTTGCTCTGGCGAAGGTTTATCGCCCGTTGCTCTTCTTCCCTGTCAATTCGGCTGAGGTGCCTTTCCATCTCGTGGAGATGGCGGTAGACCGAGTCTTCTTTTTGATCATATCTTGCCGAGCCCTGGGACTCATCTTCGTACGAGGGTGGACTGGGGTTGCGGCGATGGTAGCTTGGAGATGGACGAGGTACCTGTTGCTCGTGGTTAGGAGTGGCGTTGAGCGCCCGCAGAACGGCCTCTTGAAAATCTTGGAGCTCCGCCCTTGTACTAGTGCCTCTCCAGCTTGGCGATCCCTATGTGTGGCTCGGCTTACTGGAGAATGAGTTCTCCGCTGATGACGCTGAGGGACTCTCTTTGCCTCCTCGGGGGAGGGGATCTTCTGGTCCTCGGTCGGTGAGGGGTCCGGACTCTTGAGGCTCCTGGGCGCTCAGGTTGATGGACTCCCCCGTGGGCTCGCCATCCATTCTGGCGAGTTCGGAGGTCGACCCTCTTTTGGCGGTTGGCAATCACTTGACGAAGATCCTGCTAGGGAGGGCTTTGAGAAGCCATAGATTCAACTGAAGGATTGGGAACCGCGACATGATCATGAGGAGGGTGTTGCTTCGAACGACTCCAACTGGAGCCCCCCTGGGCAGCCCCCCGAGACCCTGGAGGGGCCTGTTGAAGAGGAGCACCTTGAGCTGAAAGAGGGGGAGGAGGAAGAGAAGTGGTTCTTCGGCTGGAGACCGCTGCCTTCCCCTTCTCTTTTGGATGCATGGCTTGAAACTAATCTCGCTGATGAAGTTAGGCCGGGTTGCTTTTTCGGTTCCTACAGACGACGCCAATCTGTTGCTGCTTTTTTCAGTGTGGGAGCAATAGATAGAATTTGTGGATTCTTGAGAAAACGAATTAGGCAAACTTGTCGACCTGTTGACCTTCACCAAATTGTTGACCAGTTTCTTGCTACTGCTGCGAACCTGCAAAAAGTGCGATACACCGGGATGGATCCCGGCGACGCACCCTCCGACGCTCTTGTCAGTAATCTGAATGATTTAGAAAGAGCTTTAACTGGAAAAAGATTGATTACCTTCTCATGGTGGGAGGAGAAGGGTTTTTATAGTCGCCTTAGGGATCCGTTTCGAGATAAGAACATATCTCTACTTTCCGGTGTGAATGGATAGAAGTGGTTAAAACCACCTCTTAGGGATAATTGTGAATCCAAATTCTTCTTTATCCTTCTGAACTGGTTTGTAATGGGTTGGGACCCGTACCCAGTAAGACAGATCCGTTTATGGGTTATTAGGCTTTGAAGAAAGACCCAGTCCCCATTTCAGACCCGTTTGTAAGTGAAATTACAGTTTTACCCCTGAGCTTTAAGATTTGTGTCCGATTTGAATGGTCCTGATTTAATCCCATTTTAGCCATATCATTATCAAACATCATTATAAATTTAACAAAAATGGATTGATTCTGATACACCGAGTTAATATATCAAATATTTGCGATAATACCAAAACCGGTACCAATATTAGGAGGCAGATATCGTTGTAGAAAATCTCATCATTAGCTATGCCTATCATTTGAACTCTGACTTACTAATTTAGTCTGTTGGTGTCCAAATTATGAACACTGGTGTAGACATAAAAGCTACAAAAACTTCTCATTTTATCAGTGAACTGAAGCATGCATTATAAAATATCAGTACATTTGGCTACACATGTTTTAAATATGTTCCTGTAATTCATTTATATCAGTACATTTGGCTACACATGCATTATACATATTTGGCTACACATGGTCTCTTAGCACTGTGAACTCACTTAATTAATCATAGGGAAAAAAAATTCAAGACAAACAATCATTGTGCTGCAAGTGGTCCCTTACAGTTTATGGTTTTCTGCATGTTACTATTTCCTAGCATAGCTTATTGTCAAACAATCCATGCTTCTTTGTTATGAGCATAGCTTATTTGTTATCAGTGCTTTATAAACACTTCTCTTTTACCATGATTTGCCCTACCTACGTTTAGGATTTTAATTTTAATATGTGTTCAGGAGTTGCAAGGTCTCCCAGAATCATCTGTTTCAGTGCCTGATGCTTCTTCAAGCTTTCGACCTAATGTACTGTTATCAACTATTCCTGGGGCAGTACATGAAGGTCAACTGTATCAGCAATCAGAGGCGGTAAATTCCCTTCTTAAATGTGTTTATGATCGTTCAGTTCTATTTCTAACAAAATCAACTTTTTCACAAAGCTCTGAGTTCATAAGTTGCTTCCATCCCACTGTTCATGGGAATCTTCAAGTTGCTTTCGTCCTGCTTCCTAATCAAGACATACAAAATGAACCTCACTTTGCGGAGTTTGAAGATATTTATTATAGTGGCGCCGCTTCTCATTTTCAACCACCTTTACTCAATGGTAGGATATACTATTTTGTTTCTCAGTCCATGTTTTATTTTGTAGCTCAGTTCTATTAGCGTGTTCCTATTAATTTAAGATAAACAAAAATTTACTAGTATGGGAAGCAATGGTATTCTTGCTGTGCGATGTCTACTAGAGCGGAGGTGAATAGAGTTTTGTAAAATTCTAACATAAAATAAAACTGAAAGAAAACAAACATGCAAGAACAAGTTTTAAAAATATCACCATTATGAACACAATGATTTGCAGTGTTTTGGCATCCTTGCCTACATCCACGACCTAAGGGCCATCTGCCTTAGAATTTCACAATCCACTAAAACCACTTTTGTTTAATTGGGTCGAAGCGAACCCTCTTACAGTCCAATCTCTTCCCCTTAAGAGATCAATTTCAAGTACAAAATTATTTTCGATGTATAGAACGAGACAATCACAGCTCACAAAAGAAATAAAAGATCACAATGAAAGCTCTAGAAATTGCCTTTTAATGTTAAAAGAAAGTTGCATGTTTTCTCAAGATAGTGAAAGTTCTTCTTATGAGAACAAAAGATTAATGAAGTATTTAACTATTTATAGAGTAGGAAATATTTTAGCCAAATCAATGTGCCTTTGAGGGGTCCATTTGGATTCTCCGAGAGGATTTCAAATGAGACTCCAAAAATAAAGAAATATTTTGAAAAAAGATTTGAGTAGAGAATCTAGAATATATTTTCAAAACACATTTACTATATCCATTTGAATATATCCATTTACAACTATGTATCCATTTTGGGATTATGAATATATCTATTTCTGTTGTGAAGAAATGAATGTATCTTTAATGAAAGATTTATTTAGTACTTTTATTAAATCTACCAACTTAAAAGACTATCAGAGCAATAAGATGATCAAATCAAATTTTAGAATTGCTTATTGATCTGGAGAATAGAAATGTTTGATACAAATATATTTGTTTCATGGTTCTAATAAAATTATGTGGCTGTATAAAGGTTCAAATTTCAAGGACAAGCCTAGCACAAGTATGTTTAGGTTGTAGAGAGAGAATTTATCTTTTTGTGTATATATGATTGTGTCAACAGATCATATCCAATAATTTAATATATGCTTGGGGACTTGCAATTTCTACTTAGTTGTGTCAAGAGTACATAGTCGTAAATGTTGCTCAGCATTGATGTTAATTTGCTATGTTGCATATATATAGAGTTTGTTAAGTGTAAAAAAGTTGCATGCTTGCATAGAACTGTTAGCAAGTCCTCAATCAACTGTCATTATGAAATACCTATGATCTGCATTGTGTGCAAGCCAAACAATAATGTATTAACTATACTCTTGAAAGCTGTCAACCTGAGATTGCTTTATATTAACTATTTCCTCTTTGCATCATAATTAGAAAATCAAAGTCAAGACACTGTGTATGTGTGATTTGAGTTAAAGGATTTGCGAGTTGAGTTCTTATTAGAATCTCATGTAGTTGCTTTCTTTTCGGGTAATGAGAAATAAGCATAAATCTATATACTTTTACTATTTGTTTCTTTAATTATCATTTGTTTTGATTGATTTTTGAAAACTCTTACTGTTTGTGTAGGCTCACTATTTCGTCCCATATTGAAGACTCAAACTTTTGTGTTTGGTCCCTATTGTAACAATCGTGTAATCTTTTTTTTTGTAGTAGGATTCGTGGATGATGTATTAGTTGTATATTTTGTTCTCTTAAGTTATGTAGAATAAGAGATTATGTAAATCTGTGTAATATTTAGGATTTTGGGGGATGATGTAAGTATATGTATAGGATGATGATATAATATAGTGATGTTAAAACCCATACCCGCAAAGTTGTAGAGTATTGGGTCCTGTGTATTGTTTTTCAAAGGTTTTTCTAAAAATTCATTACGTTTTTAAACGAATTCTTAATTTTTATTTTGTATCTTGCATCATATGAAGATTTTTGCCCAGAGCCTTATAGATATGATGCCTGTGTGATGTTGCTAGGATTGGCCCGGGGAGGATTGATATTAACTATCTGTGATGTTATATTTTAAATTGTTAGCAGAATTCCGTAAGGAATTGCTGTAAAAGGGCTAATATTTTAGGGGAGATTCTTTCAAAATTTTTACCAAAATTCCTACAAATCCTTTACGTTTTCAAACGAAATCTTGGTTTTATTTTGTATCTTGCATCATATCAAGATTTTTTCCCCAGAACCTTATATATAATGGCTGTGATGTTGCTTGGATTGGTCTGGAGAGGATTGATATTAACTGCCTGTGAGGTTATATTTTTAATTGTTAGCAGAATTTCATAATGAATTGCTGTAAAAGAGCTAATATTTTAAGGGAGATTCTGTCAAAAATTTTACTAAAATTCATATTAGTATTCTACAATAGAAATGACCATTGGTTTTGATTTGATTGATTCCTTTTTCATTATAATGATTTTTCATCCTTGATCGCGATTTTTGGCAGGTTGAGTCGTCAATCCATCTGTAATCTTCATGTTCTCTTAATGTTTGAAATGTCTGATAGTTTGGCTTATGTGTTTTAATGTAAGTTATAGATTTTAAAATATATATATATGTCAAATATTTTATACACTGAGATATATCAAAAATTGGGGCTAACAATCTTGTTTCAGATCAAATTTGCAGTAGGCTTTCCAGTATCTGGATACTAAATATATTAATATGGAGATGTAATTATACTTGATCACATTTAACAAAATGTCTTCACATGTACATCACAACAAGCTCTCTCTCTCTCTCTCTCTCTCTCTCTCTCTCCCTCCCTTTCTTATTTTTAACCTCTTTTAAAATCATACATGGTTAACTACATGAAAATATAACAACGGGGAATTAACTAATGCAATTTGAGGCGATAACTGCATTACCAACTAAATTGCTACTCATGCAGTTTGAAATCTTTTATGTTAAAGTCACACATAGCAACTGATTTCGATCCATTACTGTTGTACATTCACAGTACTCTTTTTCAATCCCGAGCTTCTGACAAATGATCCTGAAAGATATAAACCAATAAATAACTTAATTCAGAATACATCAATGTCCCAGCCAAATACACATCTATATAAATCATTCTTCACGAAGACGTGCATATATTTAACTTTTTACATGCCTTTTTATATGGTGCATCATTCCTCACGGAAACGTGCCGTAGGCACGTGTCCATGGGCAAACCTAGACTATATATAAAGTCCCCTTCCGTTGTGCACTAGACATGGTGTGCACTTGGCCTTCGGGCATTCGTAACAACGATCTGAACCATTCACATTGAACTACATGTATAATTTAGTCTAAATATTTAAAATCAAGTCATTTGAAATTCATTTGTCCCATGCATTGAAGTGTTACAAAATTGTATGGCTAAATATTATTTTTTTTATAATGACCTAATGGATGAGAAAATGAATTTTAAATTACTTAATTTTATATATTTAGACTAATTTAGACGTGTAGAACAACGTGAACGGTTCGGATTGTCGATACGAAGGCCCGAAAGCGAGTGCACACGGAGTGCACTCCATGTCTAGTGCACAACGGAAGGGCTCTCTCTCTCTCTCTCTCTCTCTCTCTCTCTCTCTCTCTCTCTCTCTCTCTGTGTGTGTGTGTGTGTGTGTGTGTGTGTGTGTGTGTGTGTATATGTAATTTTATTTTATTTTATTATTATTATTTTTTTGCAGCAAAAAAAATTCTTAAAAAATCTAAAAATAATAATAATAAGCCCCAACGGTCGGCCCAGTGGGCCTAGCCTGGACCGGGTCAACCCGAGCCGAAACCGGGCCGGGTCGACACGGGTTTTCGAATGGGACTTGGCAGCCCGACCTGGACAAGGTCTAGGGGGGTTTAGTAAGGGTTGGCCCGGTTTGATGGCGGGCCGGGCCGGTCCCGGACTGGACCGGCTTTGATGCCACCCCTAACTCCAACAAGCAAGAGGGAAAAAAAGGGAACAACATCATATGGTAATATGAGGGCAGAAATACAAATGTCAAATAGAGACGGCAACAACTATGAAGAATAAGCAGGACGACCTGCATTTAGTTGCTTTTGAATTTAGGTAATTTATTACTTGCATTTCCTTTAGTTTTGGGTATTATGTGTTATCTCTTGTTTTGTTATTTTTCATTAGTGAAGCATGGTGGCGTTTGCCATCTTTGAGTTTTAAAAAAATTTATAAATATTAGACAAATATATGTTCATAAAAAATAATAAAAAATAACTCATCAAATAAGTTTATATTTATCTCAAATATTAAAAGAGTAACGATAATTAAGAATTTGTTTCTTATTAGAATTGCTCAAATTGTTACCAAATTCTGTGATATATGTTAATCTTTTGATCAATATGTAGGTTTTAGTTCTCTATATATACCAATATAATATTCAAAGAACAAAAGAATCAAAAACTCTTTCTCTCTCTCTCTCTTTTATTTTTACGATCATTCTCTCCAGTTGAGCATATGGATTCGATGGGAAAAGTCATGGTGATGGTCTTCGTTCTGGCATTGATTTTCGGCTCAATGGGAGGTAGTCTGGGAGAGGTTCATCATGTTGGTGATTTAGTGGGGTGGACTAACATAGGTGTCAACTATAATCAATGGGCTAGATCGAGAACTTTCCACTTCGGAGACAAACTTGGTGAGATTTCTTGATTACTGTTGTTCAGTATTCTCTCTGTATTGGATTGTGCAGATTCATGTATATGAATTATTAGGTACTTGTTTAATTAGATGTACGCTATTGAATTAATTATATACTACTGTGAGTCCCTTAATTTAAATTAGAATAATTTCGCCCAAGTATTTTTTAAAACTTTTTTTTAAAGCTGACAGACGTCACCGTACTTTATTAATGGAAAAATTAATGTAACAATAGTTCAAAACGCTAAAAAAGTTTACAACAATGAATTTATTTCAAGCAGCCTCTACCTCCGACCAAAATGCTCCTACCAACTCCCTTACCCATTCCCCCACCCACCCTCCTGTTCTCTCAACACCAGCCTCTACCTCCGACCACCTTATTAGCCTTCCCTTCCGCTCAGTAGACCATCCCTAACCTGGCGTACCCCCTCCCCCCTCCAACACATTTCTTCTTCGAACTCTATTTGCTTCAGTTTCAGCTTCTTTTCTGCTTGCTTCATCCTTTCTCTTACTCTCCTACTCTTCACCTCTACGTTCGTTTGTGTGCTTCTCTGTCGAAGAATGTCGCACACCCACTTGTCGCTGCTTGAACTCTGTGGGTGTGGGCCCAATGAGGGGGTCCGACACCCACAGACCTCCACGATTGCTGTCACAGCACCCCAATCAGGAGGTGCTGCTGCCGTTCTTGAGCAGGTGCAGTTGCTCCCCAGTCCCTTGCAGACCGGTAAGGTTGGCGTCGTCAGCTGCGCATCTCGGTCCCCTCAGAAGGAGTCCCCACTGCCTCATGAGAGCGATGCAGATCATCAGCTCAGACGTTCCCCATCCCCGAAGCGTGTACGACCTCGTACACTGCGCAGTAGCGACGGGGGGGAAGACGTTCATCATCGCTGCAAACTGCCTAGCCGTCATGAGGAGTCTTTCGGGGGTAGGGCCCAACGAAGGGGTCCCCTTACTAGCCAAGCCTGGCGTAAGAAGACCCCTACGTCTCAACGCCGTCTCAATTACCCCAGGGACCACTCTGAGAGGGATTACGACCATGGATATCGCAAGCCACATGACCAACATCTCTCAAACTCCAACCTCATCGTACCGCAACCAATTCACCCATACCCCAAAACTACTAACCACAGAACTCAACTTCTGCCAACACCGGAGACACACAACCATCGCCACAATAGAGCCCAGCATGTCCCACCCCGACACCAATTACCTAAGGAGGTAGTACTCAATATCGAAAAACTTGGACCCAATTCCGCAACTCACCATCTTCCCACCACCGGCCATCTCGCACCCCTGATCCCACTCGAGAGCCATGCTCCGAAAGCCAGCGACTTGCGAAGCCACCGTGGGACAACGCAAGACGGGTTTAAGGAGGACGCTTTCCGAGGGGACGAGGAGAGGGAGGGGCAGTGGAATCTGGTAGTTCGCAGGAAAAACAAACATCAGGATGTCTCTTCTTACCATCATCAGGAGCATTTTAAGCGCAAAAAGAGGCAGAGGAAGGGCAAGAGGAAACCAGTTCCTTGTTTCAACTATGGTGATCTTGGCCACGTCAGGAGCGAGTGTACGAAGGAAGTGAGGTGCCTTAAGTGCATGATGTGGGGACACTTGTCGTATGTTTGCACAAATGTGATAGAAAATCAAAGTGATGAGGAGCGTCCCGTTAAGCGGGGACGTTCGCCAGACAGCCCCACTATTGTAAGACTGGCTAACAGTCTACAGATCATCAAAAACGAAGAACAGTGGCTAAAGAATTGGTGCGCTATTGCAAAAATCAAAGCTGGTAGGCCTTCGGAGGCTCACCTTAACCAAGCACTCTCTGAGAAGTGGCCAATGCGAGCGAACAGAGACTGGGTGGCTAAGAAACTCTGCCACTTGCAGTTTCTGGTCAGTTTTCCAGCACCAGAGAAAGTCACAGAGGTGGTGAACATGGGGTCTATCGACTTCGGCCACTTCGCAGCGGAATTCAGTGCTTGGACTCCAACCTTCGGGGCGGAGCTCCCTCAGGGTGAATTGTATTGGATTTGGATTCATAACATCCCGTTGCACTTTTGGAAGAGGGAGGCTATTCAGGAGATCGTGGCGGACTTTGGTTCGGTGGAGGAACTAGATGAAAAAACGGTGCGAAAATCAGAGCTTATTTCAGCAAAGGTTCTGATCCGCAGCATCGATATTGCCCTCATGCCACGATTCTCTAAAATTTACTCCTTTGACGAAGCTTATCTGCTCAGATTTGTGTTACACAAGAAAGTAGAAGCCTCAAAGGAGCTGGCGACGACCACCCCCGGGATCGCGCAGTCTCGCTAAGGGACGGCAGATCTTACAAGCAAGCTCTTTCGCCTACAAAGGATCTGACCATTGATGGCTCCCACGAGGTCGAGAGGGCACATCGGGAAATTATTAAGGCGGCGAGGGGGTGGGAGCAGCAAGCTCAGACTCCGGTAGAGGGACAGCGACCAAGGCAACACCCAACGGTCAAAGACGGTCACCACAAGCATCTTCCCTTCAGATCCAACGGTCAAAAAAGCTTCGACACGGTGGTTCCAAGGGTTAACCCGAATAGCGTCCAGTCTCTGGTTGGGAGCACAGTGGCTCAGAGGGGAGAGTTGGTGCTTGCAGACCCCAGAAAAGGAAACTCTAACAGGCTGGATCAGAGAGGAGAGTTGGTGGAAAAGACCACCAGACTGGAGAAGGCGTCAGGGGTTGGCACACTTTCGACCAAAGAATGGGTCACAAAGTGTTGGTTTACACCAGGAAAAGAAAAAGAAACGATTTTGGAGCAGGCGTATCAAGAACCAGAGGCTCTTTTGAGGAAAGAAACAAGCGCTGCTATGGTCAACTCCAGCCCCAAGCACTCTCTAGAGAGGGATCTCAGTGCAGCGGGAGTGGGTGAAAAGAAGCAGAGTTTGGAGCTTGTCGAAATGGGGAAAGTTGGTAGTAGGAACATAGAAGAAGATAGGCTCAAAGAAGTGGATTTTGTGGCCGTTGAAGAAGGCGTAGAAGACGAAGCGTCTACTTGCGGTAAGAGGGTAGTTAATGCGGCCTCGTTTAATGCGAATTGTATTGGGAACCGATCAGCTGTCCATCCAACCGTTGCTCCCCCCTATAAGACGAGGCCACGTGGCGTTCCAAGCGGAGCTAGGGTTGAGCCTGTCTTGGTGCACCCAGGGATCTCTAAACCCACCGTCAACCCATCCTATGAGACGATGCCACGTGGTGACCAAAGCGGCGCTAGTGTCGAGCCTGTCTTGGTGCACCCTAAGATTTTTAAACCCACCGTCACCCCCTCCTATCACGTGACGCCAGTTGTCCTGGGCGGTAAGCTTACCGCCTTGGACAGCGTGCCGACTGTTGGAGAGTTCGAGGGTGTGGATCCCCTGCCTCGCGATGTATTAGCTCCTTATCCGGTGGCAAGCTCATCTATCAGAGTGGGTGGGGTCTTTTTGGTTGACAATCTTGGGCCCAGTGAGGGGTCCAAAGAGCAGGGTTACATTAAGACTTGTGGTATTTTAGAGAACGGGCCCAATGAGGGGTCCGTTGATGAAAACACTATTACTATTGGTGATTCGACAATCCGCGGGCCCTCTTACATCCTGACAGGCGACGGGCCCAGTGAGGGGTCCGAGTTGAAAGCGCACACTCGTATTGAGGAACCTATTCCCTCAGACAGTGATGAGGATCCAGAAGGAAGGCTTAATCTAGAGGTAGACTTTTCTCTCTCAGAGGAGGACTCAGAGGATACAGAGTTCATTGCTAACACCCAGAGGGAGATCTCGCCGGAGCTGGTCCGGTCCACAATTCCAGACTCAGCACCGGGGAATAGCTCGGGACAGATCAGTAAAGCGGTTGGATTCAGAGTTCATCACACTGCTAAGAGGGCTCATGTGGAGTCCTTGGATGACTATCTTGAGATCGCCGCTGCGGCCAAGGCAGCTAAGCTCGACAAGGAAGGTACGACAAGTTATTTAGCATCTATTTTAAATTACATGTCAGATTCTGATGTTTTATGTCTAGCTACCACATGTGGGTTAGAAGTTTATGACACTGAGCGTATCGCCTTCCTCCTCAATAAAATTCGGGGTTGGGAAACTCTTAGAGTTAGGCCATCTGACGGTAATGCTCCCGGAGTTGGCACAGGGTCGACTATCATCCTCGAGGATGCAGCCGGTCCTACACCCTCCACTATGATTTCCCTTGACAAGTCCCCCCAATGAATACACTATTTTGGAATGTTAGGGGTTTGGGGGATAGGGGTAAAAGGGGAATGGTGCGGGATGTTATTAGCAATTCTAGGGCGGATGTAGTAGGGTTGCAGGAGACCAAACTCCGGCACGGGCACAAATTAAAAAGAGTTGGTGGTAACAGGATTAAGGAGTGGTTGTTACGGCCTTCTGTCGGTGCCTCAGGTGGGATTGCTATAGGGTTTAACTCGGATCTCCTCTCCTGCGAAGAGGAGTACAGCGGAACGTTCTCCTTGACTGCCCGGCTTAAACGACGTTCCGATGATTGGATGCAGACGGTGACTGTGGTCTACGGGCCGAACGTGGCCACTGACAGAGCGGACTTTTGGCAAGAACTTACCGCCATCCGTCAGCGTTGGTCGGGACCCTGGATTGTGGGTGGGGATTTCAACATTACTAGATTTGCTTTTGAACACAGGGGAAGAGGTGCTAGCGATAGGCACCGCGAGGAATTCAATAGGGTTATCACGGAACTTGAGCTGATTGATATCCCAATCAATGATAGACTGTTTACTTGGTCTAATTTGTAAGCGGATCCGGTTATGGCCAAGCTGGACAGGATTCTAGTCTCTATGGATTGGGAAGCTTCATTTCCTCTTGCATCAGCTAGAACGATTCCTAAACCAACCTCAGACCACACGCCGATCCTCCTCGATGTGGGGAATCGGGGAGCCCGCAAGCCTAGGAAATTCAGATTTGAAAAGGCATGGCTGGAAATTCAGGGATTCCACCACATGGTAATGGAGAACTGGGATCTTCCCATGACCGGCAGGGACGCGGCGTCTCGATGGTGTGGGAAAATTCGTAGACTGAGAAAGAGGCTCTGTAGATGGAATCGGTCTAGATTCGCGAACATCTGGCGTGATAAGGAGACCTACCTGGAAGAAATTGATGAACTTGAAAGGGTGGAAGAGTCTAGAGTGCTTTTGCAGGAAGAGCGAAATAGGCTTTTAGCTCTCCGTGATATCATCGCCAACCTGTATAGGCTAGAAGAGATCAAATGGCAACAGAGATCCAGGATTTCGTGGCTCAAAGAGGGGGACGCGAATACAGCCTACTTCCATCGAGTTGCAAGTGCAAAAAGGAGGTCCAACCTTATCCTTTCTATTCAGACAGATACGGGAATTTCTCAGGATGAGAAGGTGATCTCATCTACTTTCCAGTCTTTCTATAAGGGTCTCTTTGGGAAGAAGAACTCCTTCAGGATCCCTATGGGTGAGCACTTCTGGCAAGAGTACCAGGCTACCACTGGGCAAAAGCTTTCCTCATTGGAGGAACCATTCACGGAGACGGAGGTCAAAACGGCCATTGACCAGATGGGAGCTGACAAGTCGCCTGGGCCAGATGGCTTCCCTATGTTGTTCTACCAAGTGTTCTGGGAAGAGATAAAGGGAGAATTTATGGATGTGATGATGGAATTCTTCCACAATAACCTGAGGTTGGGGATGTTCAACTTTTCAGAAGTTGTGTTGATCCCCAAACGGGAGGACTCAAAGTGCGTTGGGGATTTTAGACCAATTAGTCTGATAAACTGCTCGGCTAAGATTATTACTAAGGTCCTAGCTATCCGATTGGGTGGCATTATGGACAGCCTTATCAGCAGCACACAGACGGGGTTCATTAAGGGCAGATGTATCCTTGACTGCGTGGCCACTGCTGAGCAAGTTATCCACCACTGCCACAAGAGCAACTCCAAGAACTTCCTCCTCAAGCTGGACTTTGAGAAGGCGTACGACTCAGTGGACTGGGAGTGTTTGCTGGAGGCTCTCAGGGGTAGAGGTTTTGGGGACAAGTGGATTAGATGGATCAAACAATGCTTACTCTCTAGCAAAACGGCAATTTCAGTGAATGGGAGACCCGGTTCGTCGTTCCCGTGCAAGAAGGGACTCCGTCAGGGGGACCCTCTGTCCCCACTTTTATTCACGATTGTAGCGGATGTGCTCAGAGGTATGCTCGAAAATTGCCGTAAAAAAGGGTGGATTTTGCCTGTGGCCAGCAGCACTGCTAATCAGGGATGCACAATCCTTCAATATGCTGACGACACCCTCTTGTTTGGTAATGGATCTAGAGCGGAAACTATATGTTTTAAAGGGGTCCTTTACTGCTTTGAAGCCTGGTCAGGCCTTAGAATTAATTTCCACAAGAGTGCGTTGGTTCCTATCTCTCTGTCAGGAGCTGAAACTCGGGAGCATGCCACCATTCTCAACTGTGCGATAGAAGAATTCCCAATCAAATATCTAGGGCTTCCGCTCCGTCCAGGGAGACTCACTAAAGCCGATTGGCTGCCTATTATTGACAGGGTGGAGGACAAGTTGTCTGGTTGGAAAGGCAAATCATTGTCTCTGGGGGGCAGAGTGGTTCTCATCAACTCTGTGTTATCTAATCTGCCCATATATTACATGTCCTTTTTTGAACTCCCAAAGTGGGTGATCCAACGGATCGACCGTATCAGGAAAAGGTTCCTTTGGAAGGGGGCAGACTCTAATAAGGGAGGCTACCACCTTATTAAATGGAAGATCGCTTGCATGAAAAAGAGGCACGGTAGGCTAGGCATAATCGACCTCAGAGATATGAACTTGGCACTCCTGGGAAAGTGGTGGTGGAAGGTGTTTCATCACGGCGGGGAAGGCTGGCAGGACTTTATCCAGCCTTACTTCCGAGGGAAAGGGACGAGAAGCTTAGGCTTTCGAGTAGGAGCCAAAGTATCCCGCTTTTGGAAAGGAGTTGCTAAGGCCAGCGGACCTTTCAACTCAGCAACCTCTGCTTTGATCGGCAATGGTCGAACCACCAGATTTTGGTGGGACAAGTGGTGCGGCCATCATTCGCTTAAGGAAGATTTCCCTGAGCTGTTTGCTCTAGCGAAGCGACCAAATATCTCGGTGGCGGATTCTTGGAAAAGGGGGACTTGGCGACCGCCGCTCCAGGGAACCCTTTCTCCAAGGTTGCTACAGCAACTGCATGAACTTCAAACGCGCATAGTCCAATCTGGGGTGATTTGTGCCCAAGGCCCAGATCACATGTGGTGGGATCTTGAGCACAAGGGTGTGTTCTCGGTTAGGTCTCTTTATAACCGGATTCACTTCCGAGGTTGCAGGCCCAACTGGGCAGCTGTACTTTGGAAGACTAAAGCACCTCTGAAAATTAGAGTATTCCTCTGGCTTGTTCTTAACAATGCCATACTCACTAGAGAGAACCTAGCCAAGAGGCAACCTCACATTGCGATCAATTGCGGATTCTGCAACGCTCACGTGGAAGATTTGAATCATCTGTTTCTTCACTGCACTAGAAGCAAGGCCGTCATGATAGAGGTGTTGAGAGCACTAGGAACAAGTGACTATCCAAGAGACTATGAGGAACTGTGGGTCGGCTCCAGATTTGCGTCATCACGTCACGATATGAAAGATGCCTGGTTTATTGCTATTGCTGCAACTACTTGGGTGTTATGGCTAGATAGAAACAATTTTTATTTCCGTGCTTCATGTAAATCTATTTCTAGTAATCTCACTCATATCATGCATCTAATCTCCTTTTGGGCTGCAGCGGCTGCTTCAGGAGCGAGGGGGAGAATTGCAAGGGTTTTCCAGGTGGATGATTATGACGACGAGGAGATAGAGATCGGGCCGACTCTGGACTGAGGAGTGGACACATGCCTCTCTACTATATTTTGTATCAGGTCTTTTGACTACCTTGGTTCTTTTGTAGCTGGCCTTTGTTTTTTGTTTTGGTAGCCTTAGGCTGGATGATGTAACCCACCCCCCAGGGTTTTGTTGGGGGTTATGTTTTATTTCCTGCACTGTACTTTTCTTTCCCGAGTCTTCGGGGTTGTTTATTAATCCCTTATTAATGAAACAGGGTGGCATTATTCCACTTTTTCCTCAAAAAAAAAAAAACAATGAATTTATTTCTGTTCTTATATATATAGCACAGTGCAGGTATGTTAATAAATCTTATCAATCTTGTTTACTTTCCCAATTCAATATTTTTGGACATAATTAGTTATTGGATCATATTGTACTGAACTCATATAGTTGTAATTATTGGATCATATATGCTCCTATTTTTATTTTATTTTTTAAGTTTGGCACAACTATTTCCCTTATTATACCTCCTCAAGTGAACACAATAATTGTAAATTATATTTTGCATATTTCTATATATAGTTATATCATGCTCAATTTTTAAATGTAATCTGGCGTTTGTTCTTTTTTAATTCATAATTAAAAAAACATCTATTCATGAGATTTAAGAAAATTAAAAAATTTACTTGAGTTATATTTTTATTGCACAGTGTTTCACTATGACAATCGCTTCGACAACGTGGTGCAACTGAACAAGGATGACTACGACAAGTGCGAGATAGACAATCCCATCGCGGCATACAACTCTGGCTTGGATACCATCTTAATCACCGCGAGAAAGGGCCACTACTTTTTCATCTCTGCCACTTGGGTTCACTGTGAAGCTGGACAGAAACTCCATATCAAGATTGTTCCTGATCAAGTCCCTAGCAATGCAACTCCTCGGCAACCATTGACTTCTTCACAGCATAAGATCCATGGCGGTCCAGTTTCTTTGCCGCCGTTGAATTTCCCTTCACCTAATAATCATAAAGACGAGGTCAGCGACGACAAAGTTTCTCCATGGCCATTGAATTTCCCTTTACCGCCACCGTCACCGGATTTTACTCCTCCGGCTGCATCTCGTGCTACTAAGATGCCAGACATTAGCCATGGATCCTTTGTTAGCAAGAGATTGGGATTGGGAGCTGGTTTTTTCATATTTGTTGCTACTTTATTCTTCATTTCATTTTAGGTCATATCTAGAGAATAACTTTGTTAAATTTATCTTTATTTAATAATTAGCCATTTGGATACTCATTGCTATTTGAACTTGGTTAATTAAGAATAAGAAATTTTTTTTTGGAAAATGTTTTCTCTCTTTTATTTATTTGTTTATTTGTTTATCTATGTTTACTTTTGAGAAAGTTATCTTGGCAAGTAGAGCATGCACAATCAGAGAAATTTCATTAAGCCCCCCGGAGTAATTATTATGAAAAAATATTTATCCAGAGCCCTTAAATGAAAAAAGTAAATTAAATGATTCTCAAGTCCCAATCCAAACAATGGAAAACAGTAAAAGATCGATCCCGTCCGCTTCAAAATTTAAGTGGACATATAACTTAGTCATTATAGTTTGCAATAGTTGTGATTATATAATAAAAACTAACCCTCTTATTCTACTATAATGGATGTGGATATTGCTATAAACAACGATATTGAAAGTAAGTATTCTGTCCCCTCTTTTTGCAAAATAGGATGACTCCAATTTGTAGTTACTTTTCACTCCAAGAGTAACAACAATAAAGTCTTTTTTCAACTAGTTGCAGTCGGCTATATAAATCATGGTTATCCATTCTGCTCAGTTTAGCACGATAACTTTTGTAAGGCCATAAGCTATCATATTTGTAGTGTACTTTTCACTATTCTCGTAAAATGATGTGAATCCAAAATAGAACTACATTAGGCTAGCTGATTAACTATAATGTGTAGTTCGTGTAACTCAAAACAATTTGATAACAAGCGCATTGTTAAGGAATTCGCCAAGTTTTAGCTATAACCGATATTGATGACGAACAATTAAACAAGTAAATTTAAACCAATAACACAAAGCACACAAAGAATTTATCCCAGTTAGGATGAACCTAATTCGGGGGATAAAGAAGGAAATATTATTCAACTGGAGAAGATTCAAGGTATTATACTCGTACCACGAACATATCTATCTTTCAAGTCTTACTAGAAGATAATAGTTGTTCACAATAGAGAATTCTCAATGTCTACTCTCACTGAAGTAATCTCTCTTTTCTCTCAATGGGGACTTACATAACATATATAGAGATCTAGGGAAACCCTAGTTTGTAGTCTTCTCACATAAGATGTCTGATATATCATGTAGAAGAAGTCACACGATATGAGTCATACGATTGAACCTGGAGTTAAAGATTGGGCCCAAAATATCACCAAGATAGAAGCCCAAACAGTGTTCAGAGCCGAGGTCGGTCGACTATTCCAAAGGGGTGGTCGACTATCAATGAGTAACACTAAACCGAGAGGTGTTCGGTCGACTATACGGTCGCTGTTGTTGCTGTTTTGTTTCTGACTTCACTTGTGCGATGCTTCGACCTCCTTATTTCGTCATATCTTCAATCAATCGAACTACAAGTTTGTAAGACATACAATTCCAACACGCATCATGTCATAACGCAACGATGGGACCAACAAAAGACAATCATGTACGGTAATGCATTTATTATTATTATTATTATTATTATTATTATTATTATTATTATTATTATTATTACTACTACGGTCTATTATAATTTTTTCTGAGGGACGGAATGTGAAGTTGTGTCGGAGGAATTTAAAAAAAAAAAAAAAAAAAAAAAAAAAAAAAAAAAAAAAAAAATCGGTGCGACGGGTATAATATGCATTCTCAAATCCACTCTCATTTATAGCACTCTACTGTTGCAAAATATGCAAAATATGCATAAATAGCAAACGACTGCAGCGTATTTTTTGCGAAAATATGCATATTATGCATATTTAGCAAACGACTGTGAATGCTCTCATGCATTTTTTTTTGCATATTTTGCGACAGTAGATTGCTATAAATGAGAGTAGGCTTGAGAGAAATTATACAGGATGCACTTCACTTTCCGTCCGACGAAAAAAAATCTATTTTTTATTCCTCCGACGCAACTTCACTTTCCGTCCGATGAAAAAAAATTATTTTTTATTCTTCCGACGCAACTTCACTTTCCGTCCGTTCCCAAAAAAATTAATTTTCCGTAATTAAAATCCCAAAAATAGCAAAACCCTCGGAAGCGTCCAGTGGGTTTTGGGTTTTTAATTTTTTTTTTAAGAAACTAAAAAATGGTTTTAATTATCAAAAAAATCGGAATTGGGTTTTTAATTTTTTTTTAAGAAACTAAAAAATGGTTTTAATTATAAAAAAATCGGAAAAAAATCCCCGAAACCATGGGACGACAACTTCAACTTCCGTATGTCACTTTATAAATTTTTTTTTTTTTCTTCCAACGCAACTTCAACTTCCGTCTAACAATAAAAAATTATTTAAATAATTCGCCCTCAGACGCAACTACAAAGTCCGTCTTGTTTTTTTTAATCTTAAATTGCTATAAAATAATATTGTACGCACTGCAGCAAAAGCTAAAAAAGCTATATGTATATATGCATTTATTCATTTTTTGACATTCACGACCGTGGATGCTCTAAGATTGGCATGAACAATCTAATCAAACAGCAGATTTCTTGTTCCGATTGGCTAAAGTTAAATATACTTCAGTAATCCAATTTGACAAAGTTTCTTTTGCAATTGCAACGAAACAAACACCCTCTAAAATACAATATTTATTGTGCAACATGAGAAATATGCATGGATGGACATAGATACTTGAATTTTATATTTCCTTAAAACCAATAATCAAGTCTCTGTATAAAGGGACAACATGCCAGCTGAAATAGAGATAAAGATACGAACTGAATGGAGAACAAACAATGCACCGGATCTCCATAAAGCTACTGCGTCCCTCTCCTATAACCTATCAGTACGCTATGTACATAACCATCTAATGTGCTATCCGAACCCCCAGTAATCTTCCAAAGTCAAACAACCATGGCTGCAAGGGGTTCAATCTGTCTCATAATCTGTATGCTTTTTGGCTTCACAAAATTCTGAACACAAGTATTATGCCTGGGTAATGAAATTCAAATATCTTCGGCATCATCAATGTCATTATACCCATGATTTCTGTTCTGCTCTCTACCTGGTTTATGCAGTTTCTGAAATATTTCGTCAAGAGACTCAGAGGAGGGAACACGTGTGTGAAAAGAAGTAGTTTCTTGAAGCTGTCGCAATGGAAGAAACTTCTTGGCTCCAACATTGGCCTTAAAATTTTGAAGTCCACTTTTCATTGATGCCCAAGTAGAAGCCAGTCCTGATGTTGAACTTGCCAAACTGACAGCTGGCTGGTTTTGGGAGTCGAGTAAAGAGACTGAAGCTGTTGATTTAACCTTTTCTTTTGATGTAGCCGTGGAGGTTGAGTGCCGGATTTGTTGTTCTCTTATATCTGCATATTTGTTAGCAAGAGCATCTCTATTAGAATTATACCTTCGATGATCTTGTTTATGAAATTTTGACGGGGTCCCACTTGCTCCTTCAGAGAGACTGCCTGATGCTTTTGACTCAACAATTTCCATATCCTGAATGCCATAACCAGATATCAGTAGAAAATACTAAGAAACAAAAAAGGCATGAATAGTTTATAATACTAATGCAGATCAAAACAAGCTCTTTTCGAGCAATTCAAACAAGATATTCAACCAAATTTCTCTGTCAAATGCCAATTCGGCAATTATACTCTTTGCTACAATTTCTTGAGGGTTGAGATCAAACAATAGTTCAATCAATTCATACTTCAATTTGAATCAGCAAAGATATTATACAAAAGTTCTGTTAGCGCAATTGGATAGTTCAATCTGTTGGATAAGAGATGTGATCAACTAATCAAGCCACTCTAGTTTCATCAATTGCAGATAAGACTCTGACTAGATGTCTACTGAAAAAATGTGAATTTGGGCCAATTACTTCGAACTCCAATTCTGAAACCAGTTAACCTTTCTTGTACCCACACGTTAATTATTCACATAATTTCATATACTGCTGCTAATTACTATATATGATTCATAGCAACAGACAAGAAATATCCAAAATAGGGGTACAGCAGAAATTTCCTGTGTGAATTTCTTCAAGTGGAGAAGAAAGCCAGATACAGGTAAGCCGTACTTGGAAGGATTCATTAAATAGAATTAATTAAATGTGATGAACATTTTAGTTTGGAAATTGCTCCTTATCATCTGACAATATCATGTTAATCCTGAGTTATGTGCATGCACTCGTAGACGGATGCAAGCATGTGTCATGAGATCGATAACAATGCATTGCTATGACAATAACATGAAATAACACAAATGTTGCTGCTAATTTTGGTGTGGGAGCAAACAGATGATTTGTGAATTCTTTTGGAACCAATAACAAACTTTTTTACTACTTGCCGATGTAGACCGTTCTCAACGCTGTTGCTGACCTGCAAAAAGTTCGAAACACCGAGATTGATTCCGGCGACGAACCCTCTGACGCTCAAGTCAGTAATCTGAAAGATTATGAAAGAGCTTTTTTGGAGAAAGATACTGATTACCTGATTCTGACGGGGGTAAGGGGGTACTTATAGTCGCTTTTGAGACCAGTTTCGAGATAATCATTTATCTCCACTTTCCAGTATTTTTGGATAAGAAATTGAGTTTAAATACTTCATGATAAGAGAATTGGTTTATAAACCGTCTCTTAGGGACAATCATGAATTCAAATTACTCTTTAAATGATATGGTCTTATTTATAATGGATTGTCACCCTAACCCAGTAAGGCAGACCCGTTTTCGAGTTGTTGGGCTTGGCAAAGACCCATTTTTTATCTTTGGACCCGTTTGTACTGAAAATTACCGTTTTAACCCCAAGAGCTTTGAGAATCGTGTCCGATTGAACGGTCCCGATTTGGTTCTATTTCTAGTCATCACAAGCCCCCCACACCTGAAAACTAAGTTTCACAGCCTTTAAGGAGTAGTTTGCCCGTTTTTAATGGCTTACAAAATTTATCGGAGTTTTCGGGGACGATGCTTTTCTGAGTTTATAATATACTTATAATTATTTTTAGAATTTTTTGGATTTTCCTGACTTTTCTAATTTTTTTCAAATTTTAATCATTTTTTGAATTTTTTATTCAATTTCTGGATTTTAATAATTAATTTTTAATTTTTAATTAATTATTCTTAAAAAAGTATACTTTTTGGAATATAAAAATATTTCCAGAATTAATCATTATTTTTAGAAATTTTTAATTAATTATTTCAATTTTTTATTATTTTTCAGAATTTTAAATGATTGGTAACCCCTGTGACTCATTTTTGTATTTTTATTTGTATTTGATTAAATTCATAGCTATTTATTTTATTTCTGATTTTATTGATTTCTGTCCCGTTTTGAACTGTATGTTGTTGTTCTCCATGTGATCCATTTTTTCCTTGATCCAGTCTTTATATTCTTCATTTGACTGATCTACAAATTTGTTCTCGATCTTGTTTATTGTTTAAAGCTATTTCATGGCTTATTTGTCTTTTATTGGACTCTTTCTTCCTATTGGATACTACCCAGTTCACCCAAACCCATATTGACTATATAATCCCCTAATTGCACCCTAACCCTAATAACCAAACCCTAATCCTATCTCTCCTTCCTAGCCGTCATCTACCCTACCCCCCGACCACCCCTCTCCTCCTTCCCCTCTCCCGCAGCAACCCCCGTGCCGCCCTGTCTCGTTCGAGCCGCAGCAACACCCCCCAGCGCCCAAGCCTCGCGTTGTCGTCGTCTTCATTGTGCCGCGCCGCCGCCTAGCGCCGTTGTACCTCCCCGCTGTCGTCGTCTTCTCTCTTACCGAGGCTGACACCCCTGTGTGTTGTCGACGCTATTGCTGTGGTTGTCGTTGCTGCCGCTGTTTTGTGTGTGCGTGTGAGAGCACGTGCACCGCCGTGTTTTGTGTTGGTGTTGGTTCGTGCCGTTCCTCGTTCGTGCCGCCGGTGTTGAGTTCATGTGTCGGGATCCGTTCCCGTTATTCTAATCTTCATCTTCGTCGTTGTTTTCGGGCAAGTAGCTTGTATGTATCTTTTAGTCATACAAGTTAAATATCGTAAGTAGTCTCGCATAAAATTGTTAGTACCCTCATGATGACCATATTTTGTTAGTTGATCCGTTCCTTCATCTCTCGTTAGTACCCACAGTAGTTGACACCCGTTGCATAAAAACAATTAGATTAGATGGACATCTTGATTTATATGGTCGTTGTGACACATATCATATGATGTAGACGATTGCTACATGAATGCTTGTTGATTGTGTCATCTCATTTTAGACCATTAATACACATGCCATGCTGATTTGAGTGACCCATATGTCATGCTTTGTATGTCATCTTACATTGGATCGTTTGTAACTAAACTATTTGATAAAATGCATTAAAAAAACTTTTGTTTCACTGTTGTCCTACTTTTGTACAGTAATTTTGACCCTATTAACATCAGTAAAATAAATAAATTTGTAAACATGATTTGTAGCCTTCGTTTTCTAGTTTTCAGAACTTTCGACGGATCTGAATTCCGATTTTCGATGCATGAGTTATTGTTGTTTTACTGCAGTCATATCGTATATTCCAGATTCTGAACTATATGCATTCTGTATGAAATATTATTTTAAAACTGATATTAAAAATAGAATTTGAACTCTATATTTTGCTGGGTATGTTTAGATATGACTGGGATCAATCCCAAATTTTTGTGGAATTAATTAATGACTTTTGTATCTCATTTCATGCTTATGAAACTAATCGTTATATTTCCAAACTGCATGCTGTTAAGTTTTCAACCTGATTCTATTTGTTTTTTATGAAAACTTTGTGAATATAAACTGTAGCCTGATTTGTCTATTTTATCACCCTTTTGACGGATCTGGATTTCGAATAGTATTTTGCAAATTATCTCTGTTTTGGTACTACTGTGTCTGAACTTTCAGATTCGAAGTTTTGTTGCATTACTCTGTTTTTCCAATTTTATTGACTATACTACCTGTAATATAAATTCATAATATTTTATATTTTGAGACTAGACATGTTAAGGAATCTTCCAAATTTTTCTCAGATTTAATTATGATGATTTTAAACTGTTTTCATGCTTATAAACAAGATTTTGCATTTTCTAGCTGAACATAACTTCTATATTAAACGTTGTTTTCAACCCTGTTTCTGTGGCTGATGTATGACTTGTATATATGCACTGGATTCGGCGGAGAGTCCAGTTTCCAAATTTTCTGACGGATCTAGAATTGCAGTTCTATAGCAACGGGAATCTCAGATTTGGTACAGTAGTGTCTTGTTGTCCAGAACTGAAAGTTTCGTTGTTTTGACTATTAGAAGTTGATTTGTCATTCGTTTGTGTTCTTATTCATCTTAGACTTATCCTTTGTCCCTGCATGTCTTTAGCCCTGTTTGTGTTCTTTCATATCTGTTTAATAATGAAAAATAATCAAGTCGGACTTTTTAAGGAAAAAGATCTAGTAGTGGACAGTATAGAAATGCGTATTCAGAATGGAACTTGTTTTCCCCACTATTACTGTGGTACCCACTGTTTATCTCTGGATGCATGAGGGCATGATCCATGACACCGTTACTGTTTGTTATTATTGTTACTGTTACTGTTTGTCTGAATATACTGCCCAATAGGTTCCACTACGAAATCTTAAAATGAAATTGTTTGATGTAGCAACCATGTGGTATAATTTGGGACGCATGAAGTGCTACCTAGATAGTAATGAACACAAGGTTGTAAACGGCGTTAGGCGGTGGCAGTTCGGCCAAGGACCGCCTACCGCCTAGGACGCCTAGGCGGCGCCTAGGCATTTTGTTTTTATTTTTTAAATATTAATATATTAACCTTTTAAAAGTTACATTTCTCTATTTTTTCTTGTAGTCTAAATCTTTTTGTGAAGTTGGAACTTTGGTGCTTGTAGTTTAAATCATTTTGTGAACTCTATAATCTTTATCCTAATATGATTGAATGATTCTTAATCTTGACAATGGAGGTTGTAGGGATGAAACAAACCATTTATTGGAGTTATTGCGATCAAGGACAACTAATCTTCCTGAAGAAAATGGCCAGGCCATGGGATTAAATGCATCACAATTCACAAGTGATGCTAGGCCAGAATGATTTTAGAAGTTTAATAATGATTATGGTGTAAACTTTAGATTCATAATGACATAAACAATAATCAGTCATATAAAATTTGAAATATAACGTGAACTAGTAACACCTTAATGTAAAGATGAAGAGGCTTTTTACTATTGAAGATGAAGAGGCCTTTTTCTGTTGAAGATGAAAAGACTATTTTAAAGAATTTGAAAAAAAATTACAAAAAAATCTGTCATCCGCCTGATCCGCCTCGGCTGCCTAGGCGCCGCCTGGTCCGCCTAGGCGCTGCCAGATCGACGCCTTGTACGCCTAACTGCCATCTCAACGCCTAGAGTACCGCCTATTGCATATGCGGTTCGTTCTCCTCTTTTTAAGTGCCTAGGGGCCGCCTAGGCGTCCGAGGCGGACGCCATTTAGAACACTGAATGAACATTAGACATAAGAACAACTGCTTTCATTGTCGCATCCTGTTACTATTACCGTTGACTTCACTGTTACCGTTGATTTCACTGTTACTGTTGACTTCACTATTACTGCTATACCTATACTGTTATCCTGCTATCTCTGTTAACCGTAGACTGTTACCCTTTGTTGCTATTCCCCCATGTCAGCATTTTCTGTTTTATATTAGTTTTTCCCTTTCCCTTTCTTGCTTGTACTGCTTGCGGCCCGGAACTTGCATCTAACGGGCATTATATTTTCCTGTCTTCCCTTTTTCTTTGTAATTGTCATATGAGCAGGTTTTACTGATCAATTGCCTACTGAAGTTGGTGAGCAAAAGTTTTGAGCTGCGCATTGAAAAATTTTGCTTAAATGTTGTGTTGAACTATTTTATTCATGCTACTGTATTGAGACTTGTATTTAGGCTTGTAGTCCCAGGATATTATTTTATTTCAGATCTCGTATTTGTTTGGGATATTCATTATTGTTGCGAATAAATACTGTTGAAATATAATTGTTTATGCATGTCTGGTTGAGTATATTATTATATTTACTGTTGTGATGAGTCAAGTAGATCCGTACAGCTTATGGATGGTGAAAACTATCCGCTGGGCTTAGTCACGATTCGTATTCCGTATTCCTTTTAGGAAGCGGGGCGTGACAAGGTTTTAATTCGAATTAATAATTAATTATTTACCTTTGATTACGTGATGAAATCTGGATCGTCCATCAAGATCAAGCGCGGATCGGGAGGAGTCATTTCTCTCATTTTTCAATCAGTTTCTGGTTTGCTCGGCGCGCGTTTGGCGATCGATGAGGCATTCGGCCTGTCGACACATGGCGGACAACGCTGACCGTTGACTTGGTCAACGCTGACCGATGATTGATTTTTTTCGCATGCTAAGCACGTAACATCATGAGCTCAATTTTTGGAGCAATCTGGGTCGCTCGAGTGGGGCACTAATCACGAGGTGATCAAACGACAAAGGAGCAATGAAGCGAACAACCTCCTCAGTTTCACTTTTGCGCTGAGGAGGGTGGTGGGGCCCACCCTCCACGTGGCGACGCAGAGGCGGTAGAGGGACAGGGGGTGGGGCCCACTGGACTTGCGGAAGCACATGGGAGCGCCGCGTGGCTCCGCTGTCGATTGGGGATGGGACAGCAGCATCTGGCGCGCAGACGGTGTGAGGGACCTGCACCGCAGCTGCAGGCCCACATGGCGTGTGCAGATTGGCTGCAGCGCGTGAGGCCCAACTATGGCTGCTGGCTCTCCCTTTTTTTATTTTTCAACGCGCTTTGCCCATAAAAATTTTTGGTCACATCTTAGTCGTTGATCAACTATTGACCGCGGATCGGGAGGATGATTTTTTTTGTGCCATTTTCAGCTCAGTTTTGCAATTGCTCGGCGCGCGTTGCCGAACGCTGAGAACGTTCAACGTCGCGACACATGGCAGTCAACGTTGACTATTGACTTTTTTGTTGTGAATCTCAACCGCCAATCAAGATTGGGCGTGGATCGGGAGGAGAGCATTTTGCTCCAGTTTCGTTCGGAAATCGATCTGCTCAGTTCACTCTGCTGAACGTTTTGATCGTTTGGCTGCTCGACACGTGTCACATTTGACCGTTGACCAGTCAACGCTCTTTGCGCCAAGTTCGTTCAGGAACTCGTCTGTTCGGTTTACTCCGCCGATCGATGAGAACGTTCGCCATACCGACACGTGGTGTTGACTAGTCAAGAGTTTTCGCCTCGTTTTCGTTCGGTTCTTTGTTTGCCTGGATATGGCCTCCGAACATTGGAGTTGCTTTGGTGAGCTGCATTGTAACTAGCTTTCCCGGTGCTACAAAGATTCGATTGGAGCGTGTGACCCCACGTTTCGAAGCTGACTCGAAGATCTACAATTTCTCTTCAGAGGTCAGTTGAAGAATCATCCTTCTTCAGGGTCAAAACAGACCCGCAATATCTTTACCTCCATGAAGTTGAGAAGAGTTTTGTATGACTCTTGGGAAGATGCGTTCTTGGAGGTGAGTTTGGGGAGCGTCTCTAAACGAGTTAGGCTCCGAACTCGCTGTTGGTGAAGAAAAGGGTCGCTCGGGGAGCGAGCGTGATGAAGAGTATCATCGGACTCGAGAGAGCCGTTCGGGAGATGAGCGAGATGTACAGCATCGCCAGGCTCTAGAAGAGAGCCGTTTGGGAGGCGAGTTTAGCTCCGAACTCACTATAAAAGAAGATGGTTGCCCGGGAGACGAGCGAGATGACGAGCATCGCTGGGCTTTAGGAGAGAGCCGTTCAGGAGGCGAGCTTGGAAGCAGGCCGCTCGAAAGGCGAGCGAGATGAAGAGCATCGTCGGGCTCTTTGAGAGAGTCGTTCGGGAGGCGAGTTTGAGATGCAATTCTAGGGGTGAATTGAGCTCTGAATTCGTTGTGGAAGAATGTCGCTCGGGAGGCGAGCGGGATGAAGAACATCGTCGGGCTCTAGGAGAGAGCCATTCGGGAGGCGAGTTTGAGGAGCAACTCTAGGGGCGAGTTTGAGGAGCAACTCTAGGGGCGAGTTTGAGGAGCTCCGAACTCGTTTGGAAGAAGACCGCTCGGGGGGTGAGCGGAGCGAAACGAACAGCATAACCAGGCTCTAAGGAAGAGCCGTGAGAGAGTTGAGTTTGAGGAGCAACTCTAGGGATGAGTTGAGCTCCGAACTCGTTTAGAAGACCACTCGGAATGCGAGCGGAACAAAGAGTATCACCGGGCTATAGGAAAGAGTCGTTCGGGAGACGAGTTCTGAGAGCAGTTAGGGCCTATGGGTGAATTGAGCTCCGAACTCGTTTGAAAGAAGGCCGCTCGGGAGGCGAGCGGGATGAACAACATCACTCGGCTCTAGGAGAGAGCCATTTGGGAGGCGAGTTTGGGAGCAACTCTAGGGGTGAGTTGGGCTCCGAACTCGTCTGGAAGAAGGCCGCTCGGGAGGCAAGTTTGAGGAGCAACTCTAGGGGTGAGTTGGACGTCGAAATTGCCATTTGAGCCCAGCAGATTTGTAAAAGCAACCCGAGGAGGGGGTTGGCACCGACCTTGCCGTTTGGACCTAACAGACTTGTTAGGGCAACTCCATGAGGGAGTTGGCGCCGACCTTACCGTTGGGACACAGCAAGCTTGTTATGGTGACTCCATGAGGGAGTTGGACTCCAAACTTGCTGCTTGAACCCTGCAAGCTTGGGGAGTCAATCTTGAGATGGAAATTGGCCTCCAAACATGTTGTTTGAAACCAGCAAGCTTGTAGAGGCAACTCGAGGAGTGAGTTGGATGTCATATATGATGCTTGAAGGTGAACTGGTTGCAGGAGAAGCTTTTCGGACGAGCTGGGCTCCAGCACCATTGCATAGAGTTAAGGAGTTGTGGTGTGGCTCGAAGGAAGAGTTGAGCACGGAGCTCATTGATAAGGGCTGTCGAGCTGATGGAGCAGCTCCAGGGGTGAGCTAGGCCTTAGATACAGTATGTTTGAGTCAAATTTTAGAGATAACCCTGAAAAAGAGCTAGTCTTCGAACTTGCTTGTTGCAAAATTTAACCAGTAGTGGGAGTAGTTTGAATGGTTGTTTCAAACCCCGAAACCGCATACTTGTAAGCTATGAAGACAATTTCGAACCATAATTGTGAACTTCGAACCAATTGTTTCGGAGTTATCAACGAGTTGTAGAAGCAATTCTGAATGGTGAGCCCCTCTGCACTTGCTTGTTTGCAAGCGACTAAAGTGGCATCGAACCAAGTGTTGGACTCCAAACTTGTTATTTGAAAGTTTTAATGAGTTTGTAGGAGCAATTCTGAATGGAGAGCTGCTCAACACTTGCTTCGTTGCAAGCAGCTAAAGTAGCATCGAACCAAGTGTTGGACTCCAAACTCATCTTTTGAGCCTAGCAAGTTATGAAAGCAGCCCTGGAAGACAAGCTGGACTACAAACTTACTTTTTAACGAGTCATAGGTGTGACTCAGGAAAATAGACATGAGGCCAATGCAATGATCTTTATAAGAAAAAAGCTAAGTTTTATTGAAACAAACTAAGTGGTGGCTTTATTGAAAACTGAAAATCTATTTCTACGAGATGGTGTTAGGCACTCTCGTGGTACTTCATTTGATGTTTTGTATTCCAAGTCCGTCTTCCCATAAAATGGGGATCTCCTTAAGTTCATCAACTAGTTCGGAAAGGACTTGACTGTTCCGTTGGGGAAACTCTAATGCTTCAAGTGGGAGGACTGAGCCCCCCATTGCAGTTGTGTAACACTTTCGAGCTGTCTCTTGGTTTCCTTTGACTTTCCCCACTCTTATTGAGGCCAAGAACTTCATTTTCATGTAAAAGGTTGAGGGTACGGCATGGAGTATTGCTAGGCATGGTCGGCCGAGGATGGTATTGTAAGCGGCCTTCACATCGATGACCATGAAATTCATTGCCTCTGTCCGGGTTGTCGGAGTTTTTCCTGCGGTCACATCAAGAATGACTATTCCTTCGATTGAGATTGAAACTCCAGAGAACCCGTGAAGCGTGTATCCGGCAGGCTTGAGACAATCTCAAAAAAGCTTGTGGCCTTGGAAGGCTTCTAGGAAGAGGATATTGACGGAGCTGCCATTGTCAACTAGGATTCGGGGCACCTCGTGGTTGGCCATGTGAAGATTAATTACGAGCGCGTCACAGTAGGACGTTCGGACGCCTTCTAGGTCGCGGTCTGAGAATGTCACTAGGACTCCGAAGCTCTTAGCCGGAAAAAAGTTCCGTACTGAATTCACTTTCCAGATGAAGGCCTTTCGAGAGGAGATTGATTCTCCCTTTATAAGCCATCCATGAATGGAATTGAGAACTTGTCCTGGCTCCGAGTCTTAGGACTCAGAGGGCTTCTCGACCCCGCTTGATAGCTCCCCGGGGTGGAGGATGATCGGCTTTGTCATTTCTGACGAACTTGGCTAGGTGCCCCCGTTGTATGAACTCTTCGATCTCCTCCTTGAGGGCCAGATAGTCATCTGTGTCGTGACGATGATCCCTGTGGAAGCGATATCACTTGCCTCTGTTTCTCCTCTTTTGTTGGGGTATTCATTCTAGGGAGAGCGCGGAGTAGCCCTTCCTTTGTCCAATTCCATGAGAACTGCTGATATACTCGCATTGAGGAAGGTGAGTTTCTCAAAATGAGGAGTAGGGCAGCACTGACCATTGTCTTTCTGAAATTTCTGGGATTCTTCTTCGTTTGTACTCTTCCGTTTGTTCCCGGAAAATGACTCTTCTCGACTAGGGGGGTTGAGAACCTCTTCAGCTCGATATACTTCTCACTCCTAAGCGAGAGTTCCGAGAAGTCCCGATGAGACTTCTAGGCAAGAGATGCCTTGAGGTCGGCATTATTGACGTTGTATCTGAATGCTGCTGAGACTATTGATCGGTCGAGATAGGTAATTGACTGAGCTTCGGCGGTAAAGCGCCGAACATAACCTCTTAGGCGTTCACCTTTTCTTCGACTGAGGGCTAGCAAGGATACACTTGTTTTCTCGGCTCGGCGGCTGCTAACGAAGTGGGTGAGGAAGAGCTCCTCAAACTGGTCAAATGAGAAAATGGAGGCTGGAGATAAACGGGGGTACCGTTCTCTTGTTGGTCCCCTCAACATTTTTGGGAAGGCATTGCAGAAGAGCGCATCCAAGGCCTAATGGATCATCATGAGGGATTTAAAACTCTCAATATGATCAGCCGAATCAGACTCCCCGTTGTAGGATTCAAAATGGGGCGACTTGAAGGTCTCGGGGACACGGGCTTTCATAATGGTCCTGGAGAAGGGGGGTCTGCATGGGCAGAAGTTCTTGATCTGTTGAATTTCTTCGAGGTTGATCTTGTTGAGGTGCCTCTCCATCTCTCGAAGGCGGCGATGAAACGAGTCATCCCTCTGATCGGATCACACTCCTTCATGAGTGGTGGCTTGGCGAGGGCTATGTGCTTGTCGGTCGTGATTTGAAGTGATGTTAAGGGCTCACAGGATGTCATCTTTGAAATTTTGGAACTCTACCTGGGTGACCAGTGCCCCTCCATCATGGTGAACCATTGGTGGTGATCGACTCACAGCAGTGTGGCTCCTTCACTGTCGATGGGGAGGCGGGCCGTCTGGATCTCGGTCTTCGGGGAGAACGACTCCTCTGACTTCTCTGGTGTTCTGGATGATGGACCTCGTCACGGGCTCGTCTCTCATTCAAACGGGTTCGAAGGTCGATCCCTTGTTGGCGGTTGACGATGATTTGACGGAGGTCTCTTGACCCATGAGGACCCTGCGAGGCCATCGAGTCAGTGGAAGAATTGGGGACCGAGACATGATCATGGAGAGGATGTTCTTGACGGTTTCGACAGGAGCCCCCCGGTGCAGCCCCTATGGACGTGGGGTGTGCCTGTTGGGGAGGCAGCTGTTCAGGTTGAGGGTGTTGAACTTGTTTGATCTTGTTGAAGGGGAACATCCAGAAGTGGAGGTGGAGGAAGAGGGGTGGCTCTTCCGCTTGACGCCGCCGCCTTCCCTTTTCCCTTTGGAGGCATGGCTGGAAACTACTTTCACCGGCGAGTATAGTCGAATTGCTTTTTCTGATTCCCACAGACGGTGCCAATTGTTGCTGCTAATTTTGGTGTGGGAGCAAACAGATGATTTGTGAATTCTTTTGAAACCAATAAAAGCCAATTTTTTTACTACTTGCCGATGTTGACCGTTCTCAACGCTACTGCTGACCTGCATAAAGTTCGAAACACCGGGATTGATTCCGGCGATGAACCCCCCGACGCTCAAGTCAGTAATATAAAAAGAATATGAAAGATTTTTTTTGGAGAAAGATACTAATTACCTAATTCTAACAAAGGTGGGGGGTATTTATAGTCGCCTTTGAGACCAGTTTGAGATAATCATTTATCTCTACTTTTTTGTATTTTTGGATAAGAAATAGAGTTTAAATTCCTTCATGATAAGAGATTTGGTTTAAACCATCTTTTAGGGATAATCATGAATTCAAATGACTCTTTAAATGATCTAGTTTTATTTATAATGGATTGTTACCCTAACCCAATAAGGCAGACCCATTTTGGGGTTATTGGCTTGAAATAGACCTATTTCCCATTTTCAGACACGTTTGTAATGGAAATTACGGTTTTACCCATGACAGTTTTGAGATTCATGCCCGATTTGAACGGTTCCGATTTCGTTCTATTTCTAGTTGTATCAACAAAGAATAACATTTTTCAGAAAATAAAAACACTGACAAAAGCATACAGGCATGCACAAAGTTATAAACTGTAGAAAAGTACTAGTCAATCATTCAGAATCTGAAAACGTCTAAAGACATTCTGCTAAGGTTACGGTCCTCATATAACTTAACTGACTAACCTTAGGTGCATCGCCAGACTCCAAGTCCACATTTGTACTGTTAAAATTCCTTGCCAATGGTATAATCTGCTCCCCAACTTTGCAACCTTGTTCAAGCCATGACCGCTCTAAGAATATTTAGAAATCCTTATCATATGAAGGAATTGTTAAAATAACATATCTAAACATCTAAAACATGAACAAACTCGCATAATCACGTCTGATGAAGATTTTACTTACCTCTCTGAAGAATGATGAGTCCAGATGGATCAAAACCATTCATATCTTCTACCTCATTTTGGAATGTGAACCTTTTCCAGCTTCCAAAGAAATCTATTAATCGACCAAAGAAATTGCTGGCGACAAGCACGGTGTAAATGACCATAATAAGAGGGTATATTTTGTTAAACCCCTTGCCAAAGAAAGGGACAGCATCATCAATATTTCCCATTCTCTGGGGGGAAAAGGGGAAAAAGAATAAGATTAAAAAGAATCATCAAGCCACAAGTTTCCAATAATCAGTATTAACAGCAATGAATAAAATTCAAGTTGAAACAAGATAAATGTCTTTGCTATACAGTGCACATCTGATCTGGTTTGGAAAAAAAGAAGAAATAAACATTAAGTTTAGATGAAAAATTGTATTAACTATTTTGGTTCTCACAAATTAATTTGAGAATAGATGCCAGAAATGGTGCTCAAATTACAACAGTAAGCAGCAATATAGACCGTGAACAGAAGAATACCTATCTGTCAGTTCTAAATGAAAAACTTTAAATGGTGTCATAATAGGCTAAACTGAAAAGGACTGCTAAAATTACGTAAATTCTTTGTACGAGTTTCCAATATATATCATAGGAGTGATGGTGATTGGAGGATTGATCAACTATTTCCAATCTCTCTCTCTCTCTCTCTCTCTCTCTCTCTCTCTCTCTCTATATATATATATATATATATATTGGGGAGTCTTCAAGGGAGCATTGTGCTCTCCAGACCATGGAGAGCAGTAATAGATAACCCATTGATACAAACCCCCTTTTCAAAATTTGAACTGTTCATCTTGTTCTACATGTCTAACGTAGCCCGAGGATGTGAAATCAAGTTATTTGACATTCACTTTTCTATCCATCATGTCATTAGAAAAATAAAGAATTTTCAGTCTAAAAATTTTGCAATGTTGTAAAACATAAACAAATAAACTTCAAATGACTTGATTATACACGCTTAAACCTATCTTAGGCATGTAGTAGAACAAGATAAGCAGTACGAATTTTTCATGGGGGGGTGGTGGTCAATGAATGCTCAGAATTGAACAGCCGTACGGGCGTTTTTTGTGCATTGCATACGGCTCTGCAATGGAATTTCTTTTTTTCTCCCTTCTCTTCTATTCGATAGAACACGGAGTGCTACAAATATGGTGCACCCTTGAACGCCACCCTATAATATATATATATATATATATATATATATATATAAGAATGAATTTTTCTCAAAATGACCCACTTTTTGAAAGTATTTACAAAACTGACCCACTTTTGAAACTATTTACCAAATAGACCTACTCGCTATTTCAAACAGCGAGTTATTTGAAAATAAGCTCACTGTTTCAAATAGCGAATGTTCTATGGTTTTCTCCAACACTAGGAGAAATCTCACGAAGATACAAAAGTCTAAAAACAAACTCGCTGTTTGGAAACAGCGATCTTGGTTGAACCAGACTCGCTGTTGGAAACAGTGAGTTTGGTTTGTAGTTTTTTTTCTAAAACCAACTCTAAAAAAATGAGTACAATTACACTCGCTATCTGAAATAGCGATGTCGGTTGAACTACTCGCTATCTAAGATAGTGAGTGCAGTTGTACTCATTTTTCAAGAGAATTTTAAACATGCAATTTCTACCTAAATGTATACAACTACACTCGCTATTTGAGATTGCCGGTTCATTTGAACTAGACTCGCTATCTCAGATAGCGAGTGTAGTTGTACTCATTATTCAGAGAAATTTTGAACATAAAATGTATACAACTACACTCGCTATCTATGATAATGAGTCTAGCTCAAATGAACTCACTATCATAGATAGCGAGTGTAGTTGTACTCATTTTTTCAGAAAAATTTTGAACATGCAATTTCTACCTGAAATGTATATAACTACACCCGTTATCTCAGATAGCGAGTTTAGTTGAACTAGATTCGCTATCTCAGATAGCGATCATTTTTTAAGAGAAATTTCGTAACATGCAATTTCTACCTGAATATATATAACTACGCTCGCTATCTCAGATAGCGAGTTCAGTTGAACTAGACTCGCTATCTCAGATAGTGAGTGTAGTTGTACTCATTTTTCCAGAGAAATTTTGAACATGCAACTTCTACATAAAATGTATAGACCTACACTCGCTATCCGAGATAGCGAGTTCAGTTGAACTACACTCGCCATCTCATATAGCAAGTAGGTCAATTTGGTAAATAGTTTCGAAAGTGGGTTAGTTTGGTAAATACTTTCAAAAAGTGGGTCATTTTGGGGAAAATCTAAAAGAATAAGGGGCTTCTGTGTCACCCTAGCCAACTTGGCTAGGGTGACCATAGTTGTCAATACCGTGCATATCTTACAATATAAATCTGATACGAAACGATGCGATATTTAATGAATTTGATACTTATCACATGTTATTTATCTAATAGCTTAAAATATCTCAACATATTGTGATCATACAAATGCAATGTGACACACTGATACATGATACAATGTGATAGAAAAAATAGCAACATGGGTTCTTAGGTTCAGGCTTTTGTTCTAATGGACCCAAAAGACCATTTTAATGCCTAAGACCCAGATCTTTAGGGTTTTGAGTCAAAGCGATAAGTTTCTTCTTTGTTTCTTCCGTTGCATATCTTCGTTTTCTTCCCTAGGTTTATCACATGTAACATGTCGTTAATTGTTGCTTCTTCGTTCCTTCCACATGATTCCACCTCTCAATCACCGGTACTTTCTCTTTTATCCCTTTCCTCTCTTTTTTTTTTCTTTTTTTCGTTTAATTACAGATTTTCTCAAGCTGTTTTCTCATGATATTTAAGTACATTATTTTTGTAAATATGCAAGCTTTCTCTTATAAAATATTAATCTTTATCTTCAGGTTTTTGTTCAGGTTCAGGTTCAGGTTCAGATAGAAAAAATAGCAACATGGGTTCTTAGGTTCAGGTTTTTGTTCTAATGGACCCAAAAGATCATTTTAATGCCTAAGACCCAGATCTTTAGGGTTTTGAGTCAAAGCGATAAGTTTCTTCTTTGTTTCTTCCGTTGCATATCTTCGTTTTCTTCCCTAGGTTTATCACATGTAACATGTCGTTAATTGTTGCTTCTTCGTTCCTTCCACATGATTCCACCTCTCAATCACCGGTACTTTCTCTTTTATCCCTTTCCTCTATTTTTTTTTCTTTTTTTCGTTTAATTACAGATTTTCTCAAGCTGTTTTCTCATGATATTTAAGTACATTATTTTTGTAAATATGCAAGCTTTCTCTTATAAAATATTAATCTTTAGCAACAGTATTGTTAGTTTACATAATGTAACACCCCGAGCCCGACTCAGCTGCGCACGCGGCTATACATGCGTGCACGCGAAAGAACGAACACAAAACTCTAGCCACGCCCACCACAGGCACCATCAAAAGGTGGGTTAACCCTATAGGTGAACCTTTCTCATTTGGTTCCTAATATACACTCACACACACACACTTTAACCCATGATGTGAGACTAAACCCCATTTCCAAAGCCACGTCACCCCCTCCATTCCATGCATGCACACTTCATTTATTCAACATTTAATGCCTATGCCCCATAGTAGATCCTATAGGCCACTTTCATCAATACCTTTTCAATCAAGCCCATAGGATCCTCCTATAGGTCAACATCCAACAACTCATCTCATCTCTTTATTATTTATATATATATATATATATATATATATATATATTATTATATTATCCCAATATAATATTATATATACACACTTAAGTACGGGGTGTTCAGTGTTCTAAATGGCGTCCGCCTCGGACGCCTAGGCGGCGCCTAGGCGCTCAAAAAGAGGAGAACGAACCGCATATGCAATAGGCGGTACTCTAGGCGTTGAGATGGCAGTTAGGCGTACAAGGCATCGATATGGCGGCGCCTAGGCGGCCGAGGCGGACCAGGCGGCGCCTAGGCGGCCGAGGCGGCTGAGGCGGATCAGGCGGCTAACAGATTTTTTCGTAATTTTTTTTTCAAATTCTTTAAAATAGTCTCTTCATCTTCAACAGAAAAGAGCCTCTTCATCTTCAACAGAAAAAAGCCTCTTCATCTTTACATTAAGGTGTTACTAGTTCACGTTATATTTGAAATTTTATATGACTGATTATTGTTTATGTCATTATGAATCTAAAGTTTACACCATAATCATTATTAAACTTCTAAAATCATTCTGGCCTAGCATCACTTGTGAATTGTGATGCATTTAATCCCATGGTCTGGCCATTTTCTTCAGGAAGATTAGTTGTCCTTGATCGCAATAACTCCAATAAATTATTTGTTTCATCCCTGCAACCTCCATTGTCAAGATTAAGAATCATTCAATCATATTAGGATAAAGATTAAAGAATTCACAAAATGATTTAAATTACAAGCACCAAAGTTCCAACTTCACAAAAAGATTTAGACTACAAGCAAAAATAGAGAAATTTAACTTTTAAAAGGTTAATATATTAATATTTAAAAAATAAAAACAAAACGCCTAGGCGCCGCCTAGGCGTCCTAGGCGGTAGGCGGTCCTTGGCCGAACCGCCACCGCCTGACGCCGTTTACAACCTTGGGGGTGTTACACAATCCTATCCTCCATATATAATGGAAATACAAGATAACTAAAAAATAGTGAACTCAAAGTAGTGTGAGAAAGTAGTTTTGAGAAAACATGTCACTAACGTTAAAATAATAATAATAATAATAATAATAATTTTTAAAAAAAGAAGAGAAGATAGGGAGAATTAGATAAAGTAACAACCATGGAGATGAGGAATCCCAAAGAAGAAAAAACAACAAGCAACATGGTATTTACCATAAACCAAGAGAATAACATGAATGAAGCTAGAGAAACAACGAAAACGATGAAGGGGAAGAACCAAAGAAAAAACCTTATCAACACCCTAAAGATCTAGGTTTTGGGTTTTAAAATGACCTTTCAGGTGAATTACGACGAAACAAACCAAGACCTAGAAACACATGTAAATTCTTGTTTTCATAGTGTTGTATCGTATATCGGTGCAATATGTATCGTATCACAAGATACAATACGGTGCAATAAGATATTTTAAGTTATAGATAAATCGTATGGGATACGTATCTAATTCATTAAATCTAGCATCCTATTGGGATACTTATCGTAAGAAATGCACGAAATTCACAACTATATTCTATATATACATAAAAAGAGTGAGGAGAGAATATATATATATCTTCACAAGGTTGGTGCTCCCAATGGGAAAGCCCAAGGCTCTCCCTTCATCATGGAGGCATCCTATGACCGATCTCAACCGTTCATTTTGTTAGAAATACTTGAACTAGACAAAGAATGCGGAATCAAGTCTTTTGCAATCCATTTTAACTTGCAACTAAAACTTTATGAAATTGTATGACTGAAACATCTTTATTTTTCATAATAATACGATGCAAGGGCAAACAAAGTTCAAATGACCTGATATCACATGATTATACTATGTTAAATATTTAGAACAAGACAAACAGTTTGAACTATTCACATGATGCCCCAACCATGGCGAGCTCTCCCACCTTAGGGAGAGCTACAACCTCTCTTGATGACACCCTATATATTTAGTGGAGTCATTCATTAACCACTAACTTTGCAAGCACTCCATGAGCACTCAACTATAGCACCCCCATGAATGCTCAGAAGAGTTCATCTTGTTCTACATGCCTAAGACAACCTAATCAAGTGAGATCAAGCCATTCGAAGTCCATTCACTGTACATTAAACCTTACAAAATTGTATGGCTGATAATGTCATTATTTTTGTGAGATAAGATGGAGGAGCATCTAGTGACAGCAGTGATAGTGTTGACTCTTCTTTGAGTCTTGCGAAGATGGAGGTATCTCTTCTTCGAGTATTGCAAAGATAGAGTAGCATATTTGAGAGGTGGTAGTCTTAGAAATTGGATATGGTGAATGGCGATACTGTAAATTGTTCTCTGAGTTTAGATTTGGGTAAGTATTTCATATCACTTAATTTTTATGAACTCCTTGTAACTTTTTTTAATGTCTTTTTCCATTTTAATGTTGTCTTTTTTGTTTTAGCAAAACTGAAGGTACAAAATGCTTAGGACTCATGAAAAGGTGAAGAACTGATTAATGCTAAAGACCAACAAGGTAAGCATACTCAAACCTAAGTTTAAGTTGTTAATTGTTATCTTAGTATGTCTAATCTTTAACATTTTCATATTTTTATTTTATGTGTTGTATTGTATACAATTTGATGTAGTTCAGTGTCCATTTCAGTTGTAACTAGTTTTGCTCCCCTTGGCTTTTTTATACTTGTGATAAAGCTTATCTAAGTCATATTTAGGATGATCTACACAGAGAAAGACGAGTTGCGCTTCTGCAGGAAAGAAATATCCAAAATGCTGATACACAGAAATTGATGGCTCGGCATAAAAACTACTCACGAACAAAAATCCACAGCATTTTGACAAATTTTACCCCGCCAATTCACAAATCAACGCTCTATATGTTATGTTTGAAATTTACATAATTTGAGGGATAAACTCCTCAAAAGTTCCTGAAGTTTTGTTTGCGAGTAGTAGTTTTTTATGGAGAATGTCGCGACAAGCAATTGAATTTCAATTTGGATACTCAATCATCCAATTTTATCTAGGAGTATCCTCATTTACATACTTCTAAAAGTAGTGCAACTCAATCATATATATATATATGAGGTTTCTTCAATTGCAAACGCAAATATTGGTGCGCACCACTTAACCCGTCATTGGCAATGACAGGTTAAGGCAAAATATAAATTTTTGCCTTATGCCTTAACCCGTCATTGTCAATGACGGGTTAAGTGGTGTGCACGTATTTGCATTTGCCAAGTTCGTAAGGCTTATCTTACAGTCTTTAGGAACCACGTAACCTGAGCCATCTGATCTGTCTCGTATTGAATCTACGGTTCACAATCGCTCAATTATAATGGAAGTGAGAACAAGCTCACTTATGGTTCTAAACCAATGTGGTACAGATGGAAAACCCCATCTGTCGCAGTTTCTCTGCCTTTTGACTCTTCTTCGCTCAAACCCATATGTCCTCTCTCTCAAGTTTTTATCTCGTTTTTCACTCTCTCTCTCTCTCTCTCTCTCTCTCTCTCTCTCTCTCTCTCTCTCTCTCCTTCTTCTCTCCCTTGACAACTATTCCTTTCGTAGTGGAAACATTGAATCTACGGTTCACAATCGCTCAATTATAATGGAAGTGAGAACAAGCTCACTTATGGTTCTAAACCAATGTGGTACAGATGGAAAACCCCATCTATCGCAGTTTCTCTGCCTTTTGACTCTTCTTCGCTCAAACCCATATGTCCTCTCTCTCAAGTTTTTATCTCGTTTTTCATTCTCTCTAAAAAAAACTTGCTCTCTCTCTCTCTCTCTCACTCGAGGTGTAAACCTGGGGGAGGTTGAAATTTCTTAACTGAAATTATGATCCACTTCGGAATATATAAGAGCGGAGTTTTTGTAACCAGTGATTATTTTTCTTGGTCATGCAATGAATGATGCTTCTGATCTATGCCAATGTATCAAGAATGTGTTATTTTTATGGGTAAGTGAGAGAGAGAGAGAGGGGAGGGGGGGAGGGGGTGGGAACCGATGGGAAACCTAGTGATGGGTAATTGTGAAATTTAATTTTACTGTCAAAAGGAGAGAGAGGGGAGAGACCGAGAGGAAGGGTGGAGGATGAAAGAAGTGAGAGAACCAAGGAGGGATAGAGCTTGAAAGGGGAGAAAGAGAGGAAGCACAATGGGGCTCAATATCTCATAAATGTGTCGCCTAATAAGAAAGAGGAATGTGAAAGAGCAATGAGATATGAACCAGCATACTCCACTTCTCATGGAGACATGAACTGGTTCTTATTCCTACTTCTCATAACGACTGAATATGCTAATTGGACGGCTCGCCTTGCTGAGTACCCTTAACGACCATAATGCAAACTATGGATAAAATAAATAATGTATAGGACAATATATGGAGAGTCTCAAAATCATTAAGAGGACTGAAAATACAATAAAACGAGGAAAAGAGCTGTACTGTTAATAAGAAACTCCTCAAGAAAAGTTTGAAGAAAGTTACCTGTTCAAATACAGTTTTCGAAGCACCTCCAAGATGAATGAGATTTAGAAAATTATAAGAAATAGGAGGTGCATATCGTGCAACCATTCTGGCATTAATGTTAGGTTAAAATTGATCAGCCAATCAACGTACAAGATTGTTTCAGAATACATTACAGATAAAACAAAGGGAAAACTTACGAGCATATCATAAGCAAGCTGACTGAACTTGTCTGTCTCGGAGTTAGTGAATAGACCATTAGCCTTCCAATCTTGAATAAGGAATAATATGTACAAATACACATGTACATCAAAGGAACAAACGCTGCTATCTGCAGAAAAATTGTGATAGTGAAAAAAAAAACTGTATGAAAAATTATCTTTAAAAAATAGGAACAAAAGCTAAGTTCATTACACAAAAGAGGGTAATGTAACATTTAAGAACCAGAAGAAAAAAAAGATTTAACATAGTTTAATAATGATACCTACATCTGCTACATTACTGGCTTACAAGGTTTTATGCAAAAATCTTCTTTTCTTCATTTTTTTACCTCATCATACATTCAGAACCAACTCAAAAAGGTGAAGCCAAGTGACTACGGATATTATTTTTTCAATTAAATACGTAGAAATTCTACTATCTAGGCAAGCTTTCCGTAAGCGCCATATTTTCGGAAACACTTCAATGACAATGGTGTTTAACTCAATGGTAAATAAAATGTGTACATAGCCATGTATGAATTTGAGTAGATACTAATACTGTAATAGAAATCACTAAAATTTATATTACACGAAAATATCATACTTGTGATAATCGAAATACATCTGTGACATCTGTTATATCCATATGCCACATTGTACAGATATAAAATTCATACTCTACAATTCTTTAAGTTATACTTCAGAAAATCAATGGATGACACTTCTAAGTTTTTAGGCATGAATAAAAAAAAGTTCTTCGGACGATAATAAATGATCAATGTCAGAGAAACTACTTCCAATCTTAAAAAAAAGAGAGAAAGGACCCGGAGGAGAGGGGGGGGTTTCCAGTACAGTACCATGAATATAGTTCTTAAAGTAAAAAATATGAAGAAGAAACAACTAAACAGAGTAGAATAACACAAAAGCAAAAGAAATTAATAGGACAACAAATATCTACCTGTACAAGCATCTCCTGCTTGCCAACTGCATTTATAAGAATTGAAAATAAGGACAAATCTACACTCGGCAAAAGAGTAGCTTCAGCCAAGAGAATGGCAACTGAGATGCAACCAAGAACCACAGCTGAGAACTTCTGTAGTTGTACTTCAAGTATACAACGCCATAGAAACTCTGTGAAAGAGAATGTTCAAAAGATCAATATTTACCAGGACAAAGAATTTTACTTATATAACATGAACAACCAAGCCTTTATCGCAAATCTTCCAGGTTAGGCACATGAATCCTCTTTCTCCATTTTCCTCTCTTAAGGGCCATTTAGTTTGTCAAATAAAACACCAACCTATTCTTCTTAAGAATTTTTTGCCGTACTGACCCACTTTTTGAAAATATTTGGCGCTCTGACCCACTTTAACAAGTAGCAAACTGACCCAGTTCACGTCAGCAAAAAAACATTATTGGGAGAAACGGCATAGGTTATTTACATGCCGTTTTTCCCATAACGGCATCTATTTTTAAAAAAAATGTCATGCCGTTTTTTGAAGTAACGGCATAGGTTACTTTTAGTCGAAGAAGCATATAGTATCAATTGTGAGAAAAAATGTCCAGGGCAAAAATCCTATAACATATGTCGTTCTTTCAAAAAACGGCATTCTTAATACTGATGTTATTAACTTCTCTTTCACTATTTTGGCAGCCTTCTAATCTGTCCTTCTCTTTCACTATTTTGTTGTTTTCTCTTTTGTGCTTCTGAGTATGACTCCTTGTAATCGTGTTTATTGTATGCTACTCCTTTTTATTTATTTATATTATTATTTTGAGGCAGTATTTCGATTGACTCTATCCTGTTATCAACACACAAAAAGGACTGGATATACTACTTTGTTTCATTATATGATCTACAAAATAAAATGATTATTTAAACATTGTCTTTTTTTTATTCCTTAATTTGTTTGGTGACATCTTACTTATCAAAGATTATTGTGCACAGGTCTCCAACTGGTTCATAAATGCAAGGGTGAGGCTATGGAAGCCAATGGTGGAAGAGATGTATGTGGAAGAACTGAAGGAGGAAGAGAATTCTAACCCTAATCCTAGCACTCCCAAAGAAGATGAACTCAAACCTAAAGTGCATGCCCATCTCTTTAGCGACACAGACTCCCTCTCCTCCATCGTCAACAACTGCCACCACACCAACAATGGAGAAGATAACATCAACAACCCTACCCCTGGCCCTAACCAAAATTTCGGTGTCATTGACTTCAGATTTCTCCCCCTACAGCAGAAGCGGTGTTTCGCTCACTCTTGGCTTGCAACAGCAAGACCAGGGACCGATGCGCCTCCCCTTCTCGCCAGCTTCTCAACACTCTCTTCTCTTTAATAGCAAGCCTATCGACGACAACCAGCCAGGTCAGTCTCGATATTAGATGAAGAGGCACAAAACCTTCCCTATAGGAAATTATGTACACAATTATATGTATGTATCCCATCACATAGACGAAAAGGTTTTGTGCCACTTCATGTGATGGGATACTCAGAAGCACAAAAGAGAAAACAACAAAATAGTGAAAGAGGACAGATAAGAAGGCTGCCAAAATAGTGAAAGAGAAGTTAGTAACTGATGTCGTTCTTTAAAATAACGGCATCAGTATTAAGAATGCCATTTTTTGAAAGAACGGCATATGTTATAGGATTTTCGTCCTTGTCATTTTTTCTCACAATTGAGACTATATGCTTCTTCGACTAAAAGTAATCTATGCCGTTACTCCCAAAAACGGCATGACACTTTTTATAAAAATAGATGTCGTTATTGGGAAAAACGGCATGTAAATAACCTATGCCGTTTCTCCCAATAACGTTTTTTGCTGACGTGTCCAAAACTGGGTCAGTTCGCTAATTGTTTTCGAAAGTGGGTCAGAGCGCCAAATATTTTCAAAAAGTGGGTCAGTACGGTAAAAAATTCTCTTCTTAACTGCCACAATCCCAGTCCATTTAGGTTTTGCAGCATTAACTAGAATAATATCACTCTTCATAGTGCTGTTATTGAATTAAATTCTGTAGGATTCAATTTTTATATTGATCAGACTTAGTTATATGCTAGTGGTGGCTACGTAACACAACTTTCCTACTTTATAATAGATCGGGGCAAAGTACGGAACTGGTAGTGTTCAATTTACAATTCTAACAATCACCACATTGGAGAATATCAGATTTGGTCTGCATCACCTTTTCACACCAATTTACATGCACTACACAATCAATCAAATGGAAGCAAAACAGTGCCACCTATATCAGAAATTTACCTGTCATGTCAAAAAAGGATCCAAGTGTGCCGCTTCGACTTCCTCTGAAACTTGAAACATATTTCCTGCAACAAAATAGTCCACATAAATTTATTTAGTCAGAACATCAGTAATACATTCCATATAAAACATCGAAATAAATCACTATGAGCTAAAATCGTAACTAGATAAATCAAACCTACCAATTTTGAGCATGCATGGGTGAGTGTTCAAGCGCATTAACTTCAGTAGACTAATTATTATCTCAGTAATGCAAACTAGTTAACAGAAATTCTTATTTTAAAATATTTTAGGGATTCAAAAATAGTTTTTGTTAGGAAGCTATTAAATTGAAAAATCAAACTACTGCAGATATACACCCAATATTCTGGAGACCTTCCGCAAAAAATATTGTTTTCTGTTTTTGAAATAAAGGATAAATTGATTTTGAAACAGATATTTGTTAAGTATTTCTTGTAGAGTACGAGATGAACACAGGAAACTGAGAAACGAGAACACATGATACAAGAAGAAATGGCAATACAGAGAAACATGTTGAAGATTCTACAGCAGATAAATTTTCCATATTCCGTTATATCTCATTATCGATGCAGCTGCTTCTGACTACATTCTCTTAATGAAGAGAAATATAACTCTAGCTACTCTGTTAGAGGTTCTCCTTCATTCTATTGTTTGTTTATACCAGTACTACAGCCTAGACCCAGCACAATAATTTCCGTTCCTGCTCGTCGATAGTGACTTAATAGTAATCCCTAGTAATTCTTCACACATCTCATGTTCTAATTTCAGTTTTCCTGGTTATGATTTCATCAAATGCCTATAATTCAACAGGCATCCAGTATAAGGAAGAAGTCCAAAGGCAGGCAAAGATATTCCCTCGAAATAAGTGTATGTATTACCAAATAAATAATTTCAACATATACATCCGACAAAATACAAATTTACTATAATTAGCATAAACCATAACTATAAAAAGAAAAAGCAGACATACCATCCAGTTGAATTCCGGAGCTCATAATTCTTTACAGTATCTTCAAGCTCAAGGGCCTCCAAGACGTAAGTCATATATTCACTGTAAAAGGTTTGAATGATACCTTAGGACAAATTTTAGTCAAATATATATCTATAAACATTGTGTTATCTCTAAGAGAGTGCATGTATGTGTATGAATGGTAAATGACAAAGCATGTATAAACATTAATTATATATATATATATATATGAATAAACTTTCATGGATACTCTAAAAATAGCTTGAATGCTTTACGTGTTCTAGGAAACTGAATGAAATCCATATAGCCAATCTATCATCTTCCCCCTTTTCTCTCGACTCTTCTTTGACTAGAGAAGTTTTAAAGTGTTTGTCTTTAGATATTTATTAACAACAACGATTTATTTCTTGACATCCTTGTTATTGATTTTAGTAGAACTTCTCTTTACACATCTCTATTTGGTGATACAGACATACACATGTTTCTATTTGGGGTATAGCTAGTTTCAAATAGCGAATTATAACTAACATGAACTAAGAAGAATTATATCGAATATATGTCATGTGCACATATCTTGTACAGATATATCACACTGGTAATGACACGACAAAAGATCAAAACAAATTCAACAATAAGCAGAGTATCAAAGAAAGAAAGAGGGGGGGGGGGGGGGGGGGGGGGGGGGACGATGACAACTATAATGCATCACATAGGGTGTTCTTCATTCTTCTACATCATTTGAAGAGAGAAATAATTTTAAAAGGATCCTTCCCCAACTTCCTGTCCTCTAATCGGCCTTCTGTGGTTTATGAAAAGCCTTACACCACCCTAACAAGAGAAACAACTTGAAGAACTAATATATAGCCTTCAAATTCTGCATTTAAGGAACCAAATCCACAATTCCATAACGGCACCCACATCTCCACATGACTTTTGTATATTGTCACTCTAGAATCCTTTCTCTTATATATATATATATATATATATATATATATATATATATATATATGAATTAAAGGAGGGAGGGTGCCACCCTACCTTAGAATCGTACACACTCACCAATATTTGGAAGAAATAAAAAATAAATTAGGATCCATGTTGTTGAAAATAGTCTTCATATCTTAAACATAGACTGAGGACGCATCCAAGTGATACTCCCTTCGAACGAGTACGAGTTGCGTATCCCAAGCCCACGAGATCGCAAGATGGTGGGCCTTGCCTTCTTCCATCAACTGTTTCGGCCACTATCACCTTTCTAATGCATATAAACCAATCAAGCATACAATTACTTCAAACCTTGTGTATTCGACTAGCCTAGTCTTCCGAATGATTTCATAATCTTGGAACAACAACTAAATTGTAGCTTGCCTTCTTGACTTCTTAGGCATACATTTGTAATTAATCGACATTGGCAACAACCTAGTTTAAACTCGAACTACACTTTAATACATTAATATTTTCACATTTTCCATCACTGAACCTTTCATTCTTCTATCAACTTACTCAGTTTAAGTCTTCTTAGACCATTATATTCTGATTAACATCATCCTTCATAAACAAACTACTTAGGTTAAGGATGTTTACCTTTATAGCCGTCATTTTAGTAAGAATTTCAAGTAACCATTTTCTTAATAACTTAAGATTAACTTGCTACAATAACACTCTCAAGTGTATTGTTTTTAATATTTTTATTACATAACTCATGGATAATCTGAATCGTCAGATGTTTAAGGACACTAACATATGTTCTCAAAAATATACAAAACTAGTATTATACACGTGCTTTGCACGTGGGAATTTTTTTTTTGAGGGGGAATGAAAAGGGGAAAAAAATTACGTGATTAGCACGTGGGGAAATTTTTTTTTGGTGGGGGACGGGAATGAAAAGGGCCAAAAAAAATAAAAATTTACCAACACGTGCGTTGCACGGGTTGGGTTAAGGACTAAGGCCTTCTCCCATTATAGTAGTAGAGATATTTGGAAGAACTTTAAACTCCCAACTTATGCTGCCAAACTGATAACTGAAAAAACAGCCAAAGCTAATAACACAATTTCTTCATAAATTATCACTTACAAAATACTGGTTATTTTACAAATCCCTGAGAAGGGTTTGTTCAAGGGTTTGTTCTAGACATTGAAGAATAACATACAATTTTATTGTATTTTTATACTTACACTTAGACACTGTATACATCAATTTACTAACCTTTTTAAGGACAATTTTCAGCTCTATCAACACAATAACAACTTTCTATAATTTTAATAATGTATATACTTATAATGTACAAAATCACACCGTTGGATATCATCACCACTAACCAGTTTAGAACAACATATAATTCATCCAAATTATAGTTCTAATCATGCATCATCAAAGTTATATGACAACACATAAAACTGCAATGACACACTTCACTAGAAAATTCATATAAACTCATAAACACATCCAAATCAACTGAAACTTTGCAGTCATGTTGTAGACACAAGAGGTACTTGAATACAAAATTCATACGAAATTATTAACCATGCTAAAGATATATCTGTTAGTAGTCACTGAAGACTAGGAATAAGTTACCCACTTGTTGCCATGGTTTTACTTGAAACCTCATTTGCTTTGACTTTTATCCTCTATAACTTGTTGTTTCCACTCCAAATATTATTCCTTCAATAAATATTTGCACTATTAATCAAAGTTTAAAAAAAGTTAAACACTTAATTAAGCTAAAACTAACAATTTCACCTCCCCTCCATCTTTCCTTCTTACTCCATAGCTTAGAGTTTCACTTAGAGATTATTTAGAAGAGAAGGTAGAACTGAAGAAATGAGAAGGGAATGAAGTTTTATGTGGAGGTGGGCAATTAGGTATCACATAAGGAGGTGAGATGTGTCTCCTTATATGTCAAATCATGGTAAAATCATACATACTCTCCTACATCGTAGTAAATCAAAGCTATTCAACATCACAAAGTCACCATAAAATAGTTTGTTGTTATTATTATATTTACATATATAATTAAGGGAATGCATTTATGTTTAAGGCATAATTACATAATCCATATATGTATAGTTAAAACATATATATGTATATTTACATATTATCTACCATCTTATATTAAAATTAGTATTTCTCAATATATGAAATATATATATTATACATTGTACATAGCTTTTAACAGTTCCATGTATTACATTACTCTCTCCTTAGAAGAAGTTCTGTCCTTAGAACTTTAAGGTCTTACATATCTTTAAACATTTAGTCAAACAGTTTAGGATAATTCTTCTGGATAATTCTTCTGCATGCTTTCCTCGGACTCCCATGTTGATTCATTAATTTCTTGATTCCCCCATAAAACTTTCGGCATCAATACTACTTTCTTTGTAGCACTTGCTCGTTCTTATCAATAATCTTCCGGGATTTCCATGTATGTCAAATTTGGCTGCAATTCATCGGGCGTATCTTGCAATACATGAGTAGAATCTGGTACATACTTTTTCAGCAAGGATACGTGGAAAACATTATGAACTTGAGACATCTCCTCAGGCAACTCCAATTTATCTTGGTGTTGATATTCCCTTTCGATCAAATCTGATCACTCCTTCAACTGGGGATACTTCCAAAAAACGAAATCTACAACATCAAACTCTAAATTCCTTCTTCTACTATCGGTGTAGCTCTTCTGCCTACTCTGAGCTGCTTTCATCATGTCTTGTGTGACTTGAATTTTCTTTGTTCTCAGAAGAATCTTTGGTCCAAGCATCTTCCTTCCCCCCACTTCATACCAACAAATCGTTGTCCTACACCTCCTTCCATATAAAGCTTCATAAGGGGACATACCCATACTTTCCTAATAACTATTCTTATTTGAAAATTCATTCGAAGCTAGATATTGCTCCCCATTTCCCCTTGTATCCATGACACATGATCGCAACATATCTTCCAAGATTTGATTAGTCCTTTCTATCTGTCCATCAGTGTGAGGGTGAAATGAATGCCGTATTAAAACCAGTTTTAGTTCCCAAAGCTTTCTGCATGCTTTCCTAAAATTTATGTGAACTTAGCATCTCGATCTGATACTACAGACATAGGTACTCCATGGAGTATGATAATTTTTTATATCTCTGCTAGTTTCTCCAAACTCGATATCTTGATTGGAAGAAAATGCGTCGATTTGGTTAGACTATCAACAATAACCCAAATTGCATCATTTCCTTAGAACTTCTTGGCAAGCCAGTTACAAAATCTGTAGTCAAATGTTCCCATTTCCATTCGAATATTGGTAAGGATTGTAATAGTCCACCAGGTCTTTAATGTTCTACTTCCACTTTCTGACAAGTGAGACACCGAGACACATACTCCTCTATTTCTAGCTTCATGCCAACCCACCAAAACTGCTCCTTAACATCCTTGTACATTTTGGTGCTTCTTGGATGAACCGAAAGCATAGTATGTGCTTCTCGCAAGATGTCTTCCTTGATCTTCGGGTCATTTGGAACACAACCCCGATTGTTATATCAAATACATTCTCTTTCTCACTAAATCCTGGTGGCTTTCCAAAAACAATTTGAATTTTCTTTCTGAATTTTGGGATCTGATCTTTGGCCTTTTATTATTCTGCTAATTAAGTTTAGCTGGATTTGAATACTCGCCAACACTGCTTGTAGGCTAGTGATTGCTACTTCGATACCAGCTTGCTTTATATCAAAAATTGAGATAAGGTTAGGAAGGTTACTCTTCATGTTCAGTGCATCTGTTACTACATTGGCCTTCCCTGAGTGATACCTAAATTCTTGACAGATATTTACAATACTTCTAACCATCGTTTCTGTCTCATGTTCAAATCCCTTTGTTGTTATATGATTTGCTTTAAGATTACGGTCTAGGAGAGTAGGCATGATTCTACCATGGTTTAACACATAAGAAGACACTCATCTCACGTCTTTATGTGACACCTAATTGCCCACCTCCACATAAAACCTCATTCCCTTCTCATTTCTTCGGTTCTACCTTCTCATCTAAACAATTTTTAACTGAAACCCCAAGTATGGAGTAAGAAGAAAAGAAGAAAAAGAGGAGGAGATGAAACTGTAAGGTAAAATGAGTTATTTAGCTTAATTAAGTGTCAACTATGTTTGAACTTTGATTAATATTGAAAATATTTATTGAAGGAATGATATTTGGAGGAGAAACAACAAGTTATAAAGGATAAAAGTCCAGCAAAGGATATCTCAAGTAAAACTAAGGCAACAAATAGGCAACTTATTCCTAATCTTCATGTTTTTTATTGCTTCGTTATAGTTCTCACTAGTAGCTAACATATCACTTAGCATTGGTTAACAATTTTGTGACTTTTAGTATTCAAGTACCTCTTATGTCTACAACATGACTACAGAGTTTTATTTGATTTGGATGTGTTTATGATTTTATACGAATTTTCTAGTGAAGTGTGTCAATGCAATTTTCTGTGTCGTTTCTCCACTTCTGGGATTGACCTAGCGATTCATAGAAACACCTAACTCCATGTGACTTACTCTATCCTCGATAGCGTTGAATACCCTGTGGGTTTGCAACTGCCCCCATGCAGTTTTTAGTGATGAATCTTGTATTATTGCACTCATCTGCACATCAATGTCAATTTTTCCCCAGTGCACCCAATGACGATTGATAGTTACTCCCCTAGGCCACTCATAACCTAAGGGCTGCCTTTGTCCCGTTTCAGCCCTGACGTCACCCGAGGTTGTTGAGGCATCCAAGTAATACCCCCTTCGGGCGAGTACCAGTTGTGCATCCCGAGTCCACGAGATCACAAGGCGGTCAAGCCTCACCTTCTTCCATCAACTGTTTCAGCATTGTCACCTTTCTAATGCATATCAACCAATTAATAATATAATTTCTTCAAACCTAGTGTACTCGACTAGACTAGTCTCCCGAATGATTTCACAATCTTGGAACAACTACTAAATTGGAGGATTTGAAGTAATTCATGGGTCTGTTAACACCTACTCTCTTATGTTCAGACTCCCACCTTAATCTCCCAACTACAATGCATTTATAACCCGATCTCAATTAATTACAAGTGTAAGCCTAAGAAGAAGGCAATCTACAATTTAGTTAATGTTCGAAGATTGTAAAATCATTAGGGAGACTAGGCTAGCCGAATACACTAGGTTTGAAGTAATTGTACGATTAATTGGTTGGTATGCATTAGAAAGGTGACAGTGGCCGAAACGGTCGACGGAAGAAGGCGAGGCTTGACCGTCTTGTAATCCCGTTGACTCAGGATGCACAACTGGTACTCGCCCGAAGGGGGTATTACTAGGATGTGTCCGTTCGCAACCTCGGGTGACGTCAAGGTTAAAACGGGACAAAAGCACCATGTCATCCCCCTAATGTCTAGTGTGATACTTGTCTAACAATTTACGCATCCCATACTACGTAAACTATTAGATACAAATATTGCAAACTTTAGTCTCCAATTTTGGGATTGACCCCTCAATTCAAGAAACACCCAACTCCGCGTGACTTCAGTCCTCGACACAACTCAGTACCCTGTGGGTTTGCAATTGCCCACTGTGCCATTTTTTGTGATGAATCTTGTGCTATTGCACTCATCTGCACATCATCGTCATTTTTTCCTTGGGTGCACCTGATGACAATTGATAGGTACTTCCCCCATGCCACTCATGACCTGAGAGATGACAAGGCACCCTTGTCCCATTTTAACCCTGACGTCATCTGAGGTTGCTAACGGACGCATCTGAGTCATACCTCCTTCACGCGAGTACTTGTTGTGCATCTCGGGTCCAAGATTCAGGCCTCACCTTTTTCTGCCAACCATTTCAGTCACTATCACCATTCTAATGCATATAAACATATAGTTAACATATATTATTGTAAGTGTCCTATTCCTAATCTCGATGTTTTTTATTGTTAGTTACTGTTTTGACTTGTAATAGCTATATCTCTTAGCATAGTTTATAATTTCATGTGATTTCGAGTATGGTAGTATCTCAATATATCAATACAAGACTGGAAAGTTTCTGTTGATTTGGAGGTGATTATGATTTTATATGAATTTTGTAGTGAAGTGTGTCATTGCAGTTTTCTGTGCTAGCATATAACTTTGATGATGTACTTTAGAACCATTTCAATGATAGAATAATTTTTATGAACTATATGTGGTTCTCAACAAGTTACTCATTATATCCAACGGTGTGATTTGTGATGCAAAAACACTATATTTGCACATGTTTTGCCCATCCATCATGTGAAAGCAAAATGAACAAATTTTCTACAGTAGAACAAATGAGACGACATGATGCATGGTTAAAACATGTGCAAATCTAGTGATTTTGCATCACCCTACGTTTAAAGATATCAAAATTATTCTGAACTGTATGGACCGTATTTTTTATTTTATGTCTCCAAATATGGGTGAGCGTGTATTGGGAGATGATCTAGTTAAGCGAAGTGAAATAAGTGAACTTATTTCCCATATTGTCTCCTTTCAAATGCATGATCCACACAGTTTAAAGTTATCAACATATCATAAAATACAGGAGGATGAAATATCACAAAGTTTGAAAATTATTTGTCCATGCAACAAGTTGATGAAAAATGAATGGTTTTTCACCAACAGAACAAATGAAACCTTTTAATGCATAGAGTAAACAGGTCCAAACATCATGATATTTCATCCTCATACACTTTAAGAAATGTAGAACTCTTTGAATGTTGTGAATGATGCACTTGAAAAGTGGGGACGGGTGAAACAAGGTCACTTATTTCACTTATTAAATGTGTCACTTACTAGATCATTACCCTATATATATACACTATCTGATATGCATATCAGTAGAACAAAATCAGGACCGTCCAAATAGGACACGGATCTTAAAGCTCTCAAGGGTAAAACGGTCATTTCAGCAGTTACGGCCCGATGGGATGAGTTGGCCCGTTTTCAGGCCTATCGACTCAATCCAGCCAGTAATAGGGATTGTTACAACAACCCTAACACAGAGGAATCCAGATCCATTGAACCCAGTTTAAACCCTATTTCTAGGGGGTAAATGATTCTATCCCTTCACCCACAAGAGAAAATTTGAAAGCTCTATCTCTTCGTCAAGAGAGAGCCCATACTCGATCTCTTCATGAGAAAGGGATAACCGACTCTATCCAAACACCGAAAAATAGAGATAGATGAATATCTTGAACTAGCCCCCCTCGGCAACTATATATACCTCGAGACCTCCTCAGAAACAAGGTAACCGACAACTCCGCTCTCAAAACCCACAATATCTTCAAGTTTCTGACTTAAGCGTCGAAGGGTGTGTCACCGGGGCCACCCCCGGTGTTTCAGACTTGTTTGCAGATCCACGGGAGCGATTTCAGCCGTTCCTGACGATCAGATCTTGGAGTCAATTACAGTTTTCCGTGGTCAACATCGACGAAGAGCGAAGGCTCGATCTTTCCTATTTTTATTTAAAGAATTCACGTATCTGTTTGCTCTCACACAGAAATAAGCAGCAACACTATCAAATATCATGCCTGCATGTATGTATGTATGTATCACAATTTACAAACATAGTATCGATTTCACTAAGCCCTTGAAAACAATATCTCAGCCGATATTAAATTTTAAAACATTAACGTTCCTTCTCATTCTATAAGCATAAATTATTTGCTTGGGGTCTTAATATATATTTATATTTCACTGCTACAAATATTTGCATCCTAGTGTCCCTGCATACTTTTGTCGTTTGCATCCTAGTGTCCCTGCATACTTTAGTCGTGCAATTGTGTCGAAGTCATATTGTAACCATGTCTCGTGACAATGTCCATACTTTCTTAATGCATCCGAGCATACAAGTTTCATTAAAAAGTTGCAAGAATAATACCTCTTGTATCTATAGTACTCCTCGCGAGCTCTTCTAAGCTGTCGCCTAAGTGCAGCCATGGTTTTGTCATCAGTGTCATAATCCATATCATTTTCTCCCAATCTACCGCCTGATGGCTTGAAAGATGGATCTTCCCGAAACTTAAGAAGAAAGATAACAACTTAAGTCAATATAAAACAATAAGAACTTTGAGCAATCTACTGAACAGTTAAGTTTATAAGCAGGGAAATGGAGTTGCCTAGAGATTATACCAAATGAACAACCATATTGTCAATAACATCCATATAAGGTCTCAAAGGATCACGCTTGGACATCTGTTTAGAAGTGGCTTGAGCAACCTAACAAAACAGATACATCAAATATTTAAGAAATGCAAAATATATGGTTTAACAATTTGAAGTTAACGTCAGATGTACGAATTTAAAAACGCATATCCATGAATATTTGTGGAACTTATTTTGGTGTCAGCAGAACATGAACCATATAAGGCTTCACCATGTGTGTGTGTCTGTGTGTGTGTGTGTAATTGTTTAACAATGATCACACAGATTTGTATATTAGTTAAAAGTTCTAATTCAATAATAATGTAAACAAAAGCTTGGAGAATCTAAAAGAAGAAAAGAAGTCTTGGAGATATCAGGCATGTGATAATTTAAATTTTGACACAATGCTAGTGTCCAACAGAGATACCACATCATTAGAAAAACTAGTACTAATTCACAAATCGTGGTCTGCTATTCTTTCTCTCTATTTTTGCAATCATGATCAGCTATTCAGCACATCTTTTCACAAGCAAGTCGTAGTTATATTTGAATGGGGATACCTTTTAATCATATTTTCTTTTCAAATATAAGAAACATGTCTTTAATGTTGTGTGTTACATAGAGGCTGGCATGAATACCAAATCATGCAACTAAAAAGGTACCATGGAGAAAATTTTCACAATAACAACACAGCCATCATCAGATGAAAAAAAAATCTTTTGGGTTAGCCAGATGAATTCCTTTCCTCCATTCGGCGGCCATACCTATGCCAAGTTAACTCAAGCACATCCTTATTGACTAACTCAATCCAAATGACTTGAAGTATATCCCTAGTTTTTGCTCTATTAACTATCAACAAATCTTTAATCATAGCACTGCAGTATACGCTCAAACCATCTTAATCTGTTCCCCCACATTACTAATGGGTAAATTTAATCAAGTTGACCTTGTACAAGAAACAAACTCGCTGAGCCTAAGAAAGTAAAGATTCAGTTTCCAAACAGCATTAGAGGGCATTATTACCATATGAGAATTTAATTTACTCATTAAGAGTGAATTTCTAACCAAAGTGTATTTCCTAAAGAATGATCAACCCCACATGGACAATACTTTCATGTTTTGTTGGTTTAACACACGTATTTAAGTTGACATTATACGAAACTATCTTAATTCTCAATGAACAAGATGTATTGCCCACAATATAGCAATGTATCTTCACACATTAAGTAATCTGTTTACTCGAAACTTGCAGCAGAGAAATTTTGCTTGCACTTTCTCAAACACTGAAAGGGGTTGGGAATGCATTTCAATTAAGCAAGATTGTTGTGATTTGTAATGTGAGTTGCAAGTAGAATGTAAAGAAATCAAGTAGAATCAAGGAAATTTTGCAAATTCAAATGCAACCTCATCCAAATGCAACCACTGCTTTATCAAACACCGCTAAGAAAAACACATACAATAATCTCATATAAATTGCATTTCTGTATAATAGATAGAAATAATCAAAGAAGAAAACAGCACAATGATGAAGTAAAGAGTGGTTGCTAATTGTGCTACTTTCACTAGCACTAGTACAAAAACACGATACCCGGACCCAACATTGGACCGGAACCGACCCATTCTATTCGGGTCCGGATCCGGGTCCGGGTCTGGGTCCTATTTGAGGACCCGTTGGAATTTCGGGTCCGGTTCGGGTCAACTTAAAATGACCCGACCCCAAAAAAAACCCTATATACCCCAAGTCCCTAACAATTTTGCAAGAGAACCCTAACCTTTTGTTCAATTCTCCTTTTTGCAGGCTGATTAGAAGATGGGAGGATGATGATGGTGATGGATATGAAATTTATCGGGTCTCAAGTTATTTCCCGGACCCGGACCCGACCTGATTCTCACGGGTCCGAGTCCGGGTTCGGGTTCGGGTCCGAGTCCGGGTTCGGGTTCGGGTCCGGGTCCAATATTTGGACCCGCACAGTAACGAGTCCGGATCTGGGTCCGGGTAGTGCACTACCCGGACCGATAGGACCCGATACAGGGCTAACTTCCACACCACTAGGCTCAAGAAAGTGGTACAAAAGTGATTTACAAGGGCAGCAGCTTATTGAGTCCTGTAGCGTGAAAATAGTATATATATATATAAGTAGTACACTAAGCATTTTCCTAAATAAAACATACACTTACCACAATCGAGTTCGAAAATTCTTGATGAGCATCATCTAGGCTTACAGCCATTTTTGCAACCTTATGCGAGAGAAATTTTTGACGGTTAGTCCAATCTGCATTTCTCCAAATGCTCCTTGGAATCTCACTCAAGCCAAAGCCGAGAAGAAATGCACCTGTTACAAGCCCAAAGGTGTTTGAGCAAGCCATAGCTAGGTATCCAATATTTCCCGTCCTGCCAGTTATTGGATTAAACAGTCAGGGCGTTGTGGACTACCGTTTCAACTAATTACATTAAAGAGAAACCAGAAGAAAAGAAACAAAATGCATCAGATAACAAAGCCTGAAATGAGAATAACCTTTTATAAAAATTATACCATAAACTAATAAACATGTAACCTAAGACAACTCAGAAAGCTAACGAAGGACCCTTCTTTATAATAACTTCTCAAAAGGGGTTCTTTTATTATAGTAATTTCAGAACGTAATCTCCAAGATCAGCCCAGTTTTAAAATTCAAACTAAAAGCAGCAAAGCAAATTGATCTAATTACTTTTCTAATGACATCTTGAATTTCTTAAGAAATATTTGAAAAATAATTTGTCTATCAAATTATAACATGCATCAAGATTACAACAACAACAACTTGGAAACAATATTTAATTTATTTGACTATAAGATTCGCCTGGCTTGAACTATTTCATTTCCAATACAATTAAACAATAAAAAAGCTTCTACAAGCAGTAACAAAGCCATATTTGTTCACCCTTAGAAATGCTAATGGATAAACTATTTGCTCTGACCAAATGGTGCCACATAAAAAAAATGAATATACCATCAACTACATTCTTATCAGAAGATGCAGCTCAGACTTTGTCCGAACCATCTCAGGTGCTTATGCCTCATTCACCATCGACTGAAATGACCAACAATTATTATAAGTGCACTCATCTTTTACTATATCTTTCACCATTTGTAACTCATCCATCCTAACACTGCATTTTTGCTACACTATTAGACGAGTTTAGCAAAACCTCTACTTGGAAATTATTAATGAGAACTTTAAGTGTGCCGGTTATGGGGAATGGTAAGAGTGTAGTTGATGGAACAAGGACTAAGAGTCGGCCTAACCCGACATGGATTCAGACAGATATCAAAGATAGGATATTGACAGAGTCCAAAGGAGAACATTGAGCCATGAGATGACTTCAGAGATTTAGAAGGGAGTACAATAGCTGTTTTTGTTTTTGAATCCCCAATGAGTCAAATCACCCGTACTGAGGTCATAATCAATATAGCGAACGTGTAAGGGTTTAAGTTCATATGGAGAAACAAAAAGTCAACACCCCCAGAAACCTAGAAAATTGAAATTCTAAAAATTCCTTAGCATTGTTGTAAAAAGCTTGTTCAAACCCCACTTTTTAGTTCCTACTTTACCTTTAGCTTTTGGAGTGTTGTAACCCTGCTCTAAGATCTTACTCCAAATACAATAATCCCCTTCGATTTTTATTATTACATTTCACGATATAGTGTTCATTTCAACCACTTCCTCAGTTATGGTCTTGATTAAATCCATTACTTTAGTATGATGTCTCTTCCTTATTTTTTTCGTTATTCAAATATTTTTGGTGTTTCTTTGCTGTTAAAGCCCCACAAGCCTAAGCCCTTTACACGCTCCAGTCCACTTTCCACAATATTATTTCTTGAATTCTTATCGATCATTGTTGCAAAAGATTGACAAACAAACATATATATAAAATCGGAGGGCTTCAATGATACCCGTTCAGAGCCAGTAGTAAAATGTATTATATTTTTCTGGTGAGAGGTAGGGTGAACCTAGAAACTTTGTCCTATGTAGAATATGGGGGTCCACCTTTTTGAGAACCTAGGTAAAACTCAAATCTGCACCTAATTTTCATTCCATACATATAATAACTTAAACAAACAATTAGCTTCCATGTTTCTAGGAGGGTCCCACCAGCACAAATGATAAATAGTCTACTGCCCCGCCAGCAAGGATTTTAGCACTAAAATTAAACAGAAACAGTTAGGCCTAGGTTGCCAATGACAAATGATATGCTTAAAGAAATTACTGGCTACTATTATAAGTTAGAAAATGGCAATGATCAACTCATTAAGTGTTAAGAAACAATTCAGTCTTGCACCATTATGTGTGGTCTCACCAGCTACAAATACCGACAATATAAGCATATAACCTGCTGCTTCATAGATTTGATTTCATCTTATGAGAAATTAATCAAGCACACTATTTGAAGGAAATTGCTTTTTGCAATCCAATAAATACAATGTTGTTCGATGTAATCATAATTGCTAGACATCATATACATAAATTAAAAGATCAGTAAGAAATACCACACACCAACTAGAAAATAGAAACCATATAATAAAACATAAACATTTTATAAGGGGGTTACTAATCAGTGATTCCAACGCAAAGCAGAAGCAAAATAGTGATGAAATGTGTCAATACGAACCAATTTTTATGCATAATGACAAGCAGAATTAGTCCAAAGAGGCCAATAGATCCCACTACTAGATAAAAGACCAAGTTCTCCCGGATACTAGTCCTTAGCCTTTCAGTCATTGTAAAATCCCCCGCATCTTCATAACCCTGAATAATAGGTACCACAGCCCTGTTTAGACAGATAAAGGTAACTTCAATAATGAAGCAAACAAAACATTCAGAACAGCCTGAAACAATAATACCAAAAGAAAATAAACAGTGGAGCTGACAGCCTGACAAACTAAATACAAGTTTTCTTTATCTGAAAGAAAAAAATAAATCAGGTCTTTCAGAAAGTATGGTCCCGTAGGGATAGATTTCCTGGCACTGCAGGCTGAAGGAAGAACGTTGGCGTGATGACACATTATGGACTTAGATGCTACAGTTGATGTTCTGGCTCAATTTGAAGATTTTATTAAGTACTTCTATGTATGTTTTCACAACACAGACTCTTTATCGTACCATCCGGTTTGACAATAAATATCCTCAAGTAAACTATGTAACTAAATCATAGATAAATTTTATTTCACCCATAGATACACATAAATAAATATAAGTAAAACTGCTAAAGAAAAGATGTACATCATACTCAGTAAAACAAGGAGGATAAATAATAATGGTAGCCCGTAATATATCATATACAAAGTATAAGTATGAACATACCATGTCAACAGAAAAGTACTCCAGTATGACCAGCCCCAAAAGAATGCAATACCTCCCTTTTCATGGCCAATAATTGCCTGCAAGACAAACATCCAAAATGAACCAATAAAATTAGTGGATCTGAAAATCATTTAATCCAAGGAAAACATGGTATATGTTGATCAATAATAATTCAAAGATAAAACAAAGTTCTAAAGTAAAAATAAAAGAATAACAGCAGACATGGAAACTAAACAAATTCCTAGACATACATAGAAATTTCAGTAATATTGCCAATAAGTAGTAAAGGACGCATAATACATAGATCAGTATTTGCATCAGAACCTAACCCTCTATGAGACAATCCCCACTTAAAAATGGTAATTCACGGATCTTACAGGAAATTGACATTGTGAGGTATGATGGCACCGAAATTAGAGGTAAAGAATATTTATAGGATACGCAACTATAGCATAGGAGAAAATTTCCTCCTATTGTGCTCTAAAACCAATCTCTGCATCCTAAATTCACACTCCACACCATTCAAATTGAACTTTGTACCATAAAAATTGAGTGAAGTAAAAATACTAAATTTGAACATGTTTTTGTGCATTCATCGCGAAGTTGCAAAATGAACGATTTTTCAATAGCAGAATAATTGCAACCACTTATTGCAGGGGAAAATTATATTCAACCTTAATAATATTTCAACCTCTTATGTAATGACTTGTTGAACACTGTGAACAGTAAGGAGGGAGTAGGATATTTTAGGGTGCCATAAAAGAATTTCCTCCTATGCCACCTTTTATCTCATTTTACTATATATAAATGGAAAGTATCTAGTAAGATACACATTTTGATAAAATAAATAAGATAACGATAGGGTCTCCTTGGTGGGGACATCACATGAACGATCAAAACCATTTCATCATGACTTACATTACTAAACTAGTATTAAAATGTTAGATCAAGTCATTTGAAATTTGTTTGTCATGTACTAAAATGTTACAAAATAACATTTATTTTGTAATGGAATGATGCACGGGCAAACGAATTTCAAATGACAAGTTCAGTCATGTAGGTGATGAGGAATGGTTGGGATTGTTCATGGGATGTCCCACCAAGGAGATCTTATCATTATCTTATTTATCTAACCAAAATGTGTATCTTACATCTCCCTATATATATATATATAGAGAGAGAGAGAGAGAGAGAGGATCCTAGGAGAATCTCGAGGAAATTTTCCTAGAGGGAAACTGGCATGGTATGCATTTATTAGTTGGGACCACTAAATGGAGAGGATATTATACAAATTTGGTGGTCACAACCTATAAATGCACGCCACGTCAGCTTCCCTCTATGAAATTATCCCTATAGGATCATTTACTCGCCAACTTCCCTCAAGGAAATTATCCCTATAGGATGACACACAATGAGAATTGTGAGCATCATCTTTGTAGGAGGTGATTTCCTCGTACATGATAAATATAATCATTTGACAGACCCCTCAATGGGCGGTGTGGATTTCCTCATACATGATAAATATAATCAATTGATAGACCACTCATTCGACGATCCACACCGTTCATTATGACTTTTAAATCAGAATATGTGTGTGGGGAGGGGCAATGATCTAGTAAGATACACATTTTGATGAAATAAATAAGTAATAGGGTCTCCTTGGTGGGGGTATCATCATGACTTCCATGAATAAACTAATATAAAAATGTGAGATCAAGTCATTTGAAATTTGTTTGTCATGCACTAAAATGTTACAAAATTATACGGCTGAAACGTTAAAAATAACATTTATTTAGGGCTAAATTTGAAGGGGAAAAAAAACCTTGAGCTATGGCCTTTATGCAGAAAACCCCCCTAACCTTTTTTTATGCAGAAAACCCCCCTGAAGTATGGTTGTTGCAAAAAAAAACCTGAAGTATTTCAAAAAACCACATCTAACTTTTCTACTTGTATCAGATAACCTCATTCATCTTTGCAAGTTGTTTCAAAAAACATCATCTATCTTTCGCATTATTGTCAAAACCTCCCTCAACTTTAGCAGAAGTATCACGTTGGCAGGGTAGGTGTTTGCAACAATAGTTTAGGGAAGTTTTCTGCATAAAAAAAGGTCAGGGGGGACTCTGCATAAAGGCCATAGTTCAAGGGGTTTTTTTTCAAATTTAGCCTTTATTTAGTAATGGAATGATGCATGTGCAAACGAATATCAAATGACTTGATCTCACATCCTTACACAAGTTTAGTTGGTGAACATGACGTGTTTAGTGGTGGAGCATGTGAACATTTTCTGTATGGTCTACAGTTAGTTTGACTCGGCAGGGTTGAAGTTCGTGGAACGAACGCAGGCATTGTTATTGCTATCTAATCTTCCCGACATTACAGTCCACTACAACAGACTATCACCAGTACTATAACTAATGCGACTACTCTGAAGGAAGTTGTGAGCAGCATCATGAATAAGCAAGTGAGAAAGAAAAGAAATTGAAAATCTTTGTCATCTTCTAGCAATTCCGCATTGGCAACTGAGTACAGTAGGAAAAACACTTACAAAGCAGGAATTACAAGTCCAAGTCAATAGCATAAAATTGCAAAGGGAAGTGTTGGCACTGTCATATGCAGGACACATAAGAGATCAATGTGAAGAGTACAACAGACAGAAAGGTGGGTCACAGAAAGCCAATATGGTAAGCAACGAAACTCATTTAATTGTGTTTATCTGCTAAAGTTGATGTTATGCAAGATGATTGGTTTATAGACTCAGCTACTTCTTATCATTGTACACTTATAAGACATGCTTTTGAGAATTACAGGACACGTGATTTTGGTTCAATCATAGTTGTAAACGGGCAAAACCCCCATTTGATGGAAAAGGAACCATCACAATGAAAGCTCGTAATGGTGGGCAATTAGTCTTGCACGATGTAAGACACATTCCAAATTTGAGGAAGAACTTGATCTCAATCAGCATGTTGGACAAAGAAGAGTTGGTGACAACATTTGGATTTGGAGAATGAAAGATTACTGCATGTGCAAGGTTGGTGGGTACTCCGTAAGCCTTCTAGTGAACACCTATGTGAGTACTCCGTAAGCATCTGATGATAGAAAACCACATGAAAGATCCAAACCACTCATTGTGTTCTACATGCCTAAGATAGTAATGGGTAGAAAGAAGGACTTTTGCTATTTTGTCCTTCACTGGATTTGGCCCTTGATTTTACTATTTTCGAAAATTGATGTGTTCACATTTCTCATGTTGAGATAAAGCAAGTGAGAAATTTATATAGATTCATCTACAGTTTTGCAACATATTGGTTCATTTGATCATGTAATAACATGGAAAAGTGTTGCAGGTTCGTCGTACGCAAGGGTACGTGGTACCTGGGCAGGGGCAGAGCATGCTACTTGGGTGGTACGCGGTACGCAGGGGGTAGGGTTTAGTCGGATCACTAATTTACCATGTGTTTGTATAGAAAATAAATTGACAAGGCCATACAGCCTACAATTAAGAATCCATCTGGGCTTAAACGTCTTGCATTCATGTTTTTTCCAACAGGGGATGACAGTTTTTCTGTTCCTTCTCAAGGTGACATACTTCTTACATGTTTCATTAGATCTAGCTCTCTACAAAGACATTTTGCAAGAGAATTTTTTGCATCTAATATATTCTCCAATTCTGCATGTATAAGCATTGATTTTATTTCATAGTTTATATGAATTATTTTTGAGTAAAACCAAAACCAGCCAACTAATTTTGTATTTCTTTTGGGGTTAAATATAAAAAAACACCACTCAAGTATTGCCTAGTTTAAAAAAACTACACTCTTAACTTTTTTTTTAAAAAACCTCCCTCCACTATGTTTTCAAGTCATGGGTGATAGAGGTTTTTTGAAGGATGCTTTTTTTATTAAAAAAAATTGTGCGGTTTTTTTAAACTGGGCAATACTTCAGTGAGCTTTTTTTATATTTAGTATTCTTTTGGAGGGACCTATTTTAGCCCAACCAAGGTTCTAAATATAGGACATCAAGATCGCATTGGATGGTTATTTATCATATTGAATAGCTATATTTGAGTATATCTTCCATACTCTACAGCCGATACTTTGAAGTGGATCGCGTATTTGTGTTGAGCACTTATCATACACTAACACTTCTCCAACACAACAAATTCAAAACCTTACCCATGTCGTGTTCGGCCCCTGCCAGGTAAAATCATAAAGCCAATCTCAAAGATTAAGATTTTGATAAGGCCTTTTATTATTTATACTTAGAAGTGTTACTACATGATTCTAACCGAATCCACGCAAAATTCCAACATGCCATTAGCTAGTCAATACAACACCCAACAAGTAACAACCAACAACAAACTCCCCCGAAAAAACTATCCATCTTTGATTAGTTTTCATACGAACAAAATTAGTTGTCCAATGAGTACCTTTCATATTTTTAAAGGAACTTCCATAGTCCATACCTCCTATCTTCCCTTTGCCTAAGCAATCTAAAACCCCAAATCCTATGTAATAAATACCTCGCACCAAATCACAAGCACCAACTAAAATTGCAGAGCTAATCATCCCACTACACACAATCGCCCGATGCACCATAATTCAATCATCACTTCCCTCAAGATGCGTCTATACCTCCATTGGCATCAAATTCAAGCTCCACTAGAAAACTAAACAAACCTTCTAACACAAAGTACCAAGATCTAACATGCAATTCCCATAGTATTTCAAAACCCTGGATCTGAAAACCCTAATCTGCACCTAACCTGCCAATTCCGCAGAATCACCAAACACGAACCAAGACACGGCCAAGAATCCAAAGAAACGGAATCGGATCAAAACGATTTAGATCTACTTACGGTCCAGATGTCGGCGGGGACGAGGATGATGATGGAGAGAGAGCAGAACCACGCGTATCCCACCGTGAACAACACGTATCGAGGCACGTCGGGTCCCGCGAAGTAGCGCAGGGTCACCAAGACCATGCCGAGGGTTAGAGGGAGAGAGATCAGATAGAAAACCAACATCTCTCCCTCTCTTTATTTATTTACCGATTTCTTCTTCTTCTTCTTCAATGGAGATGGTCTGATTCGCTCTTCTTGTTTGATTCTGTTCCTTGGGTGGATTTGAGAAGATCCTGATTTATGGAGAAGATTGAGGAAGGCGGAAGAAGGGGGAAGGAAAAGGTCGGAAAAGAAAGAGAAAGTAAGAATAAACTACTGTTTAGTGCAGGTAAATTAGAAATAAGTCCCTCGCTAGAAACTTCACCAACTAATTCTACACGTTGACAATTTTTTGCCACATCAGCAAAGACCGTAGTTGTCAACTGCGGCTGCTGCTTTTATGTGGCAGCATATGGGAACTGTGGCTTCTTCGCAATAATTTTTTTGTTACCGCATTTCTCATATGCAGTTGCAACTCATTTCATGTATAGCTAAAGCCCTCAATTGGGAATGTCTGTCGTAGTTCCTAATAGCGATTGTGTCTCAAAGTATAGAGACAGACAGTCAAGACTCTCTGGCCGAAAAATCTTAGAGAACCCACAACTAGAAACTGTGCTTTGTTTATATGTAGGCTGCAGCTGGAAACTGTGAACTTGTTTATATGCAGCAAATGCCTATTCTATATGTTTGCCCGAGTTAGAAATAGCAACTGCATCCCAAAATGGAGACAGAGATTTTAAAAAACACTTGGGTGGAACATGCTAGTTGCGGCCCTTTTGAGTTCAGTGATAGATGACATTTCAAACTGCATAAAACATAATCAAGTGGCTTATACAACCACATAAAACATCAATACCTCCACTTCAATTCATGAAAACCAAGATTAATTTAAACATCAAAATTTGCTAAACACAAAAATATACATCAAAATTATAGAAGTTCAAATAGCTAAAAGTTTGCTGATCATAAATAAATACTCAAAAACTAACCCTTTGGTACATAAAATTGTGTCTTCAAGTTTTTCTTATTCTTCTTTGGAGCTGGCTTTGACGAACACCTATCTCCTACTTGTGTTAGCTATGATTGAGGAATTTACACATCATCATCTTACTCCTCCTCCTATTGTTGCACATATTCTTCTTCTTGCAAATGTTGATCGTTTGATTGATGTGCTTGCAACCTGAGCTAGGAAGACATCCTACATCTTGGGATCTGATGAGCTGGTTCTATTAGCATATCTTCAAGTTTGGCAGTCTCACCAACCTCTTCAAGTTGTGCTCTGCAAGTTTGAGAATTTTCGTGAAAATTCCTTGACGACATCAGACATCAGACACATCATTTGACAAGGCCTGAGCGCAGTTCTGTGCAATCTTCCATGTTTCATCAATTTGTAATAAATTAGAATGCATTATATATTGTAGTACGAAATACTGAATTTGATTCAAATGAAAAGAAGAAGAAAATAATAATATACAGATAAATAAATGAACTGAACAATAAAATATTAATTCTTACAATGGATCTTGATGTTGATGCCTTCGGTTGAAACATGGGTTACAAAGTTGAATTCCCGGGAGCTGGTTCAATCTCTTTTCTCTAAACTGCCAGTTGAACCCCTACTAGCTTGGTGGAAGGATGAATAATAAACTCTCGTGTAATCCTTTAATACCATGATACATATGCATCGCGCAAGGATCCATCATATGGCTCAATTCCTGTAGTGATAGTCTCAAATCTACGCTCATTTTATGTGCTAACATGATCATGGTGATATTTTGCCCAATCATGATCAGGCAATCGACCCTGCACTTTGATACTATGCAATGCAATGTCATATGATCAAGTGACCAGAATGCTTTGTTGAAGTTCGAACTGTCGAAGAACTCGGTTCGGATAATAACACCCTACCACACTAAAGTTGATGATTGGTGCTCTCGTCAACCATAACTCTTTGTTTACTATGCAAGTAGGTGGTGATCTCTCAAATATCTCAGTCATATATGGCTCCCATGTCATGAACTCCTCCCACAGCATATCAAACACATCTATGTAATAAGTCAACACCTCATGTGGGTTATTTTTTCAGACTTTCCATGTGTGTTCACCAATCCAATACACATCAATAGAAGCCAACATGCCCTTATCATCTGCATCTTCAGTTCATCCCTTAGATTGCTTACTTGTGTTAGGTCAACTGATGTGTAAACGCTCCCTGCTCCACACATGAAATAGTGCCATCGACCAATTAACTACACCACATTCAAAGCTCCTCCATGCAAAACTCCAATACAAAAAGGCGAATCCTGCACTACCCATATTGTATTTTAGCTTTCCTTATGTCAGCGATCAACGGTAGATACATGAGAGAACAATATGACCTGAGGCATTTGGAAAGAAAACATCTCCAAACAATGTCAAAATATAAGGTCGAGTGTAACATTTAACAGTAAACTTAGATGAATAACCTTTCAAGAAGTTGTCAAACTTTGTCTTCAACCAGAGAGTCTAATGGAGTGATCCAACAAGATCGTATCACCTAGCTCCATACCAAGATAATATCTAACTAACTGCTCCCGGTCAAACACTACACTGCTGATCACGACCTTCCAATCAATAGGTAATCCTGAAATGATGGCAATAATCTGGAGTGTGATGGTCATCTCTCCAATGGTAGATGGAATGTATATGTTTTTTGTCGCCACTTCTTGAGAAGAGTTGTTAGTATAGCACGATCAAGCTTCATATGCCCTATTAATCCAATTCCATAAAAACCAACATCGACCAACAATGCATGTGTACACGGATGCATTTTAAGGGTTGCATGTGTACAAAAAGTTAACTCCTTAGCTGCATTGTTTCACACGGACTAAGATCTTTGACCATGTTGCATCATTAACAATGTAGGGTCTAGTGGACCTGGACCTCCAGGTGCAATATAAGACGAATAAGATGATTGACCAATATCAGCATACAAGAGAGGTGGATTAGCAAAAAACCACATGAACATGGAAGATGTTATATTAGCTAAAATGTTATATATACAAATTCAAAACTAAAATATACATCTATTACCCTTACATATGCAAATGCTTTCCCTCATCCTCAGCCACCTCTAGTAGAAGGTCCCCGTCCTTTATGAATTCCTTTATTTGTATTCTCCTGCATATATTGAAACTTTTGTTAAATGCTTGAAAATAAACATGTTCTTTAAACATCAAAAGCATACTACTTACCCAAGACTCACTAGCACTACTCAGGGGTCATGTATCGCGTGTTCGTGGGGCCATTAATGCGATAATGACCGCACAAACTAGTATTGAAAATATTAGTAAATTAATAAATATACAAAGTGCATGGTATAGGACATAAAAATTGAAAATATTAGTTAATTAATGAAATAGTGTTCTTTATCCATTTTAAAAAGTAATATAATGTACTAATGCAAAGTAGAAAAAGACTATATAATCAACATATGTTGTTGCCCCAACAACAACACTTGTTACGCTTGTTGCGTTCTATTAGACTGCATTTTGAAAAAGTTTGGCCCGTGCTCGAGCCATCCCTGACATCCATGTCATTGGGAATGCGTGTAATCCTGGGCCGACCTTTCCTACATCTTCTAAGACTCACATTATGTATAAGATTCGAACCACTTTGGATTGACCAATATGCTTTGTCAAGCATAGGACTGAAGGCACGTGCTCAAGTTAGTACTAAGGAATTCATTGAATAAAATGGATCAACATAAGGATGGTAATCAATAACCTGTACTGCACAAGCCGCCAAGATATGAGAACATAAAGATGTTAAAGCTGGAATTTCTGACAAGTAAAAGTGCACCTTCCCAATCCAACAGTCTGCAATATTCCACCATTTTGATGCGCACCAACTACTCTAATACATGTTTTAACTTGAAACATGTCATGATTATGATGAAACACTATAGCCTCATGCATATTTGCACTCTCACCCCGTTAATCAAGAATTTATTGAACTCATGGAGCCCAAATTTGCTCCTCACTTAGAAGCTTCCGTGCCAATTGACGACGTTCAGTAATGTCGTCCAGTAAAGTAAGAATTGAGACGATAAAATATCATCTCCATAATTACCATCATGAGAGAACGACGACACCTTTCAAAACAGAACCGACAAATTTGTGGTTATCATGCCATATCAACGTCCTCCATATGCAGACAGTGCCCACTTCTCGATCAGTTTCTCCCTGAGCCAATTGACAGCCTCGATTTTTGCCTATCTTTGCCAATTCTTTTGTCAAACTTTTTTCGGATGATGTTAACCTTATTCCTCAAAATCTTATCATGAAATTTGCTGAAAAAATTGGTAGCAAAATGTCTCATAAAAAAAAAGATGATATGCATAAGTCTCATTCCAAGCTTTGTTTGGCATGTCTATCACATATAAGATAACTGGATGCCGATCAGAAATAACACAACCCTTGGTGATTAGTAATAAAATATCAAATACACTTCATGAACCATCTCCAACTAGATATATTCTCTTCATCTACTATTACAAAATCAAATGGAAACAAATGATCGTTTGTGTTAGGAGCAATGGCTACCAATAAAAATCCTTTGCATTTTCCATATAAAAAAGTTATCAACAATAATAACATGCATACAGTACTTAAATTCTTCAATCGAATGCCCAAATACCAAAAATAATGACTTGAATGTTTCCTCGTTGACGAGGGTAAAAATAGTGGACGATCTGCACCGCTTGATCCTAGTGCGAATCTCAAGGAGATCCTATCAAACTCGTGGACCGCTCATAGGGCCATCCCCCGAATCCAGCCCATCACGAATCGGGTCTCCTCCCCATGACCAGGGAATCAACGGCTGGATTCATCACTGGGGAACATTCTCTAAACTGATCTTCACTATCCTATAAATAAACCCTACCTCTACAGTAACTAGGTAATCATTATTTTACCACTTAAGCCACTCTTAATCCGCTAGTTATTGACTTGAGTGTCAGAGGTTCTGTTGCGGGGAATCCTCTCGGTGTTTCAATTTTTTTTTGCAGGTATCCATCTACGGTCAATCATTCCCATATCCACCAAATCCAATCACACACCAGCATCACGATAAGGTTAGATTGGCGGTTGGGATCCGAGTTTCCTCTTCATCCCAAGAACTCATTATCTATTGCTCCTACACCAAAAAACAAGCAGCATCATATTGGCACCATCTGTGGGAAATGCACAGATCCGAGACTCTTCTGTTGACTCTACTCCATAATCAATGCTTCCCATGGCTCCTCAAGCCAAGAAGACTACAACCAAGGGGTGTCAGTCTGATCCTCCGCTTCCTCCTCCCCGCTTGACTCAAAACCGAGCGACCTCTCAAGGATCGTGACAACCGCAGGACCAAGGGCGACAGAAACCCGCCCTGAGCGCATCCCGCTCGATAGCACGGGAGGTTGTCCACCAGGTGGTGTCCGACCTAAGAAACGTCATCAACAACCGACAGAACGAGGATGAGCTCTGAAATCATCTCAGCCGCTCTCGGAACAAAGGGGAGCCCTTAAACCAAAATTCGGGTTGGAGTCACCACTCCCATGATTGAGATAAGGAACACAGCCGCTCCCTGTGGGATCGCCTACCCCCGAACAACTATGGGGATGGAGGTCATGTAACAAGGGCGGAGCTCCATGAATTCTGAGATGAAATCCTCCGAGCCCTCCGAGGTGGGATCACCATGACGATCACCGAACAGGAGGGACCAGGAACGACAAGTCCCACGGGTCAACTCAATCTGAGGGACGAGAAGACCCAATCCTTAAGCAACTGCAAGAAATGGATGATCGCATCCTTCGGATTGGCAAAGGTGGGAGGCAATCCAAACAAAGATATCAGCTCAACATGCTACCCTTCTCCTCTCATATCCTTAACGCACCTGTCTCGAGGAGTTTCAAAATCTCCACCGTTCAAAATCTATAACGGAGAAAAAGATCCATTTGATCACATTGAGGGCTGCAAAACCCCCATGATGGTTGACTATGACATCAGTTTACAATACCATCCTGGTAGAGTGAACTTGGTGCCAGATGCTTTGAGTAGAAGACCAGTCACCATGTTCCTAACTCAACAGAGAGAGCTTGTTGAGCAGATGAGGAGATTGGATTTGGAAGTGATCTTGCCCTGTTCTGATCGGAGTTGCATGATGCTTCAGTTGCAGTTGTCTCTTGTTGAGCAGATTAAGGAGGCTCAGGCAGGTGATGAGCAATTGTAAGGGTTCAGAGCCAAAGTTGAAGCGGGTACGAGGACCGATATGGTTGTTCACTCAGATGGATATCTTCGTTTTGGGTCCAGATTGTGTGTTCTGAAAGGTGAGGTTCATCATAAGTTGCTTGAAGAAGCCCACCAATCTTCGTACTTTATTCATCCTGGTGGTACGAAGATGTACCGGGACTTGAACCTTCATTTTGGGTGGCATAGTATGAAGAGGGTCGTGGTAAGATTTGTGTTGTAGTGCTTGATCTGCCAGCAAGTGAAGGCAGAGCATCAGAGGACCGCCAGACTTCTTCAGCCTCTTCCCATTTCAGAGTGGAAGTGGGAGCATATCACCATAGATTTTGTGACCACTTTTCCAAGGAGTCCTAAGGGTCACAATGCCATTTGGGTGATTGTGGATAGGTTGACAAAGAGTGCTCACTTCGTTCCCTTCAGAGTTGAACAGTCTACTGAGAGCCTAGCTGAGAAGTACATGCAAGAGATTGTCAGACTTCATAGTGTTCCAGTCAGTATTGTATCCGATAGGAATACAAGGTTTAGATCGCAGTTTTAGGAGAGTCTTCAGAGTAGTATGGGGAGTAAGTTGAAGTAGAGTACAGGTGTTCACCCTCAGACAGATGGACAGTCAGAGAGGACCATATAGACTTTAGAGGACATGTTGAGGTCATGTGTGCTTCAATTTGGAGGTTCTTGGGAGGACCATTTGCATCTCGTAGAGTTCTCGTACAATAACAGCTTCCAGGCCAGTCTTAAAGCTACTCCATTCGATCGTAAGTGTCGGTCGCCAGTCTGCCGGGATGACATTGGCAAGAGAAAATTGTTGGGCCCGGAGTCGATCACCAAGACGGTGGTTGTTGCGAGTCAGATCAGGAAGCATCTTCAAGCCATGCAAGACAGACAGAAGCGATGGGCTGATGTTCATCGTAGAGCCTTGGAGTTTGAGGTGGGAGACCATGTTTTTCTTAAGGTATCGCCGTAGTGAGGTGTCATTCATTTTGGTGGCGCAGGCAAGTTGAGCCCCAGGTTCATCGGACCGTTTGACATCGTGGAACGAGTAGGCAAGGTGGCCTATCGTCTTGCATTGCCCCCAGATTTATCTGGAGTGCACAATGTCTTTCATGTCTCGTAACTGAGGAAGTATATCCGTGATGAGAGCCACGTGATTGACTACTCAGAATTATATGTGAGACCGGATTTGTCTTGTGAAATTCCACTAGTTGCTATTGTGGACCGGCGGGAGAAGGTTTTGAAGAACAAAATGATCAAGCTTGTTCGTGTTTCTTGGAATCCTCACTCGCCGGGTGAGTCGACTTGGGAGCTGGATAAGGATATCCAGCGGAGGTTTCCTCATTTGTTTATGTAGCTCTTGTTTTGCTGTTTTCGTTTTTGTCATTGTAATTTCTTTTCTTTCTGGGTTACCCTATGTACTTATGGTTGAATTTTGAGGACGAAATTCTTCTTGTTAGGTAGGTAGGATTTGTAACCCCCATTGCTCATATTTGTATTTTTTATTATATTTAATAAAATTCTTAATTAACTACTTTATTTTTTGTTGCACTTATTTTCAGTTCTCTTGTATCGTGTGTTGTTCTTCTCTCTCTTGTGATTCATTTTGCATTGATTCAGCTTTTTATTCTCATTTGATCTACAATTTGTCCTTAATCTCGTCTATTGCTTAAACCTATTTCATAGCCTATTTGTCTCTCATTGAATTTTTTCCTTCTTATTGGACACTACCCAGTTCACCCAAACTCATATTGTTTCTATATAAACACCCTAATTGAACCTTAACCCTAATTACCAAATCCAAATATCCTATCTCTCTCTCTCATCTTCCTAGCTGCCACCCTCATCTATCCCTCGACCTCACCTCCCGACCATCTTCCCCTCTCCTCGCCATCGCCGTTTACTTCCGACGCTGGAGACCACCACCACACCCCCCCGTTCTTTTCCCTCTCCGCTGTTGTCTACTTCTCTGTGGTCGACAACACCCCAGGCCGAGCCCCTTGCTATCGTCATCTTGTTCGAGCACAACCGCGGCACCCCCAGCCCCAGGTTGCCGCAACGTCGTCTTCCCTGGTGGTTGCTGCCGCCGACCTTGCTGTTGTTGGCTATTGTCTCTTTGGGTATGTGTGCTCGTGCATCTTGTGCACGTGTTTCGGCTGTGGATTCTTGTCTTTCGTTCGTTGTGTTCGTTGTTCGGGATCCGTTCCCGTTATTCTGTTCTTCGTTTTCATCGTCTTCATAACAGGCAAGTAGCTTATATGTGTTCTTTTTGTCATACAAGTTAATACCTAAAGTAGTCTAGTATGAAAATGTGTGTGCTCTCATGATGATCCATATTTGTTAGTTTAACCATTGACATCATCTCTTGATCATGAGTAGTTACAATAATTGACACCCGTTGCATAAACAATTAGATTAGATGACACTTCGACTGTATGTTGTTTGTGACACACCGTATGTTGTAGATGGCTATTACATAGATGTTTGTTGGATGTATGATCTTATTATAGATAATTTATTCGCATGCCATACTAATTTGAGTAACCCACATTCATCATGTTTGTATGCCGTCTTACATTGGATCGTTTGTAACTAAACTATTTGATAAAATACATAAAAGAACTTTTGTTTCACTGCTGCCCTACTTTTGTACAATGATTTTTACCCTATTAACAACAGTAAAATAAATAAATTTGTGAACATGATTTGTAGCCTTCGTTTTCTAGTTTTCAGAACTTTTGCCGGATTTGAATTTCGATTTTCGATGCATGAGTTATTGTTGTTTTACTGCAGTCATATCGTATATTCTAGATTCTGAATTATATGCATTTTGTATGAAATATTATTTTAAAACTGGTATTAAAAGTAGAATTTGAACTCTATATTTTGCTGGGTATGTTTAGACTTGACTCGGATCATTCCCAAATTTTTGTGGAATTAATTAATGACTTTTGTATCTCATTTCATGTTTATGAAACAAATCGTTATATTTCCAAACTGCATGCTGTTTAGCAAAGAATTATATTTTCAACCTGATTCTATTCGGGTTTTTTTTTTGAAAACTTTGTGTATATAAACTGTAGGCTGATTTGTCTATTTTATGACCATTTTGACGGATCTGGATTTCAAATAGTATTTTGCGAATTATCTCTGTTTTGGTATTGATGTGTCTGATCTTTCAGATTCGAAGTTTTGTTGCGTTACTCTGTTTTCCCAATTTTATTGACTATACTACATGTAATATAAATTCATGATATTTTATATTTTGAGAATAAATATATTAGGAAATCTTACAATTTTTTTTCTCGGATTTAATTATGATGATTTTAAACTCTTTTCATGCTTTTAAATAAGATTTTGCATTTTCTGGCTGAACATAACTTCTGTATTAAACGATGTTTTCAACGCTGTTTCTGTAGCTGATGTATGACTTGTATATATGCGCTGGATTCAGCGGAGAGTCTAGTTTCCAGATTTTCTAACAGATCTAGAATTGCAGTTCTTTAGCAACGGGAATCTTAGATTTGGTACAGTAGTGTCTTGCTGTCCAGAACTGAAAGTTTCGATGTTTTGACTAGTATGAGTTGTTTTTATTAACCGTTGTAAGTAATACTTCATCTTATACTTATCCTTTGTTCATGCAATGTCTTTATCCTGTTGTATTCGTTCACACCTATTGTTAATAATGAAAATAAATCAAGTCGGGGTTTTTAAGGGAAAAGATCGAGTAGTGGACAATATAGAAATGCATATTCGGAGGAAACTCGTTTTCCCCACTGTTTACTGTGATACCTATTGTTTATCTCTAGATGCATGAGGGTATGATCCATGACACCATTTGTTATTATTACTGTTACTGTTACTATTTGTCTGAATATACTGTCCTATAGAAGTTCCACTATGAAATCTTAAAACGAAATTGTTTGCTGCAGCAACCATGTGGTATAATTTGGGACACATGAAGTGATACCTAGTTAGTAATGAACATTAGACATAAGAATAACATCCCGTTACTATTGATTTACTGTTACTATTGATTCAATGTTACTGTTGACCCGTACTGTTACTGTTATACTTTTACTGTTATTCCGCTGTTTACTGCCATCTGTAGACTGTTATATTTACTGTTTCTCCATGTTAGTATTTCCTGTCTAGTTAGTCCCCCCCCCCCCCTCCCTTACTTTTATTGCTTGCGGCCCGGACTTGCATCTAACAGGCGTTATGTTTTCCTGTTTTCCTGTTTTCTTTGTAATTGCCATATGAGCAGGTTTTGCTGATCAACTGCCTGCTGGAGTTGGTGAGCAAAAGTTTTGAGCTGCGCAATTGGAATCATTTGCTTAAAATATTTTGATGAACTATTTATATCTGTGAACTGTATTAAGACTTGTATTTGGGCTTGTAGTCCCAGGATTATTATTTTGTTTCAGATCTTGTATTTATTGGGATATTTATTATTGTTGCAATAAATGCTATTGAGTTATGATTGTTTATGCATGTTTGGTTGAAGTATACTGCTATATTTATTGTAGTGATGAGTCAAGCAGATCCGTACAGCTTATGGATGGTGAAAACTATCCACTGGGCTTAGTCGCGTACCGTATTCCGTATTCTTTGGGGAAGCGGGGCGTGACAACCCACCTTGAGAGTCCCTCTGACAATGAGTTTGGGAAGCCGCATCAAAGGCACCCAAGCAATGAAGATGCACCAAATCACCGAACCCGCCTCTCAGGCAACCCCTCAAGCCTGTTGCGAATGATGCGAATGAATTTTACAAGGGCAAATATTCGGCTATGGCCTTTGGAATTCGACGGCAAACATCAGATCTCGGAATCCGAGATATACCTGATGAATCTCAACGAAGTCACCCCGATCTTATTCGGGTCCCCATGAACCAGAACCGCCAACACGAGAAGCCCCAGCCGGGCCGAATACCCCTAAGCCGTAGGTGAGCCGAACCATAAATGGGTCATATCTCTCGGGTCTCGGGGGTAAATCTTCAGATCTCAGATGCCGAGACAAACAAGCCAAAGGGATAAACGCGATCCCCGACTCCCCCTCGGTCAAACACTTGGATGACAAAATCTATTCTCAATGTCTTAATCATTTTCTCTTCGTTATGGGGAAACAACTTGAAGGTGAATGGAGTTTATAGACATGAGTTCGCTCCGAAATTCTCATCACTTATTGCGGTCAACGCTCCAACTCCCAAGATCAACACTTACCGCAGTCGTCAGAAAATGTGATGCGAGCAGGCCCACGTAGCACCTAATGTGGCCCTTCATGAAACATAAGGGAAATCAGGGATCAGACCCCCGCTCCGAAGGCGGCGACCCGGGAGCCTAAAGCTAATACTACCAAACTCAATATCAGAAGACAAACACATTTTATTCATTAAATGAAGGATGGATACAAATTTGGTGGCCGGTCCACGAAAATGCGAGTATACATGCGACCTAATTTTCTATATTAGGGATGGGGACCTCTCCCTCGGCCGCGAGGGTAAGGACAGTTGGCTCATGATTCGCCAAGTTCCCCCTATCTCTGGGGCCAACCACTTCATCATCTGATCCTTGAGGGGGTAGGCCGCTGAGGTCAATCCCTAGGTGCTTCACCTCGACATTCTTGAGGGCGTGCCTGTATCCCTCGTCCTAGGCATCGACAATGTCGGCTAAGGCCTCCTGATACTCCCTCTTCAACTTCGCATCCTCCGCCTGCCACGCTAGCTTCTTGGCCACCAACCGAACTTTTTCCTTTGAGAGCTCCGCCCGAGCCTCCCTCTCCTTAGCCAGGTCCCCCCTCAACTATTCTATTCGCCTTTTAGTGCCCTGGGCCTGAGAAAGAAGTTATGCCTCAGTTGCTTCTGCACATTGCGCCAGTCGAATGAGCCGATCCCGCCCTCCGCTCCAGCTCGGCCCTTTGAATGATCACCTACACAAGATCATCAGGGTACGCTTACCAAAAGGCAAGGAAAATGCTTACACAAGATAAACCCAAAGAAAAACTCAGTAAAACTGAAGCTTGCACCCAGCTGCCGTAGACCTCCTCCTTGACTTTGTTCTCTAAGTCAGCAAGGTCGCAGGGAGTAATGAGATGGGAAACCATCTCTAATGCAGCAGGCCGGTTGATCGACGCATCCGCCTCGATCACAGACCATGAGGGGACCCACACCTTTGCCGACTTAAGCAGATTGGCCGATGCTGTGGCATCAACTACAGGTGATGGAGGAGGCCTCTTACCATCCTTCTTGACAACCAATTCAACCGTCTTGGCCTTGGGGGTCTCGACGCCTTTGGCTTTCTTCTTTGGGAGTTCCTCCTTCTCCGGAGGTGGCCGCTTCTGCAACGTCTCCCCTCAGGAGCCATGGCATCGGCCCCGACCTTCATCTTCACCTCACCCTTTGCCTCCTCCCATGCCTTCTTCTCATCCCTAATGGACATACACTTCACCTTAATGAGCTTAGGGGCCACCATACTTGATAGTCTCGAAAGCGAAAGACGAGATTCAAGAAAAACTGAGGTGGAAGGAGAACGAATGAGCAAAATAAAATAACTAAGGATATATATAGAAGTGAAACATCGATAACTGCACCTTGCGCGTGACTCCATGCAGAAACACACGTGAGCACACGCTAAGCATCACCTCTTCCTCCACCCTCAGCGTGGATTCCGAGACCGAACCTCAAGAGGAGATATCTCAAAGCATTGCTTCATCCCCCACCCATAGCGTGGTTTCCGAGGCTACGCCTCAAGAGGAGAAAAACGCAAAGCATCGCCTCTTCCTCCACCCTCGACAAGGCTTCCGAGGCTGAACCTCAAGAGAAGAGATTCCAAAGCACTGCCTCCTCCACCCTCGGCGTGGTTTCCGAGGCTGGACCTCATGAGGAAGGCTACAAAGCGTTGCCTATTCCCATGCCCTCGGCGCGGTTTCTGAGGCCAAGTCTCATGAAGAAGGATCCAAGGCGTCGCCTCTCTCCCCATTCTTGGAATGATATTCGATGATGACTCTCAAAAGGAGAAATATCAAGAAGTCATCTGACAAAAACCAAAGTTCAACAAAAGATATTGAATATGAAATGAAAATGAAGTGATTACATTCGCGCAATTACATTAAGAAGCATAAGTTCAAGGCACGGAGAATCTGACTACGTGGTCCTCGTCTGACCCCGATCCTAAGAGTTCCGCTTCAACCACTGAGGGATTGACGCACAGGTAGAGTACCTCCAAACCTCTCACACTACCCACACTCGTAGGTCCTGCTACCCCATTATGGGCATCCCTAGGAGCCCCCTCTCTGGAACGGATCCCAAGGTAAGGCATCAGCCTCGAGAAGGGACTATAAAAGGTGGACGTCTGGCTCACCCCTCCCAGCCGGGCCCTCAATCGTAGATTTCAAAGTCCTTTTCCACAAGCATTTGTTTAAGGATGGATTTTGAGGACTGACTTTCGAAGGGATGAGAAGGTCCACCAATACCAACCAAAGCGAGAGCTATGTCGGTGTCGGGAAATAGCGCCTTCAGATGAGCTAGTTTCTGAGCCACCACTTGTGACCGACTAATGTGGAAACCAAATGCCCCTTCCCGATTAGTCGCCACCTTACTAAGGTGGGTGATAATCTCCTCAGTCTGAGCAAGTTCGCTATGGAGCGTGCGATCCTCGTCCTCGAGGCCCTTCTTCCAAGGCTCAGATCTCACTATCTGTTCAGCAAAATAGCACCTTGAATCAGATGAACATGAAATGAATTGTCAAAACAAGTTGTGCAAAGTTTCATTAAAAAACTTTACAAGATGTACGGTGGCCTGTTCGTCTACAAAATTGGGAGAAAAAAGGGAATCTCTAAGTTAAGGGAGGACCTCCCGGGAAGGAGAATGAGACGGTTCAGCTTCAGCCCCCCCATACCCGATAGGGACACTAACGTCGAGAGAGATTTCCCTCGGGGTCAAAGGAGTGTCGTCGAAATCTGATTCCCGATCGAAGCAGAGGTCATCAAGGTTGATGCCGGGATGCCTATCCCGGACATGTTGAAGGGCTCGCTGGAAGCCCTCCTCCTTAGCTCGCGCAATCTTGCTTGCCGCATTGTCAACCTTTGTCTCGAATTCCTTCAACTTCTTTTCTAGCTCATTCGCCCTCCTCCAGCGCGCACGAGCTGCCTACAGCAAAGCCTCATCTCCTTCTGTCACTTCAAGTCGAGCCGTTGAGCCCTGCGTTCGACTGACTTCAAATCATCGTCATACTGCCTCATAAGCTTGCCCCCATAGAGCATGGCCTACAGCGAAGAGGAAGATAGTGAGAAAAATACCAACAAAGGGATGCAGTCACTCGGAACAAACACTTACCGCCATCGAGTGATGTGCATACAGAAAGTAAGCCGAGCCGAAAGTCTCCTTAGCAAGGACTTTCCTGTCCCTCGGACGAGTAAGATTATTATCTACCTTGATGGCCATCCGAGACTTCATGATGGTCAACAACCTTCACCGGCCAATTAGGCATAAAGGTATCCTGGGTCTTCTCAGAAATGACCTCCTTCAGGAACGGGTGGATTGTTGGCACGGGAGATTCCATTAGCTTTACAGCTCGGATCAATCTCTCGTTCATCTCTGTCCGGAGAGAATCCTCTGGATCTCGGATAGTCAAGGATCTCATCCCCCTTAACCCTCTTTGGTCACCTCTTCGAAGATGCATCGGCACTCAGTGTCATCTCCCTCTTTTTCCCCTTTTCCTCAGCAGCCGGAGCAGCCAAGAGGATGTAGATATCATTGTCTTTCGAGGCTGTAAAAGAAACACACCAGAAGAAGATTCAAAATCCCTTAGAGAAATAACGACAAGTGTTATAAGGGGAGGAAACTCACAAGGAAAGTAAGGGCTTAATTTGCTGACCATGAGTGACATCTCTGTTATTGTCAAATAGCTTGTCGAACCCCACCCGCTCCTCTTTAGAGAGATCTTCATGCTTCCAGGGATTCTTCGGAGAAGACTCGTATGACCATGAGGTCGGTATGTCCTATGGCTCGAGACTATAGACGATAAAATATTTGGACCTCCATCCCTTTATGAAATCTGGATGGTTGTGCACTAAACATAGCATAGACCAGGGGGCGATATACCACCGGTGAGAACTGCTCGGAAGCGCCCTCAATCCCAGACTTGCTCGGAAGTACCTGAAACTCAGAGGGTTGCCCTTCCTCTGGCTGAGCATGATGAAACTGGTCAACTGCTTCCATGAGTTTGACGCATACTAGATCGAGTTCATTCCTGCCCAATTCAAAACCTTTTTGATGAACATGTGAAGAGGAAGATGCATGCCCAAAGCAAAAGCATCCGGGAGGAACATACAGAACCGCTCTGCTAGCCTATCGGTCGGACGAATACCTATTTTCGGAAGCAGCAAGATGTACTCCAAGGGTATATGGAACTGATCCTGGATGTTGGCGAGATCGTTTCATCGGGATATTCTGATTCTGGTAGGCTTCTATCTTAGGCCTATTCAGCGAAGATGGGGGTACACCGAACCGAACTAAGTCCTCCAAATTTTCCGTATAAACCCCAGAGGACTTACAGCCTGCGAGATCGCCTTGAAAGGCCATTGGCTCGTGCCCCTTGTCATGGGAAAGGCGATGCTTCCCCTTCTTCACTGGTCGATGATTGCGGAGTGGCAGAATGCCTGTAATGTAGTCAAAATCTAAGGCCCTTGCTCCCCACACTGAAGGGGCCCCAGCAGCCTCCTCATCTCCACCTCGGCTCATTCCAACGTGACTCTCCTCCCATTCCTCCTATGTCTTCACTGGTAGCAGGGGACCCCCTCCTGGGTACCGAACTCCACGAACTCGAGATCCCCGCTCATTACTTCAGTAATGTTCTCCGCTATCCAGGGAATTGTATCGGTCGCCTCCGCACTCACCCCTCGATGTATATGTCCCCCTCCAAGGAACATGCACGTGGGGATTGCATCTCGGCCTCGCTCATTCTCGATGACGACCGAGAAGAATCCTCGGAAGATGGCCCACCTCATCCCGAGGATGATGACAAAGATAAGCTACTAGATTGGTTCGCAGACATGTTCGCTAGAATTCTCAAGGAGTTTTAGTTAGGGGAGATAAACGGTCCAGGAGGAAGTGGGGGAGAACTTATAGAGGAAAGAAAGAGTGACTTCTCGAATGACAGGTCACGTGACACTCCTTCAATAATCGCGAGCGAACATGGAATGTCGCCTTGGAAACCACAGTGTCACATGACGACTAGACTCAATGTTTCAAAACGTTACGCCTTAGGCGTGGCATCCGAAGCTGACCCTCATGAGGAACACTCCCAAGCACTCAACTCGTTGCGCCTTCTACATGGTGTCCGAGGATGATCCTCATGAGAAACTCTCCTAAGGTCTCAACTCGCTACACCTTCGGCGTGACATCCGAGGACAACCCTCATCAGGAGCTCTCACCAGGTCTCAACTCGTTGCGCCCTTGGCGTGGCGTCCGAGTCTGACCCTCATGAGGAGCTCTCACAATGCCTCAATTCGCTGCGCCTTCAGCGTATTGTCCGATGTCGATCCTTATGAGGAACTCTCCCAAGGCCTCAACTCGATGTGCCTTCGGCATGGCATACGAAGCCAACCCTCATGAGGATCTCTCATTAGGTTTCAACTCATTGTGCCCTTAGCGTGGCGTCCGAGGTCGACCCTCATGAGTAACTCTCACAAGGCCTCAACTCGTTGCACCTTTGGCGTGGTGTCTGAGGTTGATCCTTATGAGGAACTCTCCTAAGGCCTCAACTCGTTGTACCCTCGCCGTGGTGTCTGAGGTTGATCCTTATGAGGAACTCTCCCAAGGCCTCAACTCGTTGTACCCTCGCCGTGGTGTCTGAGACCAATCCTCATAAGGAACTCTCCAAGGCCTCAACTCGAAGTGTCATCGGCATGGCGTTCGAGACCGACCCTCGTGAGGAGCCCTCACAAGGTCTCAACTCGTTGTGCCCGTAGCCTGACATCTGAGACCGACCCTCATGAGGAGCTCTTATAAGGTCTAAACTCGGTGCGTTCTCGGTGTGGCATCCGAGGCCGACCCTTATGAGGAGCCCTCACAAGGTCCCAACTCGTTGCACCCTTGGTGTGGCATGCGAGGCCGATCCTCATGAGGAGCTTTCACAAGGTCTCAACTCGCTGCGCCCTTGGTGTGGCGGTCGAGGTAGACTCTCATGAGAAGTTATCGCAAGGTCGCACGATCACTACGCCCTCGGTGTGGCATCCGAGGATGAGCCTTATGAGGATCTCAAACAGGGGAGCCTCACCTCCAACCTCAGCATGGTAGCCAGCCCCAAGCTTCCTATATATTCACACTGCACTGCGGTGGGACACTCCCAATTTTGATGTGTGCATATCGTTGTCGTCTACATGACCCCCTCAATGAGTGAACTACTCCTCGAAGTAAACCGAAAGTTCACATCCGAGAGTGGGGGACTTATGATGAGGGTAAAAATAGCAGACAATCTGCACCGCTCGATCCTAGCATGAATCTCGAGGAGATCCTATAACAACTCATGGGCCGCCCATAGGCCCATTGTAACACCCCCGAATTCCAAATAAGCCTGAATTCGAAGTTCCACAAGATCTTTACACTTCACTTCGTACAATTTTACAAGGAATTTAAAACTTTTATACAACAATGTTTACATCAATGCAGCGAAAATATAATTACAACATGATACATGAATTAAATAACAATTAAAATATTTCTTTAAGCAGCATTCCTTCTTTAGTCCTTTCATTTATTTTATCCTGCATAGAAACTGTGGGCACGTCAGTTGCTTACAACCAACACAATATTATACATGGCCATCCTCGCTATGTCGAAAATATAACGATTCTTTAATACTTTAACAAACATAAACTTATCACAAACAAAGCTAAAGAGGGACTATCCTATTGATATCGTGTGTGCTTGTGCACTTAACCTTAATGCATTTATTTATATTTAATGACACTAATGCACACTTGTTCGAATTTATGCATCCCATTCTACATAAATCCAAGGGCAAACCCTTAACCGTTCTTCATCTTGTAGGGTTGAATCCCTCGTTATGAGCTTAACTACTACGATAGCTACGGTAAGTATCCTAGATGTTTTATGAGTTACGAGCCAATGTCCAGACAGCCTGGAGGGGAATCCCACGTCATGACATGACACATCATGCAGATAACCTATGGACAATTCGCCTCCATCATGGAACGATGGCACTACGTAGTCACCAAGCATGTAGCGCCCTAAATTTTCAATATGATATCTCAGAAATACGTGGCACAATTCCCAGCATCAACCTCAATTGTAATAGTAAACATAGCCAAAACACTGATGATTTTTTCAAACTTTTATTACATCAATTCATTACAAAACACAGCGGAAAAACAAACACCTTGAATTACAATCTTTTCTTTTACAACACAATCTTTTACAATTTACATAAGCCATAACATCATTCTATCTCATGCATCAAAATCCCAAGCTATAGGCCCCTACCTGTAAAACATGAGACTAGAGATAACCCTGATCCCAAAAACTACAAGGGTCAGCCATAACGGTATGAGTGACATCAAAAGTAAACAACATAAATAAAACTTAAGGCATAGAATCATAAACAACATGTATTAACAACAAGAATAACTGAGATAAGAAATAACAATAAATAAACATGAAAACATGAAGTGAGACTAGACTAAATGTCGAGTGTAGGAAAAACAGAAAACAACATGCATAAAACCAAGTCAAGAAAACACAGATGCTATATGATGACTCTCTAATGCATACTTGTCGGATTCTATGCATCCCACAATACATAAGTCCGGTGTAAGCCCTTATCGTTCTCCACTTTATAGGGTTAAATCCATCGTTATGCAACTAATCCTACTATGGGGATGGAAACAAGATCCATAATACTCTGTGAATAGGCATCACAACCCTCGACGCGCAAGCATCATGTAAGAATAGCTCAAAAACCGAGAATCACCTCCCTACCATGTAACCCACAAATAGGCTTGCGAAGCCCTCAACGTGCAGATACACCAGGTACATCCTGTGAATAGACCCTCCGAACCTTAACACGCGAATGCACCCTGCATGCTCCGTGAATAGGCCTGCAGACCCTCGACACAGGAACATACAAATGTCCTCTCGAGACAGAACAACACACAAGTCCTGGAACGCATCCGTTGGACCCAAACCAAGAGTATATACTTACGTTTCCCAAGTTCCATCACATCTTCATTAGTGCCTCTCCTTAAGTTGGTTACTATTAAAACACAAAATCTCTCATCTCTAGAGTTAGTGTATCCTGCTAGACTTAATTCCACAAAACAACCTCAATGACCTCAACTGGTCAAAATCCACAAAATTTCATCTGCCTGTTCACAGGTCTCCTACTTAACTCCTAATGATCACAACTCAACCATCAATACCAAATCTTTCAAAAACTCATAATTTCATCATCAAAACGTTTATATAAAGGAAACTTCTTAAATCAACAAAATTCCAATTTTATTTAATGTGCTCATAAAATTTTAGAATTTAAATAAAATATTAAATCCATTAAATAACTGAAAGTCATATTTTTGAAACATAATACCACAAAATATCAATTACTTTAAGGAAACATATATATTTTGCTATATAAGGTTATAGAAATACAAATTTGAACAAAATACAACCCTTTGTAAAATAGTGTAATCCATAGAAAAACATTATTTAAAATAGTAGATTAATAATCCATAATCGAAGAATTAATCATTTAAAGAAACATCATAAAACTCAAGAAACCCATCAGTCAGAACAATGACAGTCGACTGTCCTGCGAAAATCCGAAAACTCAAGAAAACCCATCAGCAGTGACAGTGACAGTCGACTGTTGAGAATAACCAGTCGACTATCTGCGAAAATCCGAAAACTCAATAAAAACTCATTAGCCAGGACAGTGACAGTCGACTGTCGAGAATAACCAGTCGACTGTCTATCCCTACAGAGTGCAGTTTTGAAAGTTGTGCATGTTTTACTGATACATCGATTTACTTTATAAAAATGAAAATTTGTAAAAACTAAATTCCTAAGATAGTTGGATATAACTTGTATAACATATAGGAGTTTATAAAACACATCAAAACATAACATGATCTCAAAAGAGTAAATCTTTCACAAAATTCTTCAAAATCAGTAAAAGTGTATATATGTGCATTTGTGCATCTGTTAAGCATCAAGATTCACCAAATATGAGTGGTCTAATGTTCAAAACCATCTCAGTACCAAAAAAATTAAAATCCAATCAAAACCCCATCGAAATTCACAAAATCTTCAAAACAGTAGATTATAAATGTGAATGTGTATATATGTGTTTATGTAATTGTGGGTGTGTATACATCAGTTAAAAAAAACATTAAGTAAACATCTTATATAAGGGGCATATTGTTTAATCCAATCTCAGTATCCAAACAAACCAAATTTAATTTGAAAACCCTATTAAAATCACTAACCTACTTTCGGCCTGCACACAAACAGACCCGAAACACACCCCCTTCTTTAAAACTTAATTCTTTTAGTTCAAAAGCTCTTCTACAACTTACTATATACATACCCCTACCGATGATACTAGTTACTCATGAACATATGCAATCACAACATGCAAATAATCAATTTTTATCCATCGAAATGTCAAGAACAAAACAACATATGCATACACACAGTAAAGTTCCTCTTTAATCTAATTTTGTTTACCTTTATGCAATATCATCATACAACTCAATATATACATTCATATAAGCAATAATATGATTGAAAACGTCCTACTCATAATTTTTATTAGGTTCTTTAACAATCTCGAGTCATCAAATTAGGGTTTCAATCATCAATAATATAGTTTCATGAAGAAGATTCAAGTTTTATTCATCCACTTATCAAAAATTCATTATATCTTCATCCAATCCCTAATATGTTTTCTAATAGAAAACTCATCACATACAACATGCATAGAACAAAAGAAAACAAACATATGTCACTCACCTTATTAAAGAATCAACCGAAGAAAAATAAAGAGGATAAGAAAATCCTTCCTTTCGCAAGAAAACCAAGATCCTCGCTTTAAAACTCCAAGAAAATAATAATAAGAAATTCATTTGTGTTGTGCAGCAAAGAGACGGCTGCACCTCCACTTTTAAATAGGCCGAAAAATAGGGTTTTAGGGTTTGTGAATAGATTTGCAAAATACCTTTTTTAAATATATCTTTACATATATAAATTCTTATACTTGGAAGTTAAATAAAACCAACTTAATTGAGATTTAAAAACAAGAATAATCCCTCTATTATCAGCCAGCACTGTTTTGAAAATCCAGAAAAACAAAATTGCACTTTTGTCCTCTAAGTGACAATTTTGCAAAAAGACCCCTCTTTATCAAAACTTGCGAAATAAACTAAATTTATTAAAACAAAAAGTAATTACCTCTGATTTGACTAGGCATTATGCCCAGTCCAAAAATCTGAAAATCTGGAGTTTTTACTCCAAGTGGTAATTTTAGCACAAAAGTCTCTCTTTTTGTAATATTTGCAAATAGGTCAAATAATTATTGGAAAAATCCAGAAAATTCAAAAATAATATCTAATAATAATTAATGGATTTCCCCAAAATAATTTTTGACTTTGGAACTTCCAAAAAAAATATTTGCACGTGTTTTGCACATGTAAAAAGCTAAATTTTAAAAAAATATTTATTAAATTACCAAAAATCATTTTAATTCATTTATTGATCTTTAAAACATTATTTCAAATTATGGGGTATTACAAAGCACCCCACAAGCGTCGCCATGGTCCCAATAATTCCGGAGATAGATTCACATCATGACATGATGCATTATGTAGACAGCCTGTGAAAATTCTCACACCGTGAATCTGAGGCTCTCATACTTGTGTTTTTCTCTTTCTTTCATCACATCTCCACTATAGTGTTGTGCTTAAGTTTTTATTTTTAGTTTGTTTTAGAAGAAAATTATCACAACCTAGAGTTAGCTTATCCTACCGGACTTAAACCAAATAAAAGAGACAGTCAGCCCATACTGGCTACTTCTCAAGAGATACTCAACCCACACTGGTTAGCTCTCAAATTTATATTAATAACAACTGCCGGTTTCTAAGGGTCTCGCCTAGCCTCTAGATTTCAACAACTATCTCGTTCTAGAGATCAACAATATGTTATATTCAATCTTAAAATAATACTTTAATTTCTTTATTCACAAGTCTCTTTCCCAAAGAAAAACATTTCTGTATATTCTTACAACAAGAAGTAACTCCCTTCATTTTCATTATCAATTTAATCACTTATAACATTATGTGCAAATTCAAATATTCTCAATCAAAGATGTTTATAACCATGGAAATTTAATCAAGAAGGGTCTAATCATAACCCACTTTTAATCCTCTTTAACCACACAAAAATCTCTTCTTTAGTTTTGAAACCAAGCTCACTAAAAAAAATATTTTAATGCGAAATCCACTTCTAAATCTCACAAAATGTTTCAAAATATTGTGGAAATATTTTTTTTATAAGATATAAATAATTCTAGAGGAATAATAGAATTTTTTCCAAATTTTTATTGCACTTTAAAACTCTTAAAAACTCAAAATATCAAAAAAATAATAATAATAAAACAAAGTAAAAGGCTGTGGTTGGATTCAGATTTGAAACCAAGACTACCGGCACTGTTCACAGCGCCCTATACTCACACCGAAAGCCAGTAAACCAAATTCCATTCTCTGTTATGAAGAGGAAGTGAAATAAATTTATACTTTATGCCTGTTTGAAAAATTCTTTTACAAAATTTCAATTTCTCAATAAATATGTATCTTTCAATTAAAAACCCCTTCCAGAATATATTCATTAAAAATATAGTAAAACAACAATTAAAAACTCTTATTCTTGACATTATGATAAGTTTTCTTCTCAATTCATATTTAAATAATACATTATTTATTTTGAAATAAACTATTGTTCCTTCTCAAAAACACCAATATAAGTCCACTAAATGTATGCTCTTGTTCTCTTTCCATTCTACACGAGTTCTAGCAATTTTTCTCTTTTCTTTTATCACATCAACATCGCATAATTCGGAAAACAATTTAGCCATTTAGCAAGTAACACATATCAATATTCATTCTTCTCAATCTACAATTAAGTCATTCGTAAGGCAAAATTATCAAATTAGCATGGTCCATCTAGCAAAAGGGATAATTATCAAATTATCAAAATTATCAAATTATCAAAATTATAAAATTTCTGACGACTTCGAAATAGGCTAGAGCTAGAGTCCAAGGAGAGTGTCTTGATCTGCTATCCAAGCAGGCCCGCAATCGAGAAACCGCGGTAAGCTATTTTATGAACAAGTCCAAGGAGCTCAGCTGAGAGGCGGCACACCTGAAGAAGGCAATAACCAATCGGAATTAGGGGAGTGCCGAGACGAACTGGTCAATATCTGATGCTTCCACCAGGCGACAGACCTCCGAGTCCATTCTTCGTGAGGTTCTGGTTGAAAAGGAGTTGGAGATTCAGAGCTTGAAAGTTATGCTAGGCGCAGGTCGGTCTCGGTTAGGCCATCCTGGGTGAGGAGGCCCCTCTGTTTTGGGTTCGTGTTGACCCTCTATCTAGAGATGGCGAGGCCCGCTGATGCGCAGAGCTCCGTCACCAGGACGTCTACACTAGCGGTGTCGGTGGTGCCGGACGAGCATGTCGAGGGGCGTACCCGCTCGGTGGGGCTCGACATCGTCCGTGTTGGCCAAAAAGGCCCCGGGGGAAACACTTAAGTTGAGGTTAGCGGAAGCTTTGTAATAGCTTTCCTTGTACCGTGGTCATTCAAGGCATTTGTGGTGAATAAAAATTGATTTTTGCGTCCCTCCATATTTTGTAAGAGATTAGGACGCTGGGCATGGTGTAAGCCGAGCGTCGGGCCTCGTCTTGTAAGAAAATTGGCGGTCGGAGGTCAATGCCGAATGTTGAGCTCCTATGCTCTGTAAAAGAGTTAGGATGTGGTTTGGGGTCATTGCCGAGCGCCTAGCCCATAAAGCTTGAGAAAGCTAGGGTATGGCTTGAGGTCAATGTCGAACGTCGAGCTCCTATGCTCTGTAAAAGAGTTAGGATTTGGTTCGGGGTCATTGCCGAGCGCCTAGTCCATAAAGCTTGAGAAAGTTAGGATATGGCTCGAGGTCAATACCGAATGTCGAGCTCCTGTGCTCTGTAAAAGAGATAGGATGTGGTTCGGGGTCATTGCCGAGCGCCTAGCCCATAAAGCTTGAGAATGCTAAGGTATGGTTCGAGGTCAATGCCGAATGTCGAGCTTATGTGCTCTGTAAAAGAGATAGGATGTGGTTCGGGGTCATTGCCGAGCGCCAAGCTCATAAAGCTTGAGAAATCTAGGGTATGCTTCGTGGTTAATGCCGAACGTCGAGCTCATGTGCTCTGTAAAAGAGTAAGGGTTTGGTTTGGGGTCATTGCCGAGCGCCTAGCCCATAAAGCTTGAGAAAGCTAGGGTATGGCTCGAGGTCAATGCCGAACGTCAAGCTCTTGTGCTCTGTAAAACATATAGGATGTGGTTCGGGGTCATTGCCGAGAGCCTAGCCCATAAAGCTTAAGAAAGCTAGGGTATGGCTTGAGGTCAATGCCGAACATCAAGCTCTTGTGCTCTGTAAAAGAGATAGGATGTGGTTCGGGGGCATTGCCGAGCGCCTAGCCCATAAAGCTTGAGAAAGCTAGAGAAAGAAACAGAGTTACACTTTTTATTTACACCAAAAAAAAAAAAACGGGCACGTGGTGCCGATTACATGAGCTTCGGTTACACAAGGAGTTTAGTCGTCCCCTTTGAGAAACTTGATGAGGTGCTCTGCATTCCAGGGCCTCTTTATGATCCTGCCCCCAGGTCTATGAGTCAATACGTGCCTGGATGCACCACTTCGGAGACCATATACGGATCCTCCCAGTTAGGGGCCAATTTTCTCTTTTTATCGGGGTCGGATACCGCTAGCTTCCTGAGCACGAGGTCACCAAGCTTGATATCGGTGGGGCGGACCTTCTTGTTGTAAAACTTCTCGATCCACTGTTGGTATATGCTTCTTCTGATGGTGGATTTCTCCCTGACCTCGTCGATTAGATCCAAGTTGGCCCTGAGACCCGTTGAGTTGTTCTCTTCGTCGAAGGCCATGATCCTGGGCGAAAGGATCCCGATCTCTAGGGGGATAACCGCTTCTGTGCCTTAGGTTAGGTTGGAAGGTGACTCGCCCGTGGAGATTCTCTTCGTCGTCCGGTACGCCCAGAGTACACTCGGTAACTCATCGATCCACATCCCCTTTGATGAATTATCCAACCGCTTCTTGAGGCCGTCAAGGATTTAATGGTTCACATTCTCGGCCTGGCCGTTTGACTGGGGGTGCATATCGATGAGAAGTGCTGCTGAATGTCGATGTCTTCGCAGAACTTGTGAAAGTTCTGGCCTGCGAATTGGGTCCCGTTGTCCGTGATAAGTATCTGGGGGATCCCGAATCGGCAGATGATGTTCTTCCAGAATAATTGCTGGGTTTGGCACTCGGTGATCATGGCCAGGGGCTCTTCCTCGATCCATTTGGTGAAGTAGTCGATGGCCAACACGAGGAACTTCCTTTGGCATGTTGCTTTTGGAAAAAGGGCCGACCAAATCCATCTCCCACATAGCAAATGGGGCCGGATTCGCCAGGAAGCGGAGGTTCGCTTGTGGAACCCTCTTTACCGAGGAGAATCTTTGGCATGGTCCGCATCTTTTGACGAGATTCTGGGCGTCTTGTAACATGATCGACCAATAGTACCTGTTGTAACACCCCGTAGTTTTCAAAAGTGTATATATATATAATATAAATAAAGTGGTAAAGTAGTTGGGGGACCCACGACTTTGAAAAGACAGCTTATGACGATGTTCATGCTGCTAACGTGGAGCATATGGATGGGGCCCACCCGTGAAGAAATGGCAGACGCTTCTGCTGTCTTCTCTTGGGTGTGAGATGGAGTGAGAGTGGGAGGGGCCCACTGATGACGTCACACAGAGAAAGAGACAGCGGAATTGGATTAAGATAGTCCCATATCGGGATTGAGAATGAATATAATAATATATAAATATAATAGCCTATGATCAAGAGTCACCAATCCGGTTAACCACCTTTTGAGAAGTAGTCTGTGGTGGGCAGTTGTACTATACTATAAATAATTTGTCTTCTAAATTGTATAAATGTTCTGAGCTAGGGGCAGGGGCATTACACCGTGGTTTAGGGCTTTTCTTGCGAGCGACCTGCTCCCCATGTGACACCCCCCGATTCCTTCATGTATTTCCTTCAGAGCGTACTTAGCCTCGTCGGGGGCCAGACAGCGAAGATAGGGTCTGCCGTCCGTTGTTGTGTATGAGCATTTGAAGAGTGTCTCGTTGATTATGATAAATCTCTCTAAACGGACTCGGGTCCTTCTAGCCTCGGCCCGATCTTGAGGGAGCTCGCCCTCGGTCAGAAACTTCATGAGGGGAGTCATCCAGTTGTCTGGCTGGGGTTCGGTGGCGAGGCAGAGGACTTCTGGGAGGTTGATGCTAGGACTGAGTAGAACTTCGATTAGGACGATGCTGTCCAGCCCTTCGAAGGATGATGAGGCCAGTTTTGATAGAGAATCTGCTTGAGCGTTTTGCTCTCTAGGGATTTGTTCCACCGAACAGAAGTCGAAGGTTGACAGGAGCTGCCGGACTACCGCCAAATATCGGACCATCCGAGCGTGACGAGCCTTGTACTCCCCGGTGATCTGGTTGACCACGAGCTGGGAGTCACTAAAGGCCCTAAGTTGTCTGGCCCCCGCCTTGTGTGCCAAGGTGAGCCCTGCAATCATAACCTCATATTCGCTTCGTTGTTAGAGGTGGGGAAGTTCAGGCAAAGAGAGTACTGGAGGATAAAGTTGTCGGGGCCTTTGAGGATGACGCCCGTGCCGCTTCCTACCTTGCAAGAGAAGCCATCGACATAGACTTCCCAGATCGGATCAGTCTCCCGAGTGTCGGGTGGCTCGGAGATAGTGTACTCCGTGATGAATTCGGCGAGGGCTTGTCCCTTAACGGCTATCTGGGCTGGTATCTGATGTCGTACTGGCTCGGTTCAATTGACCACATGACTAAGCAATCAGAGCTCTAAGTCTTGTGGAGGACGACCTTCAGAGGTTGGTCTGTGAGGACCTGAATAGAGTGTGCCTGGAAGTAAGGACGGAGCTTTTGCGCGGCTGTTTTCAGTGCGTATGCCATTTTTTCCATCTTCGTGTATCTGGTTTCGACCGAGAGCAAGACTTTGCTCACATAGTAGACATGCTTTTGAACACCTTCTTCTTCTCGGACAAGAATGGCGGTGAGTGTGCCTTCCGAGGCAGAGAGGTACAGGAATAGGGGTTCTCCCGATTCGGGTTTGCTCAGAAGTGGGGGGGGGGGAGCGAGGTAGGACTTCAACTAGTCGAAGGCCTGTTGCTGGGGGTCGCCCCATTCAAAGCCTTTTGCCCCCCCCCCCCCCCACAGGGCCCTGAAGAAGGGGAGGGATTTCTCTCCTGACTTGGAGAGGAAGCGGCCGATGGCCGCTAGTCTTCCCGTAAGCCGCTGTACCTCCTTAACGTTTCAAGGAAAGGCCATATCGATTATGGCCTGGATCTTCTCCGGGTTGGCCTCTATGCTGCGCTGGCTAATGACGAACCCAAGAAACTTCCCCGAGGACATGCCGAAGGTGCACTTGGCGGAATTGAGCCTCATGTTGTGAGACCGGAGAATGCCAAAAGCTTCCTCAAGGTCAGCGACATTATCCTGCCCATGCTGGCTCTTGATGAGCATGTCGTCGACGTATACCTCTATGTTTCGACCTATATGATTTTTAAAGACTCGATTGACAAGCCTCTGGTAGGTGGCCCTGGCATTCTTGAGCCCGAAGGGCATGACCCGGTAGCAGTAGTGGCCCTGGTCGGTAATGAAGGACGTTTTGGTGATGTTTGGAGGGAACATTCGGATCTGATTATAGCCTGAAAAGGCGTCCATGAAGGTCAGGAGCTCGTGACCCAGCGTTGCGTCGATCAGAGCGTCGATGCTTGGGAAGGGGAACGGATCCTTGGGGCACGCCTTGTTGAGGTCTGTAAAGTCTATGCAGGTCCTCCAGGTTCCGCTGGCCTTCTTCACCATTACGACGTTAGCCAGCCACTCGGGGTAGCTGACCTCTTGAATGAACCGGGCAGATAATAGTTTGTCAACCTCCGCTTTCACTAACTATGGCCTCTCTGGGGTGAACTTGCGGTGTTTCTGTTAGATTGGCTTGGAGCCCAGGGCGACGCTTAGCCTGTGCATGATTAAATCTTAGGAAGTCTCGGGCATGTCGGATGGTGCCCAAGCGAAGAGGTCGATAGTGTAACACCCCGAATTTCAAATAAGGATAAATTCGAGATTTCACATGATCTTTACTTCACTTCGTACAATTTTACAAGGAAATTTTAAACTTTTCATTCACAGTACATCAGAGTTTCTTTACACTTGGTTTTACACAGTGGAAGACTGAAATTTACAATAAAACATTTACAACATCTTTAAAATAAAACAGCATCAGCATATCCACTTTATTGCTCCATGAATGGTCCTTTACCTGCATGTCAATCTGTGGGCACGTCAGTTACTTACAACTGACGAAATGTTATACACGGCTATCCTCTCTATGCCGGGAATAGTATAACGATCTCATACTTTAACAAATCAACAAAAAGATTGAATGAACAAGTAAAGTGTCAAAGGTGATTATTCTAAACATAAGTGTATGTCATGCCTTAATGCCTAATGCACACATTTCTACACTAGGATGACACTAATGCACACTTGTTCGGATTCTATGCATCCCATACTACATAGGTCCGAGGGCAAGCGCCTACGTACTCCACATTAAAGGGTTCGATCCCTCGCCATGAGACTACCCAGTAATAAAACAAGTTTTAGAGTTATTTCACAGATACGGATCTCAGCCTCTCTGGCTAGCCTCCCTGGCTTATATTAACAGATCCCAGCCTCCCTGGCTATTATATCGTGATGATAATCCCGTAAATGCCCTTATAGCCCCAGTATGTACATAATCTTTGGAGTATGGTAAACATCCGCCGACTACCCTAAGTCTTGGATAAAATACAGTCCATCTCCTACGGAGCAACCACAGTCCACCAACTGGGTCTATAGCCACGGAGATCCACCGCCGACTATATAGAAGCACCCATTTACGTTTGCACAAGTTTATCACATCTTCACTTAAGTGCCTAATTATTTTTAGTTCAAGACATGAATATGTTATCACCCTAGAATCAGTTTTACCTCATACCGGATTTATTCACAAAATATGAGATCGCCCGACGACATTATCTCAAAATCATGTCAATTCTTTCTTTCAAAAATTACCGGTAACCGAAGTCTTACTAATTCTTAATCATAATTTTTCATGTACAAGAAACATGGGTACACATACCCTTTAGTAATCATGTCTTAAACTTATATAATTTCTTCTTTCAACTTAATCACAAGTAATCTAGTCTCATCATTATTCATTATCTAGTCATCCGTTCACATTCTTTATAAGCAAAGGAATAATTTCTTTTAAGAACACAATTCTATCACATGAGATTTCATAATAAAATCAAGCCATTATAATGTCTCACTTTACTTAGAATATTCTTCGAACAAATAAGAGTAAAATTCTTTTCAAGAAAATCACTTCAGAAAAGTAATACTTTACATTTCTTCTTAAAACATATAAACCTTGTAGTAAATATGAAGACTACATTATACAATGCACAAGTAGCTGAACAACTAGTTTGCTACAGTTTGCTTGGGTACATAGGCCAAATATTTTCGAAAGTGGACCAGTTGTGGACTAACTTTGATAATATTTTCAAAAGTGGACCAGCCGGGTAAATATTTTCCACGGTGGATCAGTTTCGGAAATTATTTTCTTTTTACCCTTTTCATTATCCCTTCCATTATCCCCCGTGCACGTGTGCACGTGTATGATACTAGTTATTATAATCATATACATGCTTATAATATAACATTCCTGAAGGTATCAATTGGTTTGAAATAATGTATATGTACCCATATGTTAAAATAATTATGAACCATATTGCAAAGTACTAAATAAATATGAACATCCCGGAATTTAAACTAAATTATTGCATATCGTAAATGATGTACCATGTTTAATATAATTATAATATTAGCCCTTATGCTAATAAATTTATTAAAAACATTTGTTATGGATAATTATTACCAATACAATAATTCTTTCCAAAATTCTATATGAATTTTCACAAAACTAATTTATAATTTCTAGCATGGTATTTCTACAACTAGAAAGTAAGAAACCATCCTCTTTACTAAAAGAAAAATTTCTTTTTAACCATAATGAAATCTCTTCCATTAATCTCATAATCACTAGTTTCTACATTTGTACATTAACAAAAGTTTCTCCTTACTTTTTGTTCTCATTTCTAAGCAACATGACAATGCTTTGTTTCTTAATCAACAATAATATTTCTACAATTTAACATACACAAAAACATGAATTTATTTTCTAATTATCATATTAAACTTATACTATTCATTAAATAGCATGCTAATGTATGATAAATAATCAATCAATTCCTTTTTCTCATTAATCCCTAACATGATTTAATTTATTAATCATACATGAACTACTTATCATTCTCAATTCATACCATAGCATAAATCATATAAGAAATTCCATACTACTTAGCATACATTATTCTAAATTAGAAAGTATAGGATCACCCACTAACACATTGTTAATCTATTTGTCAACATAGCATGATTCACTATTAATCTCACCACAATCATAGTATAGTTATTCTATTTTATCAAAACTACTCATTCACTTTTATTAGCATGTACATTCAAAAAAATTAGAAAGTAGGAGAACGCCCACATCACAACAAATCGGTCTATTTTAATACTATCATATTCTAGCATGATTAACCAATGAATTAGAAAATATAGAGACCACCCATCTTATTGAAGCTTGAATAATTGAAGGGAATGATGGGACACTTCTTCTAGCTCAAAGGATTCCTAGCTCCTAGTAAGGCTTCTCCTCCTAGCAATTGCCTCCAAGCACAAAACTCTCTTCTCTCTTTTTTTTTCTTTTTTCTTTTCTTTCTTTTGATAGTGTTTTTGGTGCAAGATAAAGGTAGGAAATGAGGGCTCTATTTATAGGATTTTTGGAGGGTCTAAAGTGCACAAATTCCACCCTAATAACTCTTCAAATTTATTATACGACTCTCCACTTTCCTAACTCCTAAAACTTACAACCTTTCATCTCCCCCCTCTTCATGAACATAAAGCTCCACTTCTCTCTCTCCCTTCATGAAAACCGGTCACCCCTAGCCCACAAAATGGTCCAAATACATTTGTGTGTGCATGCACACATGCACAAACAAATATGAACACATTTCTATAACTCTAAATGTGTACTAATACTTGTAACTTGTCATGTATTAGTACATGTTTAACTAAAAATGTGATTTTAATAATGGGCTTGCTACATGGGCCCATTACTAATTAATTTATTTAATTATTTAGTGGGCTCCTCTCCTAATGGGCTACATTTTAGTTTATAGGTCCATGGATCAAAAGAAAGGCTAAATAAAACTAATGCATGCTAAAAATATTAAAATGAGAGTAGCAAAATGAGAATAAAAATTTGCACGTGCACCATACGTGCAGAAAAAATTGACAAATGCATTTTAATCAAAATAGGGGGAAAATAAATTTCAGTTTTATAAAATGGGTTTAAATACATAAAAATAAATAATTAAAACCTATAGAAAACATTGTCCGTAGTGGTGGAAACACGTGCATCAAAACACGTAAAAAGCACGTAAATCCCAGGGATTGAAATATTATATTTTAGTTGACTGAAATCAATACGGAAAATGTATAAATAATACGAATCCAAAATATGTAGTGAAACACATTACAAAAATATACGTGCGTAACACCCAGGAGCAAAATTGTAATTCCAATTTTGCGGGGTGTTACAGATAGTGCGGTGGATACAATCAATTAGACCTGGCTTCAAGTCGGCGGAAAGGATGCGGCTCACACGGAACCATTTAACTCGGGCTTGCTTCTTTCAGGCGGAAGCCCAACTGCCTCGATGGGGAACACCCCACCTCCGATCGCGGTCATGTAGCACGAGCGTGCAGACTCCTGATTTCCTCTAACAACGCCGACCCCGAGGTCAGTGGGGAATTTCAGCTTCAGGTGGTAGGCCAAGGGAACGGCCTAGAACGAGCAGAGGCCGGGTCGGCCGAGGATGACGTTATATGCTGTCTTGACGTTAACCACCATAAAGTCCATTGATTCGGTCCGTGTGATGGGGGTCGTGCCGGCCATTACATTCAGCATCACGATCCCTTCATTTTGTACCGGGACACCCGAGAACCCGTGCAGGATGTACCCAGTCGATTTTAGCTTATCTCGGGAGCTTTAGGTTCTTGAATGCTTCTAAGAAGAGGATGTTGACCGAGCTTCCGTTGTCCACGAGAATTCAGCGGACTTCGAAGTTTGCCATGATTAGGCTGATGACAAGGGCGTCGCAGTGAGGGAGCCGGACTCTCTCTAGGTCTTCTCCTCCAGGTCTTCTCCGGAGAAGGAGATCAGGTGTTGCTGAATCTGGGGGGAGGGATATTCCGAATGGAGTTGACCTTTCGGACGAAGGCCTTGCGGGAGGTGTTGGATTCTCCTCCCATGGGCCCGCCATGGATGCAGTGCAAGATGGCCTGTCCTCTGGTTTCCTCTGGCTCGGGGTCCCGCTCGGGACGTCGGTGGGTCGTTCGAGGGAGAGACGAAGGCCTCGGATTCCTCTTGTCCCTCCGGTCCCTTGGGTTATTCCGGGTGAACTCCCTCAGGTACCCCCATTGGATGAGGGCCTCAATCTCGTCTTTGAGGGCCCGACAGTCATCTGTCTCGTGCCCATTGTCTCGGTGGAAGCAGCAGTGGAACCTCTGGTCCCGCTTCTTGTTGTTGCTCGACCAGGGAGGAAGTCGGACAATCCCTTTGTCCAAGATCTCCATCAGGATTGTCGAGACGTTATGGGTCAGAGGCGTATATCTCTCGAATTGGGGGGTCGGGGGGGACCTTCTTGAGACTGGCTGTCTCTTTTGCCATCTTCTTGATGGGCTCGACATCGTCGGCCTTCTGCTTCCCCTTGGCAGTGGCTTGTTTGGTGCCCTCCGGGTTTAGGGCCTCCTCCGCTGGGATGTACTTCTCGACCCTATCGAGGAGGTCGGGAAAGTCGACGGGTGGTTTTTTTGTAGCGCCCCGAATTTCTAATATAATATCTTAGAAAATACGTGGCTCAATTCCCAGCATCAACTTCAAATGTAATATTAAACACAGCCAAATACCAATAAAATTTTCAACTTTCATTACATTAATCTTTACATAGCACAGCGGAATACAATACACCTTAAATCAAAATTCTCTTTTCTTTACAACACTTTCTTTTACAAATTACATAAGTCACTACATCAATTGAACTCAAGCCTCCAAATCCGAGCCTTAAGAAATCACCTGTGAAATATGAGGCTAGAGATAACCCTAACCCCCAAAACTAAAGGGGTCAGCCATAAAGGTGTGAGTGACATAAAAACAAACAACATAAGTTAAGTATAGATTCATAAACAACATGTGATAAACAAGAATACATAAAATGTGACGTAGCAAGGAAACATGAAAACATCAAGTGGAACTAACTAAGTGTCAAGTGTAGAACACAGGAAACCACATGCATAAAACCAAGTCAAGAAAACACAAGTCTATATGCTGACTCTCTAATGCGTACTTATCGGAGTCTATGCATCCCACTCTACATAGGTCCGGTGCAAGCCCTTAACGTCTCCACATTATAGGGTTTAATTCCCCGCTATGCAACTAATCCTAACACGATGACTATTACGAGATAAAGATAAACTGTGAGTATTAGCCCATGCCCCGATAATTCCGGAGGTCAATCTCTATCCACAGATAATTCCGGAGACTATTTCACTCACACCTGGGAATCTTCGAGAATACTCCACACCGCAAGCAATGACACCTCATCACACGAATACCACATGTGCGTCGCCTCGATTCCGATAATTCTGGAGATCAATCCCACACCACAGGTAATTCCGGAGACTATTTCACTCACACCTGGATAATTCTGGGGATTATCTCACACCGCAAGCCATACTGAGGTCCATAACCCATGTTCTCATTCATCATATCACCACTAGTGTCTGTCCTTATCATTTTTAGGTTATTTAATTACTTGACGAATCTCCTAGAGTTGGTGTACCCTACCGGACTTAACTCAAACAACTAATCAACTAAATGCCTCAACAGGCCCAAACATAAATATCTCAACTGCCGGTATACTAAGGTCACACGCACCCTCTAGAGACTCACACTCAAATATCCAAACCAATCTTCCAATATGAATTGCTCAGTCAAAATAACTTGAAAACATATGTTCAGTAGAAGATAAAGTATAGAATAGTAAGTTATAGATTAAAATACTTAGAGAATAAATCATTTGAAAGAACATTCAAAAATATAAAGATACGTCAGTACCAGTCGACTATAGACAAGCGTAAGTGGACTATCCAGAAAGAGAATTCCATGGTTTTTAAGAAAATAAATTCTAAGTATAGCAGTTGACTGTAAAGGGTGTAGGTCGACTGTCCAGAGAGAAAAATTACAACAACTTCGAGAAAATAATTCTAAGTGGTACCAGTCGACTGTAAAAGTCATCAGTCGACTGTCCAGAACGAGATTTCAAGAAAACTAGAGAACATTGCAGCTGGGTCGCGTCGGTCGACTGAGAAGTCATATCAGTCGACTGTCGACCTACAGACTGCATACTTTTGGTTGTGCACTTTTCAACCGATACGTAGTTTTACTTTATGAAAACGAAATCTACGAAAAGCTTATTTCTTATATGATTAAATACAACTTGTGGGACATATAATAGCCCATAAAACTAAATCAAAACTACTTGAATTTATAAAAATAGAGATTTTGTTGATTTTCTTTGATTAAAACATGGATTGTGCATATAGTCAAAATAGAGTTTCTTAAAAAATTTATTGACCACTTAAATAGTTTTGTATTCAGATCCAAACCATATAAATATCGAAATCTCAAAGAAAATCCCCAATTTTGGTAAATTTTCTCAACTCAACTAAATTTCCAATTTTGATTTTCATGTCATGATCTCTTGATTCATACTTTCCTTTCAAATTTCTCAAAACTGAATTACTACCACAACTCATAACCATACTCAATTGATAACATCACCATATCAAATTTGTGTTCACCCAATACTCAAAAGTAATAAAAGTCTCATCTTTATTATGTTTATGCATAAAATCCACCATATTCAATCAATCCAACATTGATCCAAAACAGACGGACTACCCATGATCTCCAATAGGTCATTTATCAATCTCGAATTACCCACATACAATTTTTTTTACAAACAACTATGGTTTCACAAGATCCAATTTTTCATCCATCAATCCAACTCATCATGTACATATTCATACTCAAACCCTAAATATGCTTTCTAGTAGATGAAATTCAACATCCTAGATCAATCAAAATATTTATATCATTCGCATACAACATACACAAATCAAAAGAAAACAAATAAGTCACTCACATACAACATGCACAAAAGAAAATAAAACACAACAAATCACTCACATACAACATGCACAAAAGAAAATAAAACACAACAAATTACTCACCTCGAATGAAGAAAATCTGGTAAGAAAACCTTTCTTTTCCGAAATCCAAGATCACCTCCTTAACTCTCCAAGAAATAATAAAACCCTTGTGTTGTGCAGAGAAAGACGGCTGCACTTCTTTTAAATAATCCGGAATAGAAGATTTAGGGTTTTCAAACACATTTGCAAAATAACCCCTTGAAAATATAACTTTACATAAATAGATCCCTATACTTGGAAACTTGCTAAAACCAATTAAATTGAGATTTAAAAGTAAAATAGACACCTTATTCCAGCCGGCACTGTTTGAAAAGTTCAGAAAATAGTTTTGCACTTTCACCCCTCAAAATAACAATTTTGCAAAAAGATCCTTCTTTTTCTTAATATTTGCAAATAGATCTAATAAATATCAGAAGAATCTAGAAAAATTACAATTAAATCCCAAATAATAAATGGTGATTTTCCATGAAGAAATTTTGGCTTTTGAACTTTTCAAGAAAATATTTGCACGTGTAAAAAGATAGATTTCCAGAAAAATATTTTTTAAAATCTCCAAAAAATCATTTTAATTCATTTATAAACTTTTAAAATTATATTTAAAAATACGGGGTACTACATTTTTGGCCAATGAAGCTTTCAGCTGACCGTGCCTAACGTTGTGCCGGAAAGCCGCTGAGGCGACTCTCGTGTCCAGAGAAGACACAGACCTCGCCTCAGTGGTGAACCTCCGAACGAAATCGCGAAGTGACTCCCTTCTTTCTGTCTGAGGTTCAGAAGGGTCGCGCTCGTCTTCTCAACCTTTCTGCTGGTCACGAAGTGGGCTAGGAAGTTCGCTTCCAACTGGTCGAACGAGAAGATTGAGTCGGGGGTGAGCTTTGAGAACCATTCCCAAGCCGGACCCCGAAGGGTAGCAGGAAAGGCACGGAAGAGGAGGGGATCCGCAGCGCTGTGAATCATCATGAGGGTTTTAAATCCCTCAATGTGATTAACGGGATCACCCTCGCCGTTGTAGATCTCGAATTGGGGAGGCCTGAAATTTTGGGGGATCTCGGCTTCCAAGATTTGGGGGGAGAATGGGGGTCCGGTCGGCCGATGACCATGACCCGGCATTGGTACGCCCTCGCCGAGATGGGCGAGGAGGTTCTCCATTTCCTGTAAATGCCCGAGGACGGCGTTTTCCTATTCTTGGGGGAGGGCTGATCCGTAGGATTTGCCGCCCCTTGCTCCTGACCGAGGATTAGAGCTATTGCGGACCTCGATTCCCTGGCCGCCTCGGATGGCTTGGAGGACCTCGTCCCAGATATTTTGGAACTCGGCCCTCGTGACGGGGGCTTGCCCCACCGGGTCTGCGGGGGCGGAGGTCCATGGGGCGAGCGACTGTGTTCTGGACCGCGCTCTGGGGACCGCCGTCTACGATGGTTCGAGACCAAGTTGGAAGCGGCCTCGCCCTTTGTGCAACTGGCCTGTTGATCCGAAATGACGCGTCGCAGATCGATCGCGTTCGAGTGAGAAGCACCCGACCCACATCCGGCCGCGCTGTGGATCCGTGGTCGGTTGGAACTCTGGGCATCCGCACGGCTTTCATGTGGGGGGTCCGGATGTCGTGCCGATGTGACGGCCCTTCTGGCTTTGGGAGCCATGGGAGCGCTCGGAACTGGGATGACGTCCCTGGCTGGGCTCGGACGGGCGACAGTACAAAAGATTCCCACAGACGGTGCCAACCTGATGCTATTTGTTTTTGGGGTGTGGGGGCAGCAGATATGAGTTCTTGTAATTTGTGAAGAGGAAACTGTGGTACTGGCGTTGGTCCGGCTCTGGGGAGTAGGACCGGCTTGGGAGTAGCTGCAGAGAGATAGAGGTCGGGTGCTCGGCTCGGATCCAGTAGCTCGGCTCGGCCTTTTGTTCCTGCACATTGCTTAGAAATATCGAGAGAAGTCCCGACGACAGGCTCTCCGATGATCTAGTCAGTCATTGAGAAAACAACAATTGTTAGCATTCAGGTGGGAAAAAGTTTATTACCAATGTGTATAAAAACTAAAGGAGAATAAAAAGCGAAGAAAGCAGGTATCAAACCCTTCATCACACTGAAATCAGTCCTGTACTTTCTCTCCTCTTTATTTCCATTTTCATCTTCATCTTCATCAAATCATCAATGGTGTTGTTTCCCCTTCTCCCTTTTCTTCTCTTCTTCACCACTCTCTCAGCAACCCCAGGTCACTCCAAAACCCTATCAACCCTTACCCTTTACCATCTCCCTCGGAAACCCTAACACCACCTCATGATTATTTTATTATTACTAATTTTACTATAAATAATTTCATTTTCCTTGTTCTCTTGTCTTTTTGCAGCCTCATCAAAATTGACATTAGAGCCCGGCTACTCAGTCTCCACCGTCATCGACTTCAACAAGCTCCCCTATTCCATCCATCCCTTCTCCCTCCTCACCCTCAACCACCAAAACCGCTTCCTCCTCCTCCTCGACTCTACTGGCTCCGCCTTCTACTCCCTCTCCATCCCATCCCCATCAGCAAACTACTCTGAGGAGGAGAATTTGAGTCTTTTCTCTGGTGGGAACAAAGATGGCAAGAGCACTGCCGGGGGGTTCTCTGATGGGGACCCGACCAAGGCCATGTTCGATAGGCCCAAGAGTTTCGCTGTCGATTTGAGGGATAATGTTTATGTCGCGGATAAGAATAATCGAGCTATTCGGAAGATCACCCCCTCTGGTATAAATAAAATGAAATAATGAATGAATTTAAGGAGTCTCTTCTTTATTTACTGATGAAATGCTTCTTTATTGCGTGGTCCATTTGTTTGGGACTTCTGCTGCATGCAACTATGCCAGTCAAATTTGATTAGATAGGTTTATATTGGTAATTTGGGGGAGGCTTTACTGATGAATTGCTTCATTATTTGACGGTCAATTTGGGATATTAGGGACGGATTTTTAGCTGAGTGCAAATATAAGGGATGCGATGATGATACTAGTATTCATCCGAAAACGACTTCATAACTGTAATCAGCATGCCCTATTTATAGTTTAAAACATGTTTTGTGATGTTTAATTATCTCTACTACTATAATGGGAAAAGGCCTTAGTGTAATTTGTCAATCTAACAACCCGTTCGGCTTTCTTGACACGAATCCTCTTGATCATGGGAGAGAGCCCTTCTAATATCCCCTTATTCAAACTCGCCACGTACAACCAAAATCCTTTGTATAAACCGATCAAACACGTAAACTACCCATACAAACTCCTCTCTCTCAAAAAACAAGACGACTGTTCCTCTTCCTCTTTCTCAAAACCCACGCACCCTTTCTTCGCCCTGCCGTCTAAGTTTTTACTTTAAAAAAATTATATATTTATTAAAACGTGCATCGCACGTGTAAATTACTAGTTCAGTTAAACCAATAATCTCTATAAATATTCAACTCCTTTTTATTTGTTAATGTAATGCTATATTCTATAAGCCCCATTTAGGAATAGATGCTAGGTAAGATATCTGGAGGTATCTAAGATACCTACTGTTTTTCTTACCTTTGGTTCCGTTTGGGGAACATTTTTGGGTGCAAGATATCTGTAGTTAATCCCCCCCAATCAAAAAAATAAAATAATAATAATAAAAAAAGAATCCTTAAGATATCTTACCTCCAAAGCCAAGTGCTCTCTTCAAAACTTAACTATATGTATCTAGTCTTTGTACGAAGGGACACGGCTAACTTTAGTTTGTATACCTCTACCTTCACTTAAAAGATATATATAGATATCTAAACTTTTTTGCCATATGGGGCCGAAGTCTCCTGCCTGTCTTATGAGTTTCAGCTGTACAGTGTATGCTGTATCTATAATACAACTATCTTCTGTACAACACACTTTGGTTGATTGCTTGTAATTTATTTTACAACCTTTGTGTTTATTTCTTTATATATTTTTTATATGATCTAAAATGAAAGCTGTCTGTCTTTCTTTCTTGTGTAACTCATGATGGTTTTTATATGTTTTGATGATATTCGTTAGGTGTGACAACTACAATTGCTGGCGGGTATGTGGAAAAGACAGGGCACGTTGATGGGCCGGCTCAGAATGCATCTTTCTCAAATGATTTCGATCTGGTTTATGTTCCTGCATTATGTACGTTGCTGATTTCTGATCGTGGCAATAGACTAATCCGTCAACTGGATTTAAAACCCCAGGATTGTGTAAAAAGAACCCATTCAGGTAACCAAATCTTAAGGTGTTCTCATTGCTTACCATTAGATATAACATATTCAGGGCCGGCTCTGAGTTCCCGGGGGCCCGAGGCAAAAGACCCAACTAATTATTTTTGGGAGCCCCTAATAACAATATAATTTTTTTACTCACAAAATACGTGCATATTTTTATAAGGGGAATACAAATTTGGGGTCCCTAAAATTGCAACTGAGGTGGCCGCCTCACCTGCCTCAAGGTGGGGGCCAGCCTTGGACATATTCCTCGATAGTTATCTTTTATAGTTGTTTGGTTATTGTTTATTTAGTTTTTGACTCAAAATGTGTAGTGCTCTCTCTCTTGAAGTTTTGGATGATCTTTTAAGATTACTAATAAACTTTGGACGTGCAATGCATGTAAAATAATAGAGAGCAAGGAGAAACATGTAGTGCAATAAATGATGGAGTCCTTTTTGTAATTTGATAGTGCAATAAACGCTGCAAGAGTTTGTTTTTTCCCCCGCACAAATGGCAATCACATTACTAATTAAAATCAAAATATTAGTTAGTTTGAATACTAAGAAAACTGGTCGACACAAATCACACAAATAAACGAATTATCTATGTTGACTAATAGTATAGAGAAAGGAAAAAAATACTTTAATTGAATACAATGCCACATATATATAGAAGAGTACAAAGAGTAAACTAAATATCTTTTCGATGTGGGACTAAACTAAGCACTATTTTATCACCCTCCTCAAGCTGGTGCGTAAATATTGTCAAAATCAAGCTTGCTCAAGAAAGTTTGGAAAAGCTTAGGAAGCAGTGATTTTGTTAAGATACCAGTAAGTTGTTCACCGGCCGGATATACGAGAATGAAATCACCTTTTTCTCCCATTCATCACGAACGAAGTGACAATCTATTTTGATATGTTTTGTGGGCTCATGAAACACTGAATTTTCAGAAATATGGATAGCAGTATGAATTTTCATGACGACCTCCGATAATTTAACGGTGACCTCCTTTTTCGATGGCATGACTCCTCTTTCGATGGCATGACCTCCTCTTTCGATGGCGACTCCATTTTCTCAAACGACGACTGATTATCCTTCTCTATTGAAGGCCGAACGCATGACCATTGAGAACCTTTCCGGTCGCAGCAACTTCATGACCTGGTCCCGTTCTGTCATACGTTTCCTTAAAGGCCGCAAGATGTACCATCACCTCACTGAGCCAACTCCTCTGCCTACAGATCCCACATTCAAAATATGGGATCGGGATGATAACTTGATTGTCAATATGATGATCAATTGTATGGATTGGCCCACTTGGACATCTATACCTCCATCACTTCCTTGACACAGCCAAAAAAATCTGGGATACCCTTCATCACATGTACTCCAACAACATGCAGCCCCTGTATAATATCTTTCGTGATGCGATCGAGATCAAGCAAGGGAATGACATTCATGCCTATCTGTCCCACTTTAATTAGTTCTTAGAAGAATGGACGATCTATCATCCATACTCTGCCGATTCTGCTGTCCAGCAGCAGCAATGTGAGGCTCTTCTCGCCGTTCTTGCCTTGGGCAATATTCGCCCATATCTTAAAGGTGTTTGCTCTCATATCCTCGCCACAAACGCCAATTCCTTTCGATGTGATCTCCATGTTTAGCTACCACAAGTATCCTCTCCTGCTCGTATTGAAATCCCAACACTGTCTGCACTCACCTCTGGCTGTGGCCATGGTTCTTCTGATCCCTTGCAGCAGTTTTCTTCATCCTCCATGGGTCATGGTTCTGATTCTTCACGAGGCCGTAGTGATCGTGGTCGTAACTGTGATGACAGTCATCACAACACTAAGTATTGTACCTATTGTCAGGGTTAGTCTCATGAGTATGCGACATGTTGAAAACGCATTGGTCGTTCTCTTACTGCTCAACAGTCTTCCACTACTGCTTCTACAGATGTGCCAACCTCCCAGTATTCCCTCTATGTTGAGAGTATGAGACATTCCGTAATTTGCCGTCTCCTCTTGGTAATTTTGTTCACTCAGGTACACCTTGTCATGTTTCTTCACATCAATGAATTATTGATTCAGGTGCTTCTGAACATGTCTCCTTTACCACTTTCTTCTTTTTCTTTACTTTTCAATTATTATGTGCGTATTGCTGATGGATCTCCTGTCCCTGTTGAAGGGAAGGGTGATATCTCCCTTTCTCCCGATCTCTCTCGTACATCTGTTTTACGTGTTCTTGCATTTTCTAACAGCTTGTTGTCAGTTCCTAAAATTTCTAAGGATTTAAACTATTCAGTAACATTTTTTTCTTCTCACTATGTGTTTTAGGATATTATGAGGAGGAAGTTGACCGACTCTGGTCGTAAACAACAAGGGTTACACATCCTGGATTCTCCAGTCTCGACTTTTCATTCTTCTACTGATCCTGCATTGTGGCACCGGTGATTGGGCATCCATCCCTTACCACTCTCAAGCACTTAGTTTTCGGTTGTGAGTCTTCTTTTCAGTATCCTTGTGAGTCATGTGAGTTAGGTAAATATCATCGAGTTTCCTACCCAGGACGCGTCAATAAACGTAGTGAACATTTATGGATTTAGTGCATTCTGATGTTTGGGGACATATTGGTTTTTCCACGTTTAATAAATATTGTTATTTTATTACGTTTATCGATGATATCTCTCGCAAAACATGGTTGTTTCTCTTTAAAAATCGGTCTGAAGTGTTTAAAGTATTTCAAGTATTTTTCTTTGAGATACAAACACAATTTGGTATTACTTAAATATTTCGTTCTGATAATGCTAAAGAATATGTGAGTTCTGATTTTCAAAAATTCTTTTATCATCATGGAATAATATTGTGACAACAAGGTTGCTATGCATATTTATGAAAATCTGGTATTTCATGAGTGCACAAAACATAGCGAAGTTGATTGTCACTTCGTTCGAGATGAGTGGGAGAAGATGGTGATTTCTTTTTCATATGTCCGGTCCGGTGAACAACTTGCTGATATTCTAACTGAAGCACTACCTCCTAAGCTTTTTCAAACTTTCTTGAGCAAGCTTGACTTCGACATTATCTACGCTCCAACTTGAGGGAGAGTGTTAAATTAGTCTTAAGTTTAGTCCCACATTTGACTCTCCTATTTATTGGAGGCAGTGTATTAAGTTATTAATCCTCTTTACAATTTGAATTTATATGGTGGAAAAGCCATATCTTTTTGGAATATCGGAAAAACTCCTACTTTTTAATATTGTATAGATTCTTGCATTAATAAGCATGCAAAAACATGACTTCATTTATGACCATACCAGCTCCATTTAATAGATGAGGCAGATGCACAGTAATTTTGCTTTTTTGTTGTTGAAAATCTCAAAGGATAAGCATGGCATAAATATCGATGAATGTGGTATAGGCCGAATGAATAAAAAGTTGCATAATTTCTTTTGCTTTATAGAATTTATATATGCGAATAAAATTTGTTCAAAAATTTAAACTTTAGTGATGCAAAAGACTTGTGCAATCAAAATCACACACCTTAAAAGCACTCACAACCCAATATTGTCTTCAACTTCCTTGCAACTGCTGACTTCAAAGTTATAGACCTACATAATAAATTTGAAAGACATAACGTTAAGATAATTATATATGTGTCTAACAACCATAAATGATATTTTACAGAGCCCGAAAGCATAAGTCATATAATCGTTATGGTGAGTAAATTAAATTCCTTTGATCAATCTCCATTGAGCCACTCTCAAATCGTTTTCTTCTTTATTCCTCTCGTTGACCCTCAATCATATGACCTACTAAAAATTGTTAGAAAATTATTAAATCTGATCGAAATTAAAAGAGCATATAAATCATTAAAGACGAACTATAATACACGAGACTGCGATTACATTCAAACTTTTTTCAAAGATATCTTACAAATAATTGCCAAGCCTAAATATTGTGCCCAAACGAAAAAGTTGTTATGATTAGTTATTGGGTAAGCATAATATACATGGGATCTAGAGAAAGTTGGAGAAACATGGTTTAGAAGCTCAAAGTAGCGATATTCATAGCTGTAGTTAATTTGTAATTATTGAGAGGAGAGGCTGAGAGGGTGATGTATAGAGAGGAAGAGGATGCAAAAAAGAGAGAAGGAATACAACATTTACTACTTAATATAATTTTTTATTCCATTTATTATATATATATATATATATATATATATATATATATAATAAAACACAAAGAAAGCTATCAAGTGGCTCTCTTTCAATCCCCCCAAAAATTAAAGGCTCAGATCTAACCTCACAAAACATATCCCCCCCCCCAAAGTTTTCCCCCAAAACTCAAATTCAAATCCCCCACCCAAAACAACTCCTATATTTATTTAATTATTTTTTTTCTCTCTCTCTCCCTCCCTCTTCTATTCAAAAAATTAAGAAAATAAAAATTTTAAATTTTTTTAAAAATTAAAAATTTAAAAACTAAAAAATTAAAAAATTAAAAACTTTAAAAATAATTCAAAAAAATCAAAAAAGGTCATATAATATGTTTTTTGCTGGACCCCCAAAAGTTTCTCATATAATATGTTTGCTACTTCAATTAATTTGCTGGACCTCCAAAACTATTTTATATGATTAAACAAGGTGCACCGTTTCGAAGACGTGCCGTAGTCACGTGTCAACGGGCAAACCTAGTGTATATATATATATATATATATATATATATATATATATATATATATATATATATATATATATAGATGTAAGTGTAGAAAAAATCAAGTTGTTTGGAGGTCATTCACCCATGCATCATGTGGGTTTAATTTGTGCTTCGATTTATATTACTGTTGAAATCGTTCATTTTTCAACCACATGATGCATGGGTGAATGACCTCCAAACCACTTGATTTTTTCTACACATACATCCATTAGCATGATAAACATGATGGACGGAGTGGATCTTCCATAATGGCCCCAACAAGTGAGTATAATTACTTTGTATGAGGAAAATTTCCTCATATAGAGTATGAGGCTCGCTTTTCTCATATATATATATATATACACGTATTTTACACGTGCTATGCACGTGGGGAAAATTGATGAGGACATCTTTCCAGTTTAGGATTTTTATTTTATTACCATTTTTATTTCTGGCAATTATAGCCATATGTAATCTTTTTGTAATTTTTTTAGATTTTGAGAATATTTTGGAGATGTGTTTCAAGATGTATTTGAGCCTATTTAAAGGCCTTGAGATTAATGAGAAAGCATGTCATTATTGATTAAAAAAAAATCTGTGTTGAGTTTTGCTCTTCCTCCTTCTCTTTTGTGTGATACAACTGAGATCCATATTAGGGTTTGTGATAAATCCTAATCAATTTTAGAGTTAGTGATTAATTCTAAAATATATCCTCCAATTAAAAAAAATCCCCAAATACAAATCCCTAACATTACTTTCCCCTAATCCCAAATAACCAAACCCTAATCACACCCCCCCTCATCAGCCGCCGCTCCCATCTTCATCTTCTCCCGTCCTTCTTCGTTTTCCCAAACCCACCAAACTCCCAAACCGATCTCCACAAAGAACCCAACTCCCCACTACTCTCGAATCTCCCTCAACCTCCACGCCCCCGATCCCCAACTTCCCCAACCCCCGCCGTCGCCCTAGCCCCGTCACCACCTCACCGCGACCCCACCTTCCCCACAAATCCGTCAGCCCCTTCATCTTCTCCGTCTTCTCCCGACCACAGCCCGTCTACCCAAACCCTACTCTCCCCAGATCCCCCGACAGCCTCACTGCCTTCTCTCTTCCCGTGAGTTCCGTTCGCCTCCACCTCTCGACGACGTCGCCGCCGTCGCCAGTCAACCGCCAGCGGCAGCACAACACTCTCACCGGTCCGATTGCATCCCGACAGCCATCAGCCGCTCGAGTAGTCGCCACTTCGATTGCTGCAATTGTTCTTCGCATTCGGTATACTCTTTTCATTCTTACTATTTGTGTTCTACTGCCTTATCATCTAGTTTATTATCTGATTTATCTGTCGACCACAAAATAATTGAGATTGAGTGATCCACATGCTAGAATAGAGTACAAATCGATATTGGACTTATTACTTGCTAACATATAGGAATTTAATTATTGCTTGAGGTTGAATTATTAATTGGGATTGTTAGCATAATTCAGTTCTTGAAAATCCATCCAACCAATTAATTGTTAAAAAATTCCAACTTAGATCCGCACTTTCATGTTGGTAAAATTAACCCATTAAAATTCTTGGAAATTCTCTATTTTAGGGTTGGTTTTACATCAAAAATATATACAAGTATTTTACACGTACTAGTAGTAATATAGAGTATGAGGCTCACTTTTCTCATATATATATATATATATATCTACTACTATAATGGGTGAAGGCCTTAGTGTAATTTGTCCATGTCCCAACCCATGCAACGCACGTCTATCTCTATCTCTTCAGTCTTCATATATCTCTACATATATAATAGGAAAGGGGTGATGACTGATGAGTCTATAGTGTAATTCATTTTTTCTTTTTTTCCTTTTCAAATTTTTTTCCCAAAATTTTCCCCACGTGCATAGCACGTGTAAAATACTAGTATATATATATATAGAGAGAGAGAGAGAGAGAGAGGAGTGATCCAGTGAGAAACATCTTAAAATGAGAAAATGAGAAACATTAATTCTAACAATTGGATTTGGGAGAATTGAGATGAATGACTCTAATTCATTTGGACTAGTAATTAAAAAAACCGGTTTATTTTAACTAATCTATCAAAAAAAAAAACCAAAAAAAAACCTAACAATAAAAAACCTGTTTGTTCCCTCAGTTGGATTCGTGGAAATGGGTAAATTTAATCGGTAAATTTAATATTAATTGCACTTCCACTTCTCTAAAACAACTCCTAATGTAATTGCCAAACCCATTTTGATGGGGCAAGGCATACAGTGACTATCCTAATGTAAGAAAACTGTTTATACGAACTACCCTGGCCTACAAATGAAGCACGAGAAACAGAAGGCAGTACCTTCCTGCTTCATTTTGAGAATATGTAAATCTAAAATGCATATAGTATATGCATAACCAAACGAGTAAAATGTGTAACTCAACAAACATACAAATTATCTAGTACATAAAATCAATGATAAAAGATAAAATTATTTAACCAGTAAGCATAATTAGAGAAGTGGAAGTGCAATTAATATACAGGTAAGTCATGGGCAGATTATATTGTTTGTTTTAGAGAAGTGGAAGTGCAATTAATATTAAATTTACCCATTTCCACGAATCAAACTGAGAGGGAACAAACAAGTTTTTCATTGTTAGGTTTTTTTTTTTTGGTTTTTTTTTGATAGATTAGTTAAAATAAACCGGTTTTTTAAATTACTAGTCCAAATGAATTAGAGCCATTCATCTCAATTCTCTCAAATCCAATGGTTAGAATTAATGTTTCTCATTTTCTCATTTTAAGATGTTTCTCATTGGATCACCCCTCTCTCTCTCTCTATATATATATATAGTATAGTCTCTCTCTCTCTCTCTCTCTCTATATATATATATATAGTATAGTCTCTCTCTCTCTCTCTCTCTCTATATATATATATATAGAGAGAGAGAGAGAGAGAGAGAGAGAGAGAGGTCAGCCTCATATAGAGTATGAGGAAATTTTCCTCATACAAAGTGATTATACTCACTTGGTGGGGTCATTATGGAAGATCCACTCCGTCCATCATGTTTATCATGCTAATGGATGTATGTGTAGAAAAAAATCAAGTGGTTTGGAGGTCATTCACCCATGTATCATGTGGTTGAGAAATGAACGATTTCAACAGTAATATAAATCGAACCACAAATTAGACCCACATGATACATGGGTGAATGACCTGCAAACAACTTGATTTTTTCTACACATACATCTATTAGCATAATAAACATGATGGACGGAGTGGATCTTCCATAATGGCCATACCAAGTGAGTATAATCACTTTGTATGAGGAAAATTTCCTCATACAAATATGAGGCTCACATTACTCATATATATATATATATATATATATATATATATATATATATATATATATATATTACTTTTTCCTTTCATTATTATTTTTCTTGTGTTACCTATCATTTTTCTCCTTTGTTGTAGTATTATTATTGGTTTCTAACTTTGTTAGCTTTATTTTAGGACCCCCTTTCTCATATAGCAATTTCAAATTTAAAATAATAAGATTTTTTTTGAAGGTTGTTTCTTTCCTTAATTTTAGGGTCACATTATATTGTTGGATTCTTTGCTTTTCTTCTGTAATCAATTTCCTTCCCATCTATAGAGATGGTAAATTTCGGAAACTCATAAAATTGTTGGATTTGAGATTAGTAATTAGTTATATAATAAAATTCTCAAATTCAATTATTAGGAATTTCTGGTTTAATTATTTTTTCCTTTTATAATCGTCATTCTATATTTTCTTTTTCTTGCCTACAATTTTCAGTAATCAAGTATAACAACAGACTGTGTTATTTATTTGTTTTAAAATTTTAACTATTATAATGACAACATAATCTTTTGTGTATATTTTTTTTATAACTACTATAAAGCGAAAGGTCAGGATTTTCTATTGACAAACGCAAAAATTGAATTTTAGCCGTTGGATTATCTAAACTCGTGCTTTTTAGGGTAGTATAGATTAGAAATGTGGAAGGAGGAAATGACAATTCACTGAATATATTTTTTCTTAAAATGCCAAAATGCCCTTTCTTATGTATACTACTTTTAAAAGCACGAGTTTAGATGATCTAACATCTAAAATTCAAAATTTCCGTATGTCAATAGAAAATCCTAACCTTTAATTTTATAATAATTAAAAATTAAAATAATATACAAAAGATTCTATTGCCACTATAATAGTTAACAATTTGAAACAAATAAACAAAAGAGTTTGTTGTCATTCTTGATTACCGAAGATTGTAGGCAAGAAAATGAATGACGAGAAAGAAGAAAGAAAAACGAATCATGCATGAAATTTTTCAATCATGGAATTTGAAATATTTACTGTACAACTGATTACTCATCTCAAGTCCCAAAATTCACTAGTTTCCGGAATTTACTACCTCTATATATAGGAAGGAAATTGATTGTAAAAGAAAGGGAAATAACCCAGCAGTAAATGTCACCCTAACATAAAGAAAAAAAAACAACCTAATTTTTTTCAGTTTCCTATTATTTGAAATTTGAAATTGCTATGTTGGCAAAGGGACCCTAAAATAAAGCTAACAAAGTTAGAATCCTATTATAATGTAACAATAAAGGAAAAAATTCATAGCTAATAAAGAAAAATAATAATGAAATGGTGAAAAGAAAACAGACATATTATAAATGGAAAAATTGATAATAGATTAGTATCTGTTGTATTCTTCTTCTCCATATATCAGCCTTCCAACCTCTCCTCTCAATAATTACAGATTAGCTACAACTTTGTCAATTGCTACTTTGAGCTTCTAAATTAGGTTTCTCCCACTTTCTTTAGATCTCTTACTATTGTATATTATGCTTAACTAATAATTAGTCATGACAACCTCTTTGTTTGGGCATAATATTTTTTCTTTTTCAATAGGCTTGACAAGATATCTTTGAAAAAAGTCTTATTGTATTGGTGGTATCATGTATTCTAGTTCATCTTTAACGATTTTTATGCTCTTTTAATTTAGCTCTAATTTGACATTTTTCTAACAATTTGTAGTAAGTCATGGAATTGAGGGTCAAAAGAGAGGGATCAAAGAAGAAAACGATTGAAGAGTGATTCAATGGAGATTGATCAAATGAATTTTATTTTTACACCATAATGGTTATATGCTTTTGGGCTTTTGTAAAATGGCCATTTACGGTTGTTAGGCACATATATAATTATCTTAATATTAGGTCTTTCATATTCATAATGCAAATCTATAGCTAAGAAATCAACAATTGCAAGGAAGTTGAACACAATATTGGCTTGTAGAGTGGTTTTAAGTTGTGTGATTTTGATTGTGCATGACTTTTGTGTCACTAAAATTTGAGTTTTTGTACAAATTTTTTTCTCATATAATTTCTATAAAGCAAAAGCAATTATGCAACTTTTTTATTCACTCTGCCTATACTACACTTATTAGTATTTCTGTTGTGCAATGTTTTGGATCTTTTAAAAAAGAACCAAGAAAAATTGTTGTGCATCTCAGGAAATGCATCTGCCTCATCTACTAAATGGAGTTGGTTTAATTAGGTAATGCTCATAAATGAAGTAATGTTTGTGCATGCTTATCAATGCAAGAATCTATACTACATTTAAAAGTAGGAATTTTCGAATATTCTAAAAAGATATTGCTTTTCCACCATACAAATGCTAGTAATGTACATCAGTTACTATCACATGAATACATGTACCCATTTATGTAAAATTAGATCTTTGTTAGCATCAATGAATGTTTTTAAACAATAATGTTTCGTTTACAGGTAATTTAGTGCTCTTTTGTCCGTAAGACTTACTTTTGATTGGCATTCGTAATATCTGTGTGATACTGAACTTTAGAGAAACAAAATTTATATATTATGATTTTTAATATAAGTTATTACTATTTCATGTAAACCATTAGAGCATCCACAATGATGTTTGCTATAAAATGGCAAAATGGCAAAATGAGAAATAGCAATTCTGCAAATTGTCACTGGTTCATTTGCCAAAATTTGAGAAAGATTTTTTTTTTAATCGGACGGAAAATGTTGTTCCGTCCAAGAGGTATTTTTGTAATTTTTAGTAAAATTGAAATAGTTATTAAATAGTCATTAGTTAATTAATTAGTGATTAAAATAACACTAAACCATTATTAAATTAAACATAAAAGTGATTAGTGCCTAAATTAATGGGTTAAACACTCGGTTGATGGTGACATCCTTCAAACTGGACATGTTGTCCCGTTTCTTCAAATTTTGGTTTCGGATGGGACATGTCCCGTCCGATCCCCTTTTTCGTGTTTTTTTTCCAGACGGAACATGTTGTGTCCTATACTTTAAAAAAAATCACGGATGAAACTTGTTTCGTCCGATCCTATTAAAAAAGGGGCGGATGTTGTTCCGTCCCCTATATTTTGTGAATGAGCAAATCGTTTCTCCAATATGAGAAGTTACTGTCGCAACTTTGCCAAAATATGGCAAAATAGCAAATCGATGTGGGAGGATTTTTGCCAAATATGGCAAAATGGCAAATTTAGCAAACCATTGTGGATGCTGTTAGGTTTTCGAGTTTTTTTATTGAGATTTGATGTAGTATTAACTATTTATTATCTCTAATCTCTAATATTATAATGGGAGAAGACCTTAGTGTCATTTGTCAATCTACCAACGCGTGCATTGTACGTGCATAACAAATATGAAGGAGGTCTTAGGTTCGAGCCCTCACTACGTCAAATTTTTTACTTTAATTTTTTTAATATATTAAATGTGCATCACACGTGTAAATTACTATCTATCTATCTATCTATCATATAATATATAATCTCTACTTCTCTACTATTTTAATGGGAGAGTTGGGATTTGTAACAAACAAACCCTAACTTTGTAACTATATAAACACGTATAACACACGTCCAAACAATATCCAACAAATATAAATATGCACCGCACGTGTAGCCCAAATCAAAAACATTCAAATATAATTTTTTTTTCTTATTTGATATATATTCATTTAATTTAATGACTTTACTTTTTTTAGACGTACATCGCACGTACATTATACTAGTTGTTTGAATGTGCTATTGATTAATAATGGATTGACAATCTTACAACAATGTATTTTAATATTATAATCACTAATTCCTTTGTTGTAGTATTATTCATTCATACTTGCTTTTTGACACATGAATTTCATTGATGCATTTTACTAGTAAAGAAAAAAACCCAGTCCAACATTCTCTCTCTCATTCATTTGCATTCTCTTCCTAAACACGATTAAGGTTTATCCCAAATCACTAAGGGTGCGTTTGTTTTGATATTTTGAATAGAGTATTCTGAATTGAGTATTCTGAATAGAGTATTCTGAATAGAGTTATTCTGAATATGAGTTTAAAAGCTGTTTGTTTAGCCTATATTCTGAATATTGATATTCTGAAAGCTGTTTATCTGAAAAAGAGAGTTTAGAAGCTGTTCGGTTATATTTCTTACTGAAAACTGTTATCTGAAAGCTGTTTTTCTGAAAAAACGAGTTTAAAAGCTATTCTGTTATATTTCTTGCTGAAAACTGTTATCTTATAGCTGTTTTTCTGAAAAAGCGAGTTTAGAAGCTGTTCGGTTATATTTCTTGCTGAAAACTGTTATTTGAAAGCTGTTTTTCTGAAAAAACGAGTTTAAAAGCTGTTCTGTTATATTTCTAGCTGAAAACTGTTATCTGAAAGCTGTTTTTCTGAAAAAGAGAGTTTAAAAGCTGTTCTGTTATATTTCTTGCTGAAAACTGTTATCTGAAAGCTGTTTTTCTGAAAAAGAGAGTTTAAAAGCTGTTCTGTTATATTTCATGCTGAAAACTGTTATCTGAAAGCTGTTTTTCTGAAAAAACGATTTTAAAAGCTGTTCGGTAATATTTTTAGCTGAAAACTATTATCTGAAAGCTGTTTTTCTGAAAAAGAGAGTTTAAAAGCTGTTCTGTTATATTTCTTGCTGAAAAATGTTATCTGAAAGCTGTTTTTCTGAAAAAACGACTTTAAAAGCTGTTCGGTTATATTTCGTGCTGAAAAATGTTATCTGAAAGCTGTTTTCCTGAAAAAACGATTTTAAAAGCTGTTCGGTTATATTTCGTGCCGAAAAACTGTTATCTGAAAGCTGATTTTCTGAAAAAACGAGTTAATCGGCTGTTCTGTTATATTTCGTGCTGAAAACTGTTATCTGAAAGCTGTTTTCCTGGGAAAACGATTTCAAAAGCTGTTCTGTTATATTTCCAGCTGAAAACTGTTATCTGAAAGCTGTTTTTCTGAAAAATTGAGTTCAAAAGCTGTTCTGTTATATTTCTTGCTGAAAACTGTTATCTGAAAGCTGTTTTTATGAAAAAACGAGTTCAAAAGCTGTTCTGTTATATTTCTTGGTTAAAACTGTTATCTGAAAGCTGTTTTTCTGAAAAACGAGTTCAAAAGCTGTTCTGTTATATTTCTTGCTGAAAGCTGTTATCTGAAAGCTGTTTTCCTGAAAAAACGATTTTAAAAGCTGTTCTGTTATATTTCGTGCTGAAAACTGTTATCTGAAAGCTGTTTTTAATGAAAAAACGAGTTCAAAAGCTGTTCTGTTATATTTCTTGCTGAAAACTGTTATCTGAAAGCTGTTTTCTGAAAAATCGAGTTCAAAAGCTGTTCGGTTATATTTGTTCCGATTTTTTAAAATCAATATGCATTCATCATTTGCTAACATTTTTTTAATTGTTGGAGTTAGATTGCAATGTTGTACAAGTATTGGAAGGGGAAACTTGAGCAACATGTGAATGGAGCAAAAATTAGACGCCATCATCTCCAAGATTGATTCGTCATGTTAGGGAAGAAAGTTAAAAGAAGCTCTTGTGTTTGTGAAGCATCTAATCTCAGTTCATGTATAAGTTTTGATTCTTGGATAAATGTTTTGAGATTTCTTGGATAGCGTGCAGTGTTTGGTTAACTCATAATTCATTTGGATAGACTGATGTTGCTCAACCTGTACGGTGCAGTTTTTTAAATGACTATTATATCAAAGAAAATTTCTACGGCCTGAGCCAAACAATTTATTCAGATAAATAAGCACTACATATTTAAAATAAAAACGGGTCCCATTCAACTATACTCAACCAATTTATTCACCAAAGCAAGCTTACTTCATTAATTTTGTTTACATTGTTCAACAATCCCACGTAACAGATCATTAATGGCATGGGATCGATACATATATTATGAGAATAAGTTCTACAATTTGTTGTCAGCCATCATTACAAACAAGCATGCTGTTAAATCATTATTTGTTGTCTACAGTCACTGCATGCTGTCTGGAGCTGCTGCTGTTGCTTCTTAACTCCTTGATTTGAAAACTGTAGAGCAGGTAGATCTATAAACAAAGAAACAATATGAGAAACTTGCTGCATTAAAATTCAAAAAAAAGGGGAGGAATAATAAATTGTGCAGCAGAAACTTGCTACATTAACCATAAACGGAAACGGAAAACTGAAAACCGGAGTTCAGATTTGCTTAACCACTATTCAGAATACAGATACCCCCTCTTGTCAAACACTATGAAAACAACATAATGCAGAAAAAATACAACCTAGTCGCAGTCTCAGATTCATCAAATCAATGATATCCTGACTCGATATACCGGAGCTGCAATTTTGTACAATGCCACGCCCACTAGTACAAAGCACATTGTCAACATTGACTAAAAAGAATTCATCATTGACTATTACGACAACATTTTCTTATTGTTTGAAAAACATATTTTTTCATTTACAGGGATCTGAAGTATTCTGAATAGTATTTACAAACTGGCATTACTAGCAAGATAACAAAGGCATATTCATCTGAATACAAGTGCAATTCATCTCAACAAATCAGATGCATCTAATATTGTATCTAATATTGCTTTTCTGAGAAATGGTTATGATGATACCCACACTGATCATACTTCACACCTTAAAAACAATTGATGCGCATAATTTCTTTAAAATCCTGGGCTGTGATGAACAAGGTTTGATCTGCATTGCATTGAATTCCTGATATATACAGATACTGTACAGCTTTGGCTGCTCATGGTTTATGGTTATTGAGATATATCTTTGGCTTCTCATGGTTTCAAACTTTGTTTCTGGAGTCAATTTCTATTGTCTTCAGTCCTTGATCATTACAAATACTACACACTGGTCCTAAATGATTACTGCAGCAGCAATTATCAAATGGGATTCACAAATCCTGATGCATCATAATACAAATTGCAGAATCAGAGAACAAAGTAGAATCTGCTGAATACAAGTTCAATTCATCTGAACAAATCAGATGCATCACAATACATCAAAACATGGTGGTGTGTTTGTTCCAGGTTTTTATTTTTTTTTAAAAAAATTCCTGAAGCAATAACCTGAGTTCGCCTTTGTTATAAGTGTTATTTTGGAAACACTATTCTGAATGCTGATACCCCCACGTTGGTTTTGCCGCAAAAAAGCATGATTTAGGATAAGAACATATCAGATCCTCCCCAAAACCATAAAAACAACATAATTGCCGGGGTAAAAAATTAGTCACAGTCTCAGATTCATAGTGCTCATTCATAAAAACTCCATACTAGAGCTGCATTTTTGACAATGCCATGCCCACTAGTACAAAGCACTGCTCTTGAAAATCCGTTCATCATTGACTATAACGACATCATCTTCGTTATGTTTATAAAACAAATTTGTTTACTTATACTGTTCTTGAAGTATTCCGAATAGTTTTTCCAAAAAACCACTTAAAACAAAGGCCAAGGCCTGTTTGTTTTGATATTGAGAGTGCTATATTCTGAATATTCTATTCAGAATAGGCGTTGGTTTATACCATATTCTGAAAACAGTATTGTGAATATTGATATCCCTTGAATTCGATATTCTCAACCCTACTCACGAGCTCTCTCTCTTCCAAACAGTGTCTCCCCAACCCATCTCTCCCCTCTTCTCACTCAGATGCTCTCTCTCTGATCAACTCAGGGTAAACTCATTCTCAGGATAGAAGCAGGATATTCTTAGGATAAACAAAGGCCAAAAAAAATAAACCTGGAATAAACTCAGGATATTTGTAATGATCAAGGATTGAAGACAATAGAAATTGACTCCAGAAACAATTGTTTGATACCATGAGCAGCCAAAGATATTTATCAGTATCCATAAACCATGAACAGCCAAAGAAAAAACAGTATCTGTATATATCAGGAATTCAAAGCAATGCATATCAAACCTGGTACATCACAGCCCAGGATTTAAGAAATTATGTGCATCAATTGTTTTTAAGGTGTGAAGTATGATCAGTGTGGGTATCATCATAACCATTTCTCAGAAAAGGATAACTGGATAAGTGCTGAAAGCATGAGCAGCCAAAAAGCTCCTCAACAACTGTAAACTCTTCCAGATTAATGTATGGTATTTGTATGTCTATAACTCAAAGCAATATAGATCAAACCTGATCCATCACATCTCAAATTCAGTTGAATATGTGCTCCAAGAGCTTCTAAGTGGAGTATGAAGCATCTAAGTGGTTGATCATCACAGCCATAATATCCAAAGGATAATCAAAAGCATGACTTAAAGCATTAACAATATGATAAAATTCGCCACACATCTTAAAACATCAATAAAAATTGTTAGGATTAATTCTGAAGGGGAAGCATTTTCCAAGAGTTTCAAAAGTAATCAGTATAAGCAATGCAACAACATTGTAGTGGTGAAACTAGCAGGATATGGAAACTAACAACAACTCCAAGAATAATACCACTGTTCTGTTATAGTGACACAAAGTAGCCAGATTGCAGAGACATACTTTATTAGTAACTTATTCCTTGCTCTCTCCCATCACAACCTACCAAAGAACAATAATTAGAACCCATCTGAGATATTGTAGGAGGTAACTTTCACAGTAAAATAAACTTACTCCATCGCCACCCATTCTCCTTGTTGTGGATGCAGTATAATATGGTCCATTAGGGCCAGCATAAGTCACACTTTGGGCACATATGAACATAAGATTCACAGTGTGCAACTTCAGAAACATAATCCATCTCATCATCACTCAAAACCAACGAGGAAAAATAAAGCTCAGTTAGGATTAATTCATCACAAGTCACTCCTACAAAGCATTATGTAAATGATTCTCATAGTTGCACATCACTCAAAACCAACGAGGAAAAATAAAGCTCAGTTAGAATTAATTCATCACAAGTCACTCCTACAAAGCATTATGTAAATGATTCTCATAGTGTGCAACTTCAGAAACAAAATCCATCTCATCATCACTCAAAACCAACGAGCAAAAATAAAGCTCAGTTAGGATTAATTCATCACAAGTCACTCCTACAAAGCATTATATAAATGATTCTCATAGTGTGCAACTTCAGAAACAAAATCCATCTCATCACAACTCAAAACCAACGAGAAAAAATAAAGCTCAGTTAGGATTAATTCATCACAGGTCACTCCTACAAATCATTCAATAAATGATTCATAGTGTGCAACTTCAGAAACAAAATCCATCTCATCATAACTCAAAACCAACGAGGGAGAATAATGTGCAACACCTGTACAACATTGAAGTGATTGGTAAAGACAACATCTCAAAAAATGAATGAAAAGCTGAAAGGAACATATGCATGCTGATTATTTATAATAGTAATATTGCAATGATACAAACATATCCAAATGACATCAAAGCCTCGCATTCCAGCTACGAAACAATTCGAGAAATGGATACAATGAAAATGTGTACATTCAAATTACATTAGTGTATAGCATTCCACATTGCCAGGGCAATTTCATCTCTTTTGCTATTCATATGTCTCAATTGGGAAGATGATAAATCCAACTCCTGCGATGTGGATGCTGCATCTTCGGTGTGTTGGTGATGTACTAATTGTTCGCCATCGAGTTCCGCTAAAAATGCATCGTTTCGTGAGTGCAGGCATATAAAATTGTGAAGTGCACAACAGGCTGTGACCATCATAACTTGTTTGGTATAATAATAGTTTGGCATGTTCTCGAAGATGGCAAACCTCTTCTTGAATACACCGAACGTTCTCTCAATCACATTCCTTAACCTAGCATGTTGTTTATTAAAAAGTTGTCTAGGTTGGGTTGGTGCATGGTTGGCCCCTTGAAAGTCCTGTAAGTGGTATGGCTCACCACGGTATGGCGCCAAAAAACCAGGCATATTGGTATAACCACAATCTACTAAGTAGTATCTATCGTTCGGTGGGATTGGCAACAGTTTCTGTGCTAATGCAGTATGCATTACACGGGAATCGTTCGCACTGCCTTCCCATCCCGCGTAAACAAATGTGAACATCATGTTAAAATCACATGCTGCCAATACATTTTGACTTACAGAACCCTTTCGAGAGCGACAAGCGTTGCTTCGACTAGCGGGAACTGTAGCTTTTATTAACGTCCCATCAGCAGCACCAATAGCTCCCTACAGATTATTAATTCGAATAATAGATATCACAAATCCAAACTAGGAAAAAAATTTAATAATACATGACGCAATCAGGGTGATGTATTACCTGAAACCACGGGTAAAAGTCCTCTGATCCCGTGATTCTGTGATGTACAAGTGTATAATCAGGAGGTTTGATAAGGAATGGTGCTGCTCTTGCCAGACCTTTCAATACAATATTAAAGTGCTTTTGGATTGTTTGGGTTGAGTGGTTAAACGTACTACGGGCTAGTCGCATTCTTGAACTATGACCGACAATATACAGGAAAATAGCCACGCTTTCCTCGAAAGTAACTCGCTTATGACTTGAAGACTCCGCTGTTTCCTCGCAAAAGTTCCTTTCTTGCAGGAAAGCACACAAGGTCATAAAACAATCTTGGTTCATACGGAATATTCCATGAAACTCGGCCTGGGAACCCGCTAACATATTTTCCAAATATTCACGTCCCGTTTGCTTTTTATTAGTGGACCTTGTACGGTCAAGTTCTTCACATAATTCAGCTAACAAGATTGCATTCATCACCTCTTCGACATCGTCACTACTGGATGAAGAAGTATCCATAACAGAGGATGCACTTGCAGTAGTAACTCACTATAAAGAAGAAGATAGAAATCATTTTGGGAAAATCCCATATCAAGTGCACACACGTTTAATAATACGACTATATGTAACGAGATTTACGGAATCACAAAACAACATATTGAGAGATGGTAGAATTCCACAAGCCTGTGCAATTGAATAAAGATAACAAGGTATACTACTACTAGCAAATCTATTCCAGGAATTAAATTTAAATTATAACATTACAAATTTAAATTAAATTAAGTAAGCAATTTGTTCAACGTAAAAGCCGTCATACTACAATCAACCTCAAACAAATACGGAAATAATCAAAAAAAAAATTCTACAACATGATTTGTTCAACCCATTAGGCTGAATGGGATTACTACAGGGTGGCATAATAATGCACCGCCAACTCCTGCCGTTCTCGAGACATACGGAGGAAAGCATGACAAATGTTCGGATTTTGAAACAGGTAGTGCCCTGCTTTTAAGGCTACATATGGATCAAGCCCTGTCATCGAATCAATTATATCTTGGCATTGATCCTGTTCGGCCAAAGCAGGGTTAATCGAGGGAGCACTTTCCACTTCATTTTTATTCTTGTACCTGCCTCTTTTTACCTCTTGAGTTTGCTTACACGCATCAAGATATTCCGACATCTTTGACATCATTGATTCGCAGCCACTTGATGCACTAGATTTTCTTTTACGTGAACCGGACCCCGTACCCATTGGCACATAATCAGACTCATCAATCACATTTACGTGTGATTGATGGGAGTGGCCAAACTCATAGTTCATCCGCCGCGCCTCCACATCCTCGAACCCCCCTTGTGTGGAGGCCCTTGCCACATTGCCCTGGGCTACAGATTCCTCCATTATTTTGGTCAATGCATCAAAATGTGGCAACCCCTTATTTTTGTAGTTTTTTGCAGCAGGATGCATCTATTCACAGAATATGTTGTTACTATGCAAGTATTAGATTGAAGATTAAGTATAATAAAAAGGATTCACAAACAAAAATCAAAGTTTGAGATTATATATATTAACCTTAACATATTGTTCCCAAACCGGAGCCTCACGAGTAACGGTTTGGTTGGCTTCATCCCAACCAAAACCGCTCTGTTTCCTCATATCAGCAAACACCTTCCATTCTGATTTAAGTCGTCCATATTTCGACTTCAGTTGTGGCATCGAGAATGAACGCCCACACACAATATTCAATTGTTGCGCAAAATTACTCCAGGTTTTAGCATCGAAGGAGTTGCTTTTTAACAAACCATTGTCAACTGCACCCTCCATAAGGTTGATAAAATATTCTGTAATACCGGAAGTCCACAACCCATAATTCTCCTCCACTGCCTTCCCCTTTCCCCTACCCGCATTACTCATCTAGTTTGAACAAACATCAAAAAAAAAAAAAAAAAAATTGCCAAATTCCTTCAATTAGTTTAATAGCTGATCGGGTAACCCTAGTTTGCAAGTAGCAACTGATTACATCCTAAAAAATCACAACAGTGAATTCGGCTAGTTTGTGTGCAGTGTGCACCTTGATCCGAAATAATTTTCGGTACCAAATGCAATTAAAAAGTGGCGCAAATTGGTAAAGAAAACCAACCAAATAAATGTTACAATCGCTGTCTTCATACCTTTGATTGGATTTTAAGAAGGAAGAAATTGTCAGCACAGGATTCAACCTTGCGTAGTTCTTTGATTCTCTTTGCCCTTCGTTCCCTAGCTCTTCTCCGATAGGCAGCACGGGTAGTGCAAACCATTAACCCCCTACCAAAACCCCTCAACCCCTCACCAAGTCGACAGCAACAAATAGTCAGGTAGCGAAGTCGCCAGCGGGACTCTCACACGTTTCCGCTCGATTTCACAGTGGAATCGTTCGGGAAATCGTGGATTTGGGGTGGGGGGGCGGGGGAAAAAGAGATCAGATCTGGGTTCTTCAAAGGAGGTGGGAGACAACGGAGTCGACAAGATCTCGTGAGTGAGAAGAGAGAGAGAGCATCTGAGTGAGAAGAGAGGAGAGATGGGTTGGGGAGACACTGTTTGGAAGAGAGGGGAAGGTAGAAGACGACCGAATGGGGAACCAGATCTGGTGAGTGAGGAGAGAGAGAGAGCTCGTGAGTATGGTTGGGAATATCGAATTGAAGGGATATCAATATTTAGAATACTGATTTGAGAATAAGGTGTAAACAAACGCCTATTCTGAATAGCATATTCAGAATATGGAACTCAAAATATCAAAACAAACAGGCCCTAATTCTCTTTCTCTCGGTCATTATCTCTTGTTTCGTCTAAAATCACTTGATTAGCTTGACTTGAATTGGATGAAGACATTGGGCATTTTGGGTTTTGGATTTAGTATAAAAGATAAAGATAAAGAGTAATTTTTGGAATTTTAGCTTTACAGAAAGACAAGGAGAATAATAGGGGGTAAGTGGGTTTTGGAGTAAAGGTTGGAGTGGAATAACTAACAGGAAGGAGAATGGTTGGGTATTAATTGGAAGAATTGGGGATATAGTGTTTTTGTTTTGTAATAGAAAAGGTAACATAAATGAAAGGGTGAGGGCATTTTGGCCATCTAAAAATATGTTTATCCAGTCATTTAAAGGTACTGACAGAAAAGAGAATACTTAACGGCATGGTGATATTTCGTACAAAAGGTGATGTTGATTTTTTTAAAAAATATTTGCGGCAAACATTGCGGGTGTGTTTGATATTTTTACCTTAAAATGTAAACCTTAGGGGGTTTCTTAAATTTTAAATGTAAACATTAGGGGGTTTCTTAGATTCAAAAAGGAAAATTTTGTCATTTTCCAATTCAAAATTACCAGAAAAAAAAGTTATACCGTGGTAGGGATTTTTGTGCCAAAAAATACGATAGGGGATTTCTTAATTAAAAATGCAAAAGTTGGGGGTTTCTTGATTTTTCTCCTATTATGCTAAGTAAAAAGACTTAACTGAAAGTAAGATCACTCCTCAGGAGAGCATATATTGTACCTCAGAAGGGCAAAATAAGATGATATATATTTTTTCTTTTAAAATATTGCATTTGTAATGAACTCTTAGAGTTGGCTGAATGTAGTACACTCTGGAGAACAAAAGTTGGACATGGTGTAAGGGAGTTGGAGTTCAGGGGCTTCTTTTCCATCTCCTTTGAACTAATGGTTTCATGTCTTTGAGTTTGTTTTTTCTTCTTTTGGGCTGGGCCTGGTTTTGAAGATCTGGTGTATTTTTTTTTCTTTTCTATGATTTTTGGATCAAAGTCCCTTGACTTTGTGTATTTCCAAATAGGTTCTCCAAATCTTAGTATTTGTTATTAAGCCCCTCCTTGCAGGTTAAATGTGTATTGTTGGTTTTTTTTCCTTCTTTTTTTCATGTCCAAAACAATCCAAACCATGATTAGAAACTAACCATTTCATGCAAAATGACAGATAACCTCAATCACAATATCTTATAGTTACTCCGTTTACTTTATTTTCTTTATATTCTCCATTGGCCCTTTCTGTCCACCCCATCAAACAATTAACTTATCGAGGCAAACGCAACAACAAACATCTTGCTGGCAGAGGGGTTGAAATAGTTGAGCTTCTCCATGCCTTACTTTTTTTAAAGTATATGGTGATTGTATGATATATTTTGTTGCTATGATGCTATCTTGTTTATATAATCTTATATATAAATTTAAATAACCCAAAAAGTAATAGCGTGCCTTGGTTAAGTGAAGTTTATGCCTCAAATTGGGCCTTGCGCCTCGTGTTTTTTACGGGGTAGTGAAATTGCGGTGCGCCTTACGCCTTTGACAACATTGGGAATGTAAAATTCTATAATGGTTCGAAAGACGAGAGAGAGATGACGAACAAGGGAGGGCAGTAGGAGTAACGGATAGGAAAAAGGGGAGATGTGAAAAAGTGATGTTGTCTCACATTGGGTTTTAATTTAGTTTTTGGGTGCATGTGTGTTGTGTGGTGGGTGTTTGGGGGGGGGGGGCAGGAGTGGGTTTGTGTGCAGGTTGGTTTGATTTTGGGCATGGGTGTAAACAGGAGATAAGACGACAACACAACAATCTCACTGACTTTCATTAGTTTTATCTTTCAACCAAATATTCTTACGTTAAATAACTGCAGGACCTATTTCATTTATTTCGCACAAATTGGGGGACCTAATAGAAATTATTAAGATTTTGGGGCCTTTTTATGAATCACATGATTTAAAGTAAGTCTGAAAAATCCTTTCTTCTTTTAACAGATTGGGCTTACGAGATTTTTTAATGTCTTAAACGAATTTTAGATGGATGCGCTCTTAGAAACAAGCAGCTTCAAAGTTTAGAACAACTTCAGCCTATCGGGCTTAATATGACTTTGGCCCATAAGGGTGAAAGTTGCCCCCTCAAACCATGAGTGGCTCCTCCACCGCACTCCATCATTTGGGTGCACACAATTTTGAGTATCTGAAGTCAAAATTTTTTTTGGAATATTTTATTAATGCAGATTTATAGTATCCAAAGTCAGAAGCAGATTATTACTCCAAAAGAAATTTCTATATTTCCTTTTTTAATTAACATTTTCTTCTCTGCAATTTAAGAATGTCTCTAGGCTAAACATTTCTCTGTGAGCAAAATCTTCTCTGAATTTACAGGGGTGTATTGGATTGGAATTTGAAAAGAATTTAAAAGAATGTGAAAATCTTAGTGTATTCTATTAGGATTTTAAAGGAGTTTATAAAAGTCACAGTGTATTCAATTGAGATTTTAAGTGATTCTATTCAATTCTTGGTGTATTCAATTGAGATTTTAAATGACCCCATTAAATTCTCAGTGTATTCAAAAAGTTATTGATTTTGGTAAAATTGAGAATTTGGAGGATTTAGATGGAATATAGGGTCTGAGGTATAAATACCAAAAGCCTTTGCAATTCTCACCTTCTCTGTAGAAACTTTCAAGCCATTGGTGAGTATGGTTTTGTTTCTTGTACACATGCCCCAAATTATCCCCAAATAAACCCAAACCCTAATCCCCTTCTCTCGCAATCGTCTTCTTCCTCCTCTCTTCTACCTCCCGACCTCCGATCCCCACGCAGAGGCCTAATTCAACCCAAACCCTAATTCAACCCAACCACCGATCCCCACGCAGAGGCCTCCATCCGCCTCCTGAAAGACAATGGAATCAATTTCAATCGAAATCAACGCGACGGAGTTGATTCAAAAATATTCTCAAGATTGCTATGACATAAATTGGTTTCTCGTTGCAGGTATAGGACGAAGTGGATAACGTTCCATGGTTTGTATGATGTGGCCTATATAGTGAAACTATTAACTAGAAGACATATGGTACAAAAACAGCGAGTATTGAGTTGATGAGGAGATGTGGTAGAGTTATGATGCCTAACGGGAGAGTTGGTGCTCCTTATAGATCTTTTGCTCCATGACTTTGGTTACCGGGTATTATTAGTTATTATTATTTTATGCTATTTCAGAATGTTAAAACAGCGAGTATTGAGTTGATGGACTCATCAACAGCTCTCTCATGTAGGGCTCTTTCTTTTTTGCTGTTACTTTTGTTTATGTGGGTGTCCTAGTACTTCAGAAAAATCTTATGAGAATGACATTTTTATGACTTGCAAGGTGCCTTGATATTTATTCGTACTACTCTTATGAGAATGACAATCTTGTGTAGGAAATGAACTAATTATAAAGTTTATTGTCATCGAATTCCTTCGAATTTCATTAAATTCATAATAAGAATTCCATCAAACTATTTTAAAATCCTTATAAATCCAGTCAAAGTTTTAGGTGAATTCTCCATAAATTCCTTAAATACTGGGATTCTCAATTCTTTTAAAATCTTTTGAAATCTCAATCCAATACACCCCTGTTAGTGAATATTTTGACGATCGTGATTCATTTGGTAGAATCTTTTCAATGAATCATTATTGAATTAGTTGATAATTTCAGTCAAGTTCTGGCTCTAATTTGGATTGTATTAAATTCCAAAAATAAGGGGAAAATGGCTTATGTATCAACTCATAATTAAATGGACAATATTGAGGATCAAATTGTTTGTTTATAGGTTTTCTGTTAAGAGTACTATATGGTTATTTTTGAAGGTATATCTTGGGACACATAAGGTGAGAATTCTAACGATTGATCATGATATTGAGGATCAAATTGTCTGTTTATAGGTTTTCTGATAAGAGTACTATTTGGTTATATATGAAGGTATATTTTGGGACATACAAGGTGAGAATTCTAATGATTGATCTTGATCTAGAAACTTTGAAGCCACACAAAAAATTTCTTCGGTTTGGGACATCTTAGGCCACATATCCAAGAACTGCTAATTTGAAATGACTATTTTGTTGCTATTTGATGCATAAACAAGTAATTTAAAAATTATTTATTTTCAATTTGTTTATGATGTAAAACGTAATCCTAAATAGAGAATTTCCAAGAATTTTAAAGGATTAATTTTACCAACATGTAATGCGGATCAAAGTTAGAATTTTAAACAATTAATCGGTTTGATGGATTTTCAAGAATTGAATTAAGTTTAACAAGCCCAATTAATAATTCAGTTCTAACAATCAATTATTAAATCCTTAAGCGTTCTTAGCAAGTAACAGATGCAATATTGATTCGTACTATAATTAGGCAAGTGGAACATTCAATCTCGATATTTGTGGTCGACAGTTAAATTGAATAATATAATAGAGATGATAAAGCAGTATAACACAAATATTTGAAAAGTGAAGAGTATATCGGGATTCGAAGAAACCGTTAAATCTAACGCAAGACACAACAATCAGCGAACACAGTAAGAGAGAGATAACAGAAACCAAGTCAACAATGGCAACAGCAAGGGCGACGACGGCGGCGTCGTTGGTTGAGGACGGCGATGGGGTTGTCACAGCGAGGGGGGGTGGTCGACGGCGACGTCGACGGAGGTGTGCACGGGGCGGTGTAGTAGTCGACGACGAGTTGGAAGGTTAGGGTTTGGCTGTGGGGGGATTAGGGTTTCGGGAGAATTGCTTTGGGGATGTGGGATGATCGGCATTGATGGTGGAGATGAGGGAGGGTAGGGGCGACGGCAATGGCGATGGACAGAGGAGATGGGGGTGTCGACGGGCTTCGGAGAGAGGGGCATCGGTGGGGTGGGGATTGTTGGGTTTGGTTGCGGGACGGGAAAGAGGAAGAAGGGGGGGTCGGCTGTATAGGTAATATAGGGAGTAGGGTTTTGGGTATTTTATTTCGGGATTTTTTTATTTGGGGATTTGGGATATTTTTAAAGTTTATCACAAACCCTAAAATTTTATTAGGACTTATCACAAACTAGGCAGTTAAAATCGGTTTTTGGAACTAATCGGTTTAGGAGCGATTAGTGATTAATCGGTTAATCGGAAAATAATCGGGGATTAAATCGGAAAAATCATTATATATATAATTAAAAAAAATCTTTATTATCTAGCAACCATAAATCCAACATAAAACGATTATGAGATTATCAAATGGGAACGTATAGTTATAGAGAAAAAGAAGAAGGTACTTGGTTTGAGCTGAGTTTAGATTCTGAATGTGGATCGGGTCGGGTCGGGTTTGCTGGTCGGTTCCATTAAACAAAAATAATCGGGAAGGAGCAGTGCGAGCATCAAGAGAAGGTGCAGATGCGGGCTGGGTCAAGTATGTGACCAGGGGGAGCGACGGCGGGTCGGGTTTAGGTTTGCTCGAGGAAGAAGATAACCAGTTTGGGTTTGACTTTGAAGATAATCAGTTTGGGTTTGCACGAGGAAGAAGAAGAGAGCGGTGATATGTCGGGTTTGGATTTGCGCGAGGACCAGAAGGGGTTTGAATTTTAAATTTAGATTTGGATTGGGCCAGATTGAGCCCAAATAATGCAAACGAGCATGAAAATTAGAGGAGACGATTTAATCGGTTAATCGGTCACTTAAAATCGGCCAATTAACCAATAATCGGCCGATTATTCTTGATTAAATCGTCAACTATTGAAATATTATAAATTGCTAGAAAAAAAATAATCGCTTAGCCTCCGATTAGCGATTAATCGGGTGTAATTGGGGATTTTAACTGCTTAGATCACAAACCCTAATAATTGGATCTTAATTGTATCCCACGAAAAGAGAGGAAGAGAAAAACTCGACGCAATAATTTTTTTAAAATCAGGACTGACATACTTTCTCATTAATCTCAAGGCCTATATAGGATCAAAATAAATCTTGATACAAATCTCAATAAATTCTAAAATCTCAAAAATATTCTATGCATAAAAAAAGATTATATATGGCTATAATTGCTAAAAACAAATATGGTGCTGAAATAAAATACTAAACTAAATAGAATGGATGTGCTCATCATTCTCTCCGGGTGAGAGAGAGCTCGACCCAGTCGAGTCAAAACCAGTGATCCTGTCATGATGCTCCAAAAGATCTGGATCCAGTTGTGGGAGCTCTTCTGCAATGTCATCCGACTTCGGCTTGTTCTTTCATCTCACCAAATACTTGTGCATACCACCATCTCTTGTAGAGATTATCAAATTATCTAAAATATTATTCAATTTTTCTGTCTGTGGGTAAATAGTATCAGGTAGAGGGGTAAATGTGGGAATCTCACTATTAAGCTGCAGGGTGGGCTCATCTATAAGAAAATTTCTATGGTTGAATTTTGAGCCTTCATAGAGTACTAGATCCTCAATATTGAAAGTCTTATGCCAAAGTCTCCAGGAAGGTCAACGACATAGGTATTATCATTGATTGTTTGCAGAATCTTAAATGGGCCTGCAGCACGGATGTTCAAGTTCTTAACGGATCTAGCTGGAAATCGTTCTGGACGAATCCGAACCATCACTTTATCACCAATATCATAAGTTATAAATTTCCTTCTAGTATCTGCTATTAAATTGTAGTTCAAATTATTCTCATCAAGTTTCTTGAAAATTTCTCAATGCAAGTCATGAATGTGATATGCAAATGTGGGTGCAGATTTTGTGACTCTAGGATGTTATAATACATGAATAAAATTTATAGGCTGCCAAGTGACTTGGAAAGAGATGAGTGACCCAGGTACACTCAATGGAGGTGACTGGACAGACTGAATACAATTGAGAGACTGGTCATCCTCTTTTTCATCAAAGTCATCACTTACATTAGGTTCATAGGTAAACTCATTGTCGGGCTCATCAGCGATGACTGCGGTACCATCTACTATATTGATCCTACTTGGGCTGGGACAGTTGCCAGCAACATGGCCATATTCCTTACATTTATAGCACTTAGTGAGAGAATCAATCTTAGAATAGTCTATTTCAGTGTTCTTACCCGGGTTGTCATTTCTAAGTGGATAGGAATTTGAAGTATGTTTGGGTAAGACTTGTTAGGGTACTGAGGAGAGGAGTGCTCAGGTCTAGAAGGATCAGGAGGATTCATTCTGGAGGAATGATCCATCGAATCGCTGGACTTGTAATGGGAACTTGCTTTAAGGAAATCTATATCGAGGACAAGAGCATAAGCTGACGCTAATGAGTTCACATTTCTATGAATTAGCTCGTTTCTCAGATCGGTTCGTAATCCAGCCCTGAACTTAGAGAGAGTTTGTTCTTCACTCTCTTTACCTAAAGCATTGCACCGAATAAGGAAGTCCTCAAATTTATCATCATATTTTTGTGTGGATTTACTTTCTTGATAAAGTTGGTTCCACGAATCTAGCAATCAGGTGTGCAACGATAACGGTACATATCTCTCAGTGAGTTTCTCTTTTATGGCTTCCCAAGTGGCTATGGGTGCAGGCCTCGGCCTCTGCGGGCATGTTCAAGATTGGTCCAGTTTGAGCTTTTCCCGTCAATTTCAGTGGCGAATTTAACTTTCAGGGTTTCGCTCATGTCAAATCACACAAAGTAGTGGTCCATCGCATAGATCCAATCAAGATAAGCTTGGGGTTCCATGTGGCCTTCAAAATGGGAAACGTCAGCCTTAACGTTCCTTTTATATTGTTCGTCAGAGTCACGTTTTAGACGTCGATCGTCACGAACATCCCCTTGAGGGATCTGACGATTAGCATACAGCTCAGGGGCAACAATTTGATTTAAGTCCACTTTCTCAAGCCTCTGATTGATATTGGCAAGAGTTGCTTGAATGACAGCTAGGGTAGCGAAAATATCAGAGTTGTCCATTTCAGGTCGGAAAGGTCTAGGGTTTCTAATTGGGTGATTTGGGAGGGATAAGAAAGGCTCGTCAGGATCTGTAATGGTGCTGCGAAGACGCATTCACCAAAAAAGGGAAACTAGGGGCTGTGTGTGTACTTTTTTATTTTATTTTAAATAAATCTGAAATGACCTAAAATAAAGAAAGAAAACTAAAAGACTGCACGATCCTAAATGAATGCAACAATTGATGCCTAAATAATGCAAGAACTAGGGTTTTAAGAACCTTTGCTTTGATACCAAAATGATGTAAAACGTAATCCTAAATAGAGAATTTCCAAGAATCTTAAAGGATTAATTTTACCAACATGTAATGCGGATCAAAGTTAGAATTTTAAACAATTAATCGGTTTGATGGATTTTCAAGAATTGAATTAAGTTTAACAAGTCCAATTAACGCTAAGCGTTCTTAGCAAGTAACAGATGCAATATTGATTCATACTCTAATTAGGCAAGTGGAACACTCAATCTCGATATTTGTGGTCGACAGTTAAATTGAATAATATAATAGAGATGATAAAACAGTATAACTCAAATATTTGAAAAGTGGAAAGAGTATACCGGGATTCGAAGAAACCGTTAGATCTAGGGTTGGCAGCAACGCATGACACAGTAATCAGCGAACACAGTAAGAGAGAGACAACAGCAATCGAGTCAACAATGGCAACAACAAGGGCGACGGCGGTGGCGTCACTGGTTGAGGACGGCGTCACGGCGAGGGGGGGTGGTCGACGGCGGCGTCGACGGAGGTGTGCACGGGGCAGTGCAGGAGCAGTCGACGACGGGTTGGAAGGTTAGGGTTTGGCTGTGGGGGGATTAGGGTTTTGGAAGAACTGCTTCGGGGATATGGGATGATCGGTGTTGATGGTGGAGATGAGGGAGGGTAGGGGCGACGGCAATGGTGATGGACAGAGGAGATGGGGGTGTCGACGGGCTTCAGAGAGAGAAAGGGGCGTCGGTGGGTGGGGATTGTTGGGTTTGGTTGCAGGACGAGAAAGAGAGGAAGAAGAGGGGGGGGGGGGTCGGCTGTATAGGTAATATAGGGAGTAGGGTTTTGGGTATTTTATTTGGGGATTTGGGGTATTTTTAGAGTTTATCACAAACCCTAAAATTTTATTAGGACTTATCACAAACCCTATTAATTGGATCTCAATTGTATCACACAAAAAGAAAGAGGAAGAGAAAAACTCGACACAATAATTTTTTAAAAATCAAGACTGACATACTTTCTCATTAATCTCAAGGTATATATATAGGCTCAAAACAAATCTGGATACAAATCTCAAAATATTCAAAAATCTCAGAAATATTCTAATGCATAAAAAAAAGATTACATATGGCTATAATTGCCAAAAACAAATATAGTACTGAAATAAAATACTAAACTAAATAGAATGGATGTCCTCGTCAGTTTACTTCAATTTACATTGAAGATTGGGCAATGTGATTGTTCATCTCTGTATTTGGAACTGTCATAGAGCATATATCTTGGAACTTAATAAGTTGAAATGACTTTGGACACTTTGATGCATAGACAAGGAAATTGAGGAGAACTTATTGCTTATTTCTATTCTCGTCAGTTCATGTTGATGTAGATGATGAAGCGGTCTGTTAATTCTCATTGATCAAGATGAAGAAAGGGTTTGATAATGTGTTTGAATTTGAATGATTTACTTTTGTGGAAAGAATGGACAACCACCACGCGCTTGGCTGGAAAATTTACATTAGTACATGAGAAATGCTCACACAACTGAGTTTATGTATTTGATTTGTGAGCGTGAATGTGGTGGTGTTTTTGGTGCTGAGTGAAGGGGAGAGAGAGAGAGAGAGAGAGAGAGAGAGAGAGAGAGAGTTGTGTGTCAGCAGAGAGAGAGAGAGAGTGTTGTATGTCAGCAGTAATTGATGCATCCATCCCAGCATCGTAGAATAATTTTGTTCTTACAGTCGGCTTTAATTTCAGGTCTGGGAGTGACTCCTGTATCAGTCATTGCTGTTCTTTCTTTATTGATTGGCTTGGTTCTCGGATTTGTAGCTCGTCCATTTTTCACCTCTTATGTAAGCAACTCCTTATATCAGCCACTTCTGACGTTATTTTCACTTGAATTCTTACCATAATAATTCTTACCTCAAAATTTCTTAGGCAGGAAATCAGCAACGTCCACTTTGCCAGCAAGACATGGAAGCACTACCAAACATATCTGGGGAGGATAGCAGTGACAACTTACTTCGCCATCAGAAACGCAGTTGCTAAGTCCACGCTCTACAAACTAATGCTTAGTTATGTTAACTGCAGTTTATCTTATCTTTCTATTGTGTTCCGAAATATTAGGCTTGAAAGACGTGACCAGTGTAATAAGAAAATGACTCTTGAAAGACACCAATTCAGGGAACCTGTTTCTGTACTTGAATCAGTTATGCTGCCAAGCAACTGCGGTGTTGAAAAACCACAGGTTATTTCTGATCAGTTAGAGGACTTGATCAGTTTTGAGGCAAACAATTCTTGTGAGCCGAAAATTGAGGTTGAACATAACTCAGAAGAAAGTTCTTGTAAGTTGGACGATATGATAAATACCAACATGTTGGAGTTTGGGGGAAAAGCTGCACAGACTCTAGTTAAGAGGAGACAGAGAGGTTGATGGGCTGTAAACAGTAAACTACTACTACTACTGTGCATCCTTGTCACTGTTTTTTCTTTTCTTTCCCTCCTTTCTTAAGATATATGTATGAATTTAGTGATGCTGCTGTGTGTATGGATGAGATGAATGTAATGATCATCATGTGGAATATCTGTTTGGGGTTTATGGAATGCAAGGAAGCACTAAGATTGTGTCTTTGTTCTTTTTGTCATTAAGCAGAGTTAGGTGTCAATTTTCGAGATAAAATTTCTTCAAGTGAAGCGTAGCTCTACTACCATAAATCTGAAAGCATTGTGTTAACGTAATCTCAAAACCGAAGCACTACTAGAAAGGCACAAAATCATCATAAGCTCATAACCCTGTTGTAGGGGTTTGTTATTAATTCTGTCCATCACATAGACCACACTATATAGGGGTAGATACACATCTCATATGGGTCTATATGGGATATCTCGTAGTTAGTTTTAATGCATACGTGTGATCTTGCGTTCGTTGTTAAGTTGAATTTTTAAATGTGTAAATTGCATGTGGTTTTCTGGCGTATTATACCTTTTTTATACTCATTGGCATTTGTGAACATTTATATAGAGCAGGTTTTCAATGTGCGTGAATATGGCTCTCTTATTCTCACAAATGTTGGAAATATCAGACATTATTAAATGCTTATTTCGTGACCAATTTTCCTCATACACGACGCAACAATTTTCTGTTGCAGTATTTGTGAAATTTGTGGTCACTCAAGCTATTGGATGGTTGTAGAAATAGAAAGGTACCTCATGGTACTGAATGGATAAAGAGGAGGTTCGTCAGGAAAGATAGAAGATAATCCAGTGATATAATCATACAAGTAATAATTTATCTATCGTAATCTTTTAGCTATACAAATAATGGTGGGTATTTTACTGTTGGTAAAAATAATACTGTTTGCAGTTGAAGTGCAGAATCAGCTGGACAGACATATTAAATTTTATTTAATAAAAAAAACATATTAAATTTTGAACAAGCCAAACAATACAACCAGCTGGACAAAGTGATTATAAACTGAGCAATCATATTGGTTATTAATGACTTGATATTCCTTTTAGAAATCCCAGTGTAATCTTGTATGATTCTTGAGTGGGCTTTTCCTCCATTTTATGTACACAAGAATTATGAAATAGGAACTGTAGGGCCACAGTTGAGATTTACTGTTTGGAAGTGTGGCCTCAAATACAGCAGGAGTTCTTGGAGTTGGAGAAGAAGAGAGAAGACGAAGAATAGCAGGAGGTAGCAGCTGCAGCCAGCAATGTGTAGTCGACCACACATTGTGTAGTCAATCGACATGCACAAGCTCTTCCCAGGGAGCTGTGTAGTCGACCGCATAGTCGATTGCCTGACTCTCGGGTTTTGGCATGACTTAATTGCAGTCGACCGCTTTGAGGTGCGGTTGATCGTAGCGGTACTATACATTTTTGGGCTGTGGGTTTCGGATCCAATAAGCTGTATTTGTGTATGTCTTTTAGAGTTTACTTGAGGGCTATATAAGAGGTTGTAAACTCTAGGGTTTACGACGGAGAATTGGTGAATCGTATCGTTGTACAACTTCAAGAGAGGTTAGTGCCAAGTGTTTCAATGGTGTGAGAGAGAGAGATTGAGAGTTTTGCCCTCTTTATAATCTTTTTATTTTTTAAAGAATAAGAAGTATTGGTTATCTCTGCGTATTATTGTGTATGTCTGGTTGCGAGATCTTGTGATTATTGTGGTGACTTGTTCTTGGTGCATCTAGGTCTTGGGCGTACTGTTTTCTTGTGGTGTGCATTCCGTTATTGACACTACAAGTGGTATCAGAGAAAAGGTTTAGTGATGGCCGATACTAAGTCGAAAGTCGAGTGGTTCGATATGAGTGATTTCGTGATGTGGAAGATTCAGATGAGAGCATATCTTCGTCACAAAGATCTAGATGGTCCATTATTTGATGAGAAGACGGAAGGTACAAACAAGAATGCGAAGATCTTGGCGGCATGAAATCGTTTGGATCAAAAGGCGCTAGGGCAGATTTAGTTGAGACTGAGTATAAAGGCGTTGTTTCACATCTCTAAGGCAAAAACTGCAAAGAAGGCTATGAAGAATCTCACGGATATGTATGAGAAACCGTCATCATCTAATCACATTCTTCATATAAAGAAGTTGGTTAATATGAAGTTGAGGGAATGGGGTTCAGTAGCAGAACAAGTGAACAATTACTGTATGGTTTACAACCAGATGGAAGCTGATTGAAGTTTTCAGAAAGGGAACAGTCATTGTTACGTCTATCTACTTTGTCCAATAGTTATGGTACAGTGGAACAGACTATTACGAGCACAATGATAGATTGGACTGCTCTACAGGATGTGGTGAGTAGCATTCTGAACGAGGAGGTGAGAAGGGTGAGAAACAGAGGATTTTCATCATCATCTTCTATGGATTCTGCAATGTCAGCCGAGAAGAGACGTGAGATATCTAAGAGCAGTTGAAGAAGAAAGGATTAGAGTAGTTCATTTGAGAGTGGGTTTGATGACAACAATGAGGAACGTGGACCTGAGTGTTGGTATTGTCATAAGAGGGGTCACACGATGCGCAATTGTAAGACATTTATGACGAAGAAGCAGGAAAAACCAAAGGAAGCCAATGTGGTGGCCATTGAAGATGGCGAGTTATGCTTGTCCGCTAGGGTGGAATTGGACATACAAGATTGGTGTATTGATTCGGGAGCTTCTTTTTATTGCACTTCGAGGAGGGAGGTGTTTGAGGACTACATAGCGATGTGATCATGGTGAACAGTCGCGAGGTCCTATAAGTGGAGTTAGTATTGTTCAGGTGAAAGCTGGCGATAATCAGAGTATTGTCTTACGGGAGATAAGGCATATTCTGGACATTAAGGAAAATCTTATTTTGATGGGAAGGGTAGATAAAGAGGGGCATTTCTCCTATAGTTGACTCTCAGCCGAGATCGAGTAGTAGGTTGTGTGAAGTGCAATTAAGATCTTTCAGTTGTGGGGTAGATTCATAGGAGGTTACACATTTAGTGGGATCTGCTAGCCATGAGAGGAATCCTAGAGAGCAAGACGTTGTTGCAGGGAGGGTTCTTTGTGATGGCAGAAGAAGCTTCAAGTTGCTCTTGTGAGGTAGAGAGCACTGATATCGATATGCGGGGTGATGTCAATGAGTGTAACCGAAATGAGGCTATGGGAGTTGAGCAGTCTGCAGATATTGTGGATGTGTTGTCTACAGATATTTCTAGTGCAGAGGGTGCATTGAGAGGTTTTGAACCATGTCCGATATTAGCAGAGATTCTGCGAATTGGGAAGTCTTGTAACACATAATCTGACGCGTGAGGTTATTTTTCTGTTGTTCCCTATGACATTAGTGGGGCACATCCTTTATGAGCCTATGAGGGGTGGTTGGTGCACTCCGCGTGGTGGAGTGGCGGAGGTGCTTTTCATGAGAGTGAGGATTACTTGGGTCTTTCCTGAGTTATGGGAGACTGACAGAGATAATGCGAGATAAAATACAATAACTTAATTTGAAGCGTTGTGTATTTGGTCCAAGTGGGAGATTGTTAGGAAGTGTGGCCTCAAATACAGTAGGTAGGAGTTCTTAGTATTGGATAAGAAGAAGAGAAGACAAAGAATAGTAAGGGGAAGCAGCTGCAGTCAGCAATGTGCAGTTGACCACACATTGTGCAATCGACCGACATGCACAGGCTCTTCCCCGAGATCTGTGCAGTCGATCACATAGTCGACTGCATGAATCTCAGGTTTTGGTGAGACTCAATTGCAGTTGACCGCTTTGAGGTGTGGTCGACCGTAGCGGCAGTGTATGTTATTTTGGGCTGCGGGTTTCGGGTCCAATAAGCTGTATTTGTGTATATCATTTAGGGTTTACTTAAGGGCTATTGTCACGCTCCGCTTCTCAATATACGGAAACATAAGCACGCAACTAAGGCCCAACGAATTATACAAGTATTCCAACTCACATTATTAATAAGCTGTACAATTATAAGCTCAACAAAATAGAAAAACACATAAGCTGTACAATTATAAGCTCAACAAAATAGAAAAACACATCCACACAGGTAACCGTAATGGTCAAATGAACAAGAATAGAATAAAATAACCAATATCCAAGATACAAGAACTTCGGGTGAAAATGCCCGAGAATATAATGTACTGAAAGAAATACAATGCAATAAACAGTTCACTACGACTAGCTAGATAAAGTAGCGACTAAAAAGTAGATAAATAACACTAGAAATTCCATCATGGCTGTTTAAAAATTATGTTCACCAAGTTCCTCTGGTATCTCGTCATTGGTACCTGTATAAACATTATTTGAATTAGTCGGGGGGGGGGGGGGGGGTCAGTTAGAGAAAGCTTTAGACAACAAGTAGTAACAAACAGTATAGTAACAAGATAACAGGATATAACATGGAATGAACAAGAAATAGCAGTGCAATTACTGAAATGGTACGATGCAAGTAACAACTAGAAGTAAGTACAATCAAGACTTCAAGGTATAATCAATCAGTAACCAAGGATTGTGTAATCAAAAGTCATATAATCGAGAATCGGGAATCATGGTATCAAGAATCATGTAATCAATACTAGTGTCAATGTTCAGTGTCATTCTTAAGTCTATCAGTTTTATTAACTAATTTAATGCACGCAATCCTGTGTTCCATATCACAGGTTCGTGTGCATATCAATCAAGTGATGTTTGGACTTAAAATAGTGAAGTCTACAGGATTATATGAAGTCTATAGGATTATGTACTCGGGAATCATGTAATCAAGAATCATGTACTCATGTAATCAAGAACCCAGTAATCAAGAATCAATAATCAAGAAAAAGAATAAAGAATTATTATTACAGGAAATAGGGTTCCCCTTTCGAATACACTCTCATATATTGTCTACTATTAAGTTGTACCCTTATAACCCTGGCTTATTATTGTTTTGTCACAGTTAATCATGAACATGTAGTTGATGCAATCAGTGAGGGGCACAATAGTATCAAGATAGTCATATCACTTCTTAGGGTATTGGATTCTAGAGGTGGTCCCTATGAATTCTAGAGGTAGCCCCAGCAGATTCTAGAGGTTCTTCTCGCAAATTCTAGAGGTGGTCCCCGTTGATTCTACGACATGACACTTAGTTCTACGTGACTGGAGATGGCAACCGGGCCGAGTTGACCTGTGACTCGCCCATTCTAACTCGACCTGCAATTAAGCGGTTCGGGCCCGGGTCGAACCCATGGGTCGATCTAGGTCGACCCGGGTCACCAAATTTGTAAACTCAACCCGCTCGACCCAACCCGCGAACCCGTTGACCAAGTCAAACTCACCTGCCAACCTGCGAGTTTTGATCCATTGAATTTTTGAATTTGACCTGTGGGTTTGACCCGTTTGGATTTTTTGATTTTAAATTTTTTTTTGCTGTTTTTTTTAAAAATCTTTTTTTTGCTACAAAATATATGTATATATGTATATAGATATACTTTAAAATATTTCAAAATTTTATAAAAATGAGTGTAATTATCAAAATTAATTGAAGACTACCCACTACTCAATTAGACAACCCTCACCCTAGCTATTTATAACCAACTCCACCTCCTCATTTCTCTCACCTCACTAATGACGGACTAAAAGTTTTCAAAGTTTAAAATCCAAATATATTTAGTCCCACATTGGTGAGATGAGAGATGTGAGGATGTGAAGTTGGCTAGATATAGCTAGAGTGGGGTGGGCTAATTGAGTAGTGGGTAGTGAGCAATTAACTTTGTTGTTCACACCCATTTCATATAAACTTTAAAATATTAAGCAACTTATTATATAAAAAAATACCAACCCGGGCCAACCCATGACCCGGCTGACCCGAAACAGGTTTGACCCTAACGGGTTCGCGAGTCAACCGGGTCAAGATTTCCAAATTTGAACTTGGCCCGACCTGGCCTGGTTAAGGTTTCGACCTGGCCCGAACCCACCCAAAGTTGGGTCCAACCCGTGCGGATCCGACTCGACCCGGCCTGGTCGACCCGAATGCCATCACTATACGTGACACTTAGTTCTACGAGGTACTTAGTTTTATGTGGCACGTAGGGCGAGAGGGGAAGATGATACTTTTGTTAGTTGTGATTGTTTCGGGTTTTGCGTGAGAGAGAGTTAGAGAGTGAGAGAGTAAAGATGTTGCTTCTCTCTATTCTGTGCTGGTGTCTGTTAGTGTTTGTAAGAAATCACTAGAGAGAGTAGATGCGTGCGAGAGGCGAATGTATCCTTTTCACGGCTCTCTTCTTGTCGGTGTTCGTGGTTAGGGTGACCGAGTGTTTTGTTTGGTGAGAAATTGCGGATGAGAGCTATAGCGTGACAGAGGTGAGTACCCTCTCTACGGCTCTCCGTTTGGGCGCGACTCCGATTGGGCCATGGGTGAAGTTGCGTAGGTAAGGTAGAAAGATGGGAGCGGCAAATTTTCAAATCCCACATGATTCACTTCAGGTGGGTGGACGCGTGCCGTGAAGGTGGGTGCTCGAAGCTTGCTTGACGGTCATACAATTAGTTGGTCCTCGTAGTTTAGAGTGAGAGCTGATTATATGTACTGGTCATGTCGCTTCATGGTTTTTTTTTTTTTTTTTTTTTGTTTTTTTTTTTTTGTTTTTTTTTGTTTTTTTCCTGTCTGTAGGTTGTAACTTACCCCAGTATGCTGGGGTTGTTTTGTTAATTTCTTATTAATGAAACAGGGTGGCCTTATTCCACTTTTTCCCTAAAAAAAAAACAATTTTCTTTCTTTCGCAGTATTTGTGAAATTTGTGGTTATTCAAGGCATTGGGTGGATGGAAGAAAGAGCATAGTCCCTCGTGGTACTGAATGGATGAAGAAGAGGTTCGTCAGGAAAGAAAGAAGATAATCCCGTGATATAATCGTACAAGTATTAATTTATCTATTGTAATATTTTAGCCTTACAAATAATGGTGGATATCTAGAATTGGTGATCCTTATTTCAATTGGTAGAAAGAAATCCTGTTTCCGGATGAAGTGCAGAATCTAGACAATTCAAGCATTAAATTTTGAACAAGCAGAACAACACCATCAGCTGGACAAAGTGATTATAAACTGAGCAATTATATTGGCTATTATTGACTTCATATTACTTTCAGTTATCCCAGTGTAATCTTGTATGATTCTTGATTGGGTATTCCCTCCATTTTTTACGCACAAGAATTATGAAATAGGAACTGCAGGGCCACAGTTGAGATTTACTTTGTCACATGAAATTCATGTTCTTTGGTATCCAGTGTAAACGAATCCTTGACTGAAGACCTTCTTGATACTGCTCATGTGTTTCTTCATAATTCACTGGCTTTAGCCCAACAGATCTTTGCTTGCAGTCCAATTCCTGGACTGCCCGGGACACCATTTCATCGGCATTCTCATAGTTCTGCTTGTAGATTCTGCTGCATGTACTTCCCAGTGCACCTGCTCCTAGACACTGTCCCCACTGTTATAACTTGTCCGTTATAAAAAAATGTTTGTGAAAGGCCGCAGTAGGATACTGCGGCCTATGCTGACAAGTCTAAAGGTGGATCACCCATGAAATTAGTTTGGAAAGTCGGCTAGTTGGGAAAATAGTTTCAAAAAAGTGGGTTAGTTTGGGATTTTTTTCTTCTCCCTCTCCCTCTTCTTTTCTCCCCCTTCCCCCATTTTCCTCTCAGGTCCAAGTCCAGATCTATCCAAACTAGTCCCCCATTCTCCTCTCTCTTTCCCTCACTCATTTCCATTTCAAACCAAGCCCGAATACAAATTTGAATTCACCAAGTCTATTATAAGTTTTGTAAGTTAATTCTGTTCTTAGAATCTCAATTTAATGAGGCTAAATTATATAAAAAAACTCCTAAACTATACATTTTTTGCAAAAACTGGCTTGAGCTTTTTTTTTTCTCGCAAAAAAGCCCCGAAAGTTTGTTTTCAAAAAACTCATTCCCGACGGCGTGAACTTTCTGCTATATTTTTGTAGAACATGAGAGTTGAGTGAGATTTTTTTACAATATTGAGAAAGAGGCATGATGCTTTCTGAACCAACTAGCAAAACTGGAAGAGGTTATTTAATACTACCGGATAAGTTATATGTGTTTTTTTTGATAAAACTCGAGAGATATTTCATGAAAACATACTTCATCGGATTTTTCACACAAAAAAATTCAAGGTAGTTTTCTGAAAAAATGGGTATAGTTTAAGAGTAATGCTACATTGTACTACCAAATCTACAACATTTTTCTTTACAATCTTAGGTGGCACATTACTATTGGATGTTTCTACCACCTACTCTACAATAAACTCTACTAATAATGTGCCACCTAAGGTTGTAAAGAGAAAGGTTGTAGATTTTGATAGTAGGCGTAGCATTACTTATAGTTTAAAGTGTTTTTTTTTGTTTTTTAAAAATAGGCATTAAATGATGATAACAAGGAATTTTAAATTTTTTATTAAGGATAACCAGAAAACAATAATGGAAGAGAGGTATTTAGTCATTATTAATTTACCTCTTTGGGGGGGGGGGGGGGGGGGGGGGGGGGGTTGCCCAAAAAAAGTTAGGTAGGGTGGGGTGCAAAAAATGTAAAAACCCAGATGGGTTTTGTAAAATTTATCAAAAAAATTGAAGGTTATTTTAGTAAAAACAAAATTCACATAATACCAGGTATAAGGTTCGAATTAGGTATACTAAGAAATGTTGTGCATTGACTTGAAATGAAGGGAAATTTTTTGCGTTGAATTAGTAGTTCATACTGTTTTTTCGCTATTTACCGTTTTCTTTATATTCACAAATTTTAGTGAAAAGATTTATTTATTGATCGATATAATGAATCTTCTAGTATAGTTTTTAATTTTTTATTTTATCATGGGAATTGTATCTCCAACTGAATTCTCATGGATCTTTTTTTGATGAACCGGATAGAGACTTACGACTCCAGCCATCACAAAAAATATATAGAACATTTAAAATCTAAATAACAGGGTTTCACGAGCAGTACAAACCCCGAACTACAACGAACGAAAGAAAACAATGAAAACGGAGGGGAAAATGCCTACAAGCGACATCACACCCCAAACGAAAAAAGGCGGTCTACTGACTCCAACACACCCAAGACAAAGGCGACCCAGTGCTAAGGTGCGAGAGACGCTGCCGACTCGCCAGTCAGCCGAGAAGAACACTAACAGCAAACACCCACCCCCAATCAAGGAGGCCCGAATCTCTGAAGAGGCGCAGAGAGACCGGCTATAGCCGCTCTCCGAACACAAGCCCGGAGAGAGAGGCAGACAATCTCTGCCTCCCCGATGGACCAGAAGGGTCCAAACACCACCCCATCAGCAACACCAGGAACAAAGACCACCATCGGGCACCCACAAGCTGAGCGAAAGCCTCAGCACAAAGGCGAAAGCCTACAGCAGACTCCAAACACCCGTAGACCAATAGCCTCACCACACAACCCAACCGAGACGATGGACCAGGAGAGAAAACTCACTGGCCCTCGCTCAAAAAGCGGCAATGACATAAGCAATAAGCGAAGCAAAGAAGGAATATGCCGTCGGCAACAATACAACCAAGATCGCCTCCATCTGATCAGAAAAAAAACATCGCTGAGAACACAGACACAGCAACATATAACATTGCCACATGAACCAAACAGCCACAACGAGTATAATAATATAAAAGGCTTTAGAAGCCAAAGTCCCATGCTATCCACAGCTAAGAAACACAATGCCATTATGGCAATAAACAGCCAAGGCAAAAATAACCAGTGGAATGAATAAAAGGAGAGAAACACAAACCAAAATACATCCCTGGTCAAGATCCACATCAGAAGGATCAGAGGCTCCAACCTCAGCTGCAAAGAACCAGTAGAAGGATAGCTAGCACCACTGTATCAAAAAAGACTGGCGTTGGCTTAGCCAATCTCAAAAAATCAGTGGAATGAAAATGTGCTAAAAGAGAAAGCAACTCCCACCTCAACCCTGCATAAAAAGACGAATGCCATAAAAAACTCCGAAACCAAGAAACTCAAATAGCATTAAGAGTGCGAAGGCAAGAAACAGAGTCATCCAATCTACTAAAGCACAACGGCTCTCTAGCTTTGATTTTTAACTTCGAAGACCAGAAATTGGAAAGAAATAGAAAATCTTCAATTAAGGAGTTAATAGTGGAAGCGTGGTGCCTAAACAATCTTTTATTTCTTTCCAACCACGTAACCCAGATGATAGTTTGAACGGAAAGGTTCCAAGATTTGCGATGCTTTAAAAACTGCTGACTCGAAGACCAGCAGGACTGTAAGTTAGAAGGGATAGAAGGGAACTCCCATGCTAGAACACAAATTTTCCACAAGGGAGAGATGAAATCGCAATTGACAAAAAGATGACCAGCGTTCTCCTCTTGGTCCGAGCAAAGTGGACATAACTGCCCCCAGGCTAGATTCCTTTTATTGAGGACATCAACGGTAAGTAACTTGTTGTTAAGTGCGAGCCATGAGGTGATTTTAACCTTAAGGGGAGCACAGGAGCTCCAAATGAAATCGGCAAAGGGGGACCTGATGCCTCTAAAGTTAAGAAAGGAGTAAAAGGATTTAACAGTGAAGTTCCCTGCCGAATTCCATCGCCAGGAGAATTCTCATGGATCTTAGATTGTCCAAACATCCTCTTCCGATAAGAAAAGTGGTCTATTTATTTTTAGGATTTAAAATAAAATTACTCTGATAAGATCTCTAAAAAAAGACTAATTTTTTTTTTGGAAGAAAAGGTGGAGTATGGCCACCCTGTTTCATTAATAAGTGGTTAATAAAACAAACTCAGAGTACTGAGCCAATTACAAAGTCCTACAAATAAAACAAAAGTACGTAACCTCCACCCCAAACACGGGGGGTGGGACAAAAAGAGCCCGAAAGTCCGCAACATACAAGCGACTAAACAAAACAAAATACATCCCCCCCCCTCCCAAAAAAAAACTTGGGGTGGTAGGTGTCTATCAACATTAATGGCTACGTTGGTTGTCAATCGATTGTCGGACCGATCACTATACGTGACACTTAGTTCTACGAGGTATTTAGTTTTATGTGGCACGTAGGGGCGAGAGGGGAAGATAATGCTTTTGTTAGTTGTGATTGTTTCGGGTTTTGCTTGAGAGAGAGAGTTAGAGAGTGAGAGAGTAAAGATGTTGCTTCTCTCTATTCTGTGCTGGTGTCTGTTAGTGTTTGTGAGAAATCACTAGAGAGAGTAGATGCGTGCGAGAGGCGAATGTATCCTTTTCACGGCTCTCTTCTTGTCGGTGTTCGTGGTTAGGGTGACCGAGTGTTTTGTTTGGTGAGAAATTGCTGATGAGAGCTATAGCGTGACAGAGGTGAGTACCCTCTCCACGGCTCTCCTTTTGGGCGCGACTCCGATTGGGGCATGGGTGAAGTTGCGTAGGTAAGGTAGAAAGATGGGAGCGGCAAATTTTCAAATCCAACATGATTCGCTTCAGGTGGGTGGGCGCGTGTCGTTAAGGTGGGTGCTCGAAGCTTGCTTGACGGTCATACAATTAGTTGGTCCTCGTAGTTTAGAGTGAGAGTTGATTATATGTACTGGTCATGTTGCTTCCTGTTTTTTTTTTTTTTTCCTGTCTGTAGGTTGTAACTTACCCCAGTACGCTGGGGTTGTTTTGTTAATTTCTTATTAATGAAACAGGGTGGCCTTATTCCACATTTTTCCTAAAAAAAAAAACAATTTTCTTTCTTTCGCAGTATTTGTGAAATTTGTGGTTACTCAAGGCATTGGGTGGATGGAAGGAAGAGCATAGTCCCTCGTGGTACTGAATGGATGAAAAAGAGGTTCGTCAGGAAAGAAAGAAGATAATCCCGTGATATAATCGTACAAGTAATAATTTATCTATTGTAATATTTTAGCCTTACAAATAATGGTTGATATCTAGAATTGGTGATCCTTATTTCAATTGGTAGAAAGAAATCATGTTTCCGGATGAAGTGCAGAATCTAGACAATTCAAGCATTAAATTTTGAACAAGCAGAACAACACCATCAGCTGGACAAAGTGATTTTAAACTGAGCAATTATATTGGCTATTATTGACTTCATATTACTTTCAGTTATCCCAGTGTAACCTTGTATGATTCTTGATTGGGTATTCCCTCCATTTTTTACACACAAGAATTATGAAATAGGAACTGCAGGGCCACAGTTGAGATTTACTTTGTCACATAAAATTCATGTTCTTTGGTATCCAGTGTAAACGAATCCTTGACTGAAGACCTTCTGGATACTGCTCATGTGTTTCTTCATAATTCACTGGCTTTAGCCCAACAGATCTTTGCTTGCAGTCCAATTCCTGGACTGCCCGGGACACCATTTCATCGGCATTCTCATAGTTCTGCTTGTAGTATGGCTGAGGGCCCAACAAGTGCTGCAGATTCTGCTGGATGTACTTCCAGTGCACCTGCTCCTAGACACTGTCCCCACCGTAATAACTTGTCCGTTATAAAAAAATGTTTGTGAAAGGCCGCAGTAGGATACTGCGGCCTATGCTGACAAGTCTAAAGGTAGATCACCCATGAAATTAGTTTGAAAAGTCGGCTAGTTGGGAAAATAGTTTCAAAAAAGTGGGTTAGTTTGGGATTTTTTTCTTCTCCCTCTCCCTCTTCTTTTCTCCCCCTTCCCCCATTTTCCTCTCAGGTCCAAGTCCAGATCTATCCAAACTAGTCCCCCATTCTCCTCTCTCTTTCCCTCACTCATTTCCATTTCAAACCAAGCCCGAATACAAATTTGAATTCACCAAGTCTATTATAAGTTTTGTAAGTTAATTCTGTTCTTAGAATCTCAATTTAATGAGGCTAAATTATATATAAAAAACTCCTGAACTATACATTTTTTGCAAAAACTGGCTTGAACTTTTTTTTTTCACAAAAAAGCCCCGAAAGATTGTTTTCAAAAAATCCATTCCCGACGGCATGAACCTTCTGCTATGTTTTTGTAGAACATGAGAGTTGAGTGAGATTTTTTTACAATATTGAGAAGGATGCATGATGTTTTCTAAACCAACTTGCAAAGCTGAATGAGGTTTTTTAATACAAGCGGATAAGTTAAATGTGTTTTTTTAATAAAACTCGAGAGGTTTTTTTAAAACATACTTCATCGGATTTTTTACACATAAAAAAATTCAAGGTAGTTTTCTGCAGAAAGGGTATAGTTTAAAGTGTGTTTTTTTTAAATAGCCATTAAACGATGATAACAAGGGATTTTCAAAATTTTATCTCTAATATTATAATGGGAGAATGCCTTAGTGTCATTTGTCATTTTGTCATTCTACCAACATGTGCAGCGCACGTACATAACTAATATAAAGGAGGTTTCCAGTTCAAATCCTCCCTACGTCAGAGTTTTTATTTTTATTTTTATTTTTTAAAATTATTAAAACGTACATCGCAAGTGTAAATTACTAGTTAAGGATAACCAGAAAACAATAATGGAAGAGAGGTATTTAGTCATTATTAATTTAGCGTGTTTTTTTTCCTCTCTTAATGTTGGTAGGGTAATGCGCAAAAATGTAAAAACTCAGATGGATTTTGTAAAAAACTAAAAATTATCCAAAAAATGTGAAGGTTATTTTAGTAAAAAAAATTCACATAATACCAGGTATTAGGTTCGAATTAGGTATGCTAAAAAATGATAATTTTGTGCATTGACTTGAAATGAAGGGGAATTTTTTTTGCTTTGAATTAGTAGTTCATACTAGTTTTTCGCTATTTACCATTTTTTATATATTTATAAATTTTATTGAAAAGATTTATTTATTGATCGATAGAATGAATCTTCTGGTATAGTTTTTAATGTTTTATTTTATCATGGAAGTTATATCCCCAACTGATTCTTATGGACCTTAGATTGTCCAAATATCCTCTTCCGATTAGAAAAGTGATATATTTACTTTTAGGATTTAAAATAAAATTCCGACTGGGAGCCTAATAGAACTAGCATTGAAGACAATTGCAATACTTGAGAGATGGTTTACACTAGAGCCCCTCCCCCACACCACAACCACAGCCTTTCTCCCCCTCTCCCCCACCATAGAGATAGACGCCTGTTCCCACCGATGCCCAAGCGTAGCAGAGGAGATGACTTTTGAGAAGGAGAGCGGAGGTGGAGGAGGAGCCCCATTGGAGATCGTCACAGAGCCTCTCCTCCCCCAAGAAACAGGATGGTCAGCACTGGCGAAGTCAGAGGTTCCCTCTCTCGTCACAGACAACGCTAGGAGGAAGAGGAGGAGCATAAGTGCTCGAAGAGATCGACCAGGCACGTCATCCAAAGCCCTGCTTTAGATGAGAGCAGTGCTAAGGCGCGATCCTATGCGGATGTCACTAAGGGTAAGTCCTACGATGACGATGAACATAGAGTTCGTCGTCGCTCCCCGTCTCCAGTTCGAGAGCGGCTTGCGGCCAGAGAAGAGGACGGTGAGGAATGGATCCTCGTCAAGTCTAGGAAGCACAAGAAACCAGGGAGGGCTAACAGCGATTCTGAACAGTCCCGCGTCGACGGGAGGCAGAACTGCCACAAATGCGCACGTGCTGGTCATTCTATTAGCAAGTGCACTTTTGATTGGTTCTGTTATTTTTGTAGACGTTCAGGCCACATTTCCACTGCATGCCCTAAGCGCATCATAGCCTCTCCGATCATGTCAAAAGCTAAGATGGGTGTGCAACTGACGGCCTCAGAGGGGAGTAAGACACAAGAGAGTGTAGCTGGTGAACTATCCAAGCCTCAATCGTCCCTACCCCACTTATCGCAGAATTCGAAAGAAGATTCAACTGCGGCATTGTTATTAAAGCCCAGACGGGAGTTCCAACAGCTAACGATATCTCAGATTTGCTGCATGCAGCTCTTGTCACCTCTCCAGCTCCCATATGGGTTATTCAAAAAATTGCGGCGAATGTTTTCTTTGCCCATTGCAATGATGAAGCTCTCGCCAAAGAGACGATAAGGGTTAAGGGGCTTGAAAGTAGAGATTCACGGGGTTTAGAGTTCTTCGTCACGTTCAAATGGTGGAGTAGAGAACTCGGGGCGTTGAAGGCGGACGACTACCCTCCTGTTTGGATTAGATTATTCAATCTTCCCCTTCATTGTTGGGTTAAATCGGATTTTCAAAACATCGTTCGGCCTTTTGGGATGCTGATCGACATAGATAGGCAAACACTTTTGTCATCGGCCAGGAAGTTCGCGAGGATAAAGGTCGGCGTGGCAAACAAAGCTGATATCCCCTCCAAGATACTCCTCGAGTTCGACAACTATGTGTACGAGGTCAGAGTTATGGTCAAAGTTCAAAAAAATGTATCTTTTAGAGGTGTTTCGATGGCTATGGAAAATCAAAACATCGACGGTGGAGATGGCAAGCCAGAGCTTGACGATGAAGGGCAGCCACTGGATTCGAGGGATCAATTGTGTGATGGTCCTGAGCGTGGAAAAGTCAAAGGGAACACGGGGTACACATCAGTCGAGCGCCAACATAGAGATTCGAATTTTAGAAACAAAGAGCTCTTCCCCGAGTCAAATCCAACTGCTCCTAGAGACAGCTGGCGTAGGATTCAGTCTGAGGCAACACTACCCCTATGCGATAGCGTGTCAGTGGGAAAGGACTTGTGTACTGCAGCTGATGTGAGTGCTAGCGGCAATGGGACGGGTCGATTATTCAAAATGTCTAAGGTTGATGGGGTTGTCGCATCAAAGTCTATCAAACCAGCTGGCATACTCAAAGCCAAAGAGGTAGCGGGCCCTGATCTGGTTTCGTCTATGGGCCTAGTTCATGAACCCTGAATGGGCTTTTCTAATGAAGATATTGTGCTCTCCGTGAAGAATGCTGTGTGCGCTCTTATCAACTCCAAAAGCCGTCTTCTTAGGGAAGGGCCCCTTGGTCAGGACGCTGCTATCATTAGTCCCGATACAGCCCCGGTGGGTGTGGTCACGCCAGTTAATAACAAGCTCGGGAGGGGCCCGCAGCAGATACAGTCTCTAGATCGCCGCCCCGTCTCGGACCAGGCTTCAGCGGACACTATTATTGGTGCGTTAGATGGGATTCGTGAGGATAACATCATCTCAGTGACAGATACAGATTGCGAAGATAGAGAAGCGAGAGACAGTGTGGGTAGTTCATCTACCAGAATGATTATGGAATATCAGAGAAAAGGCAAGAGACAGATGATCAGCGAAGAGGGTCAGAACAACGATATGGACGCGCTTCCAATGAGGGGACACGAGCAGCAGGATATTGTCACAGCTGGGGAAGGTACCTCGTTTTTTAATTGTTCTGTTCTTAATTCATTATCAGATGAGTCATTAATTTATTTCGCAAGTCTGTATGGGATAGCTATGGGATCCACTAGGGAAGCACAACTTTTAAATTTAGCTATCATTAGAGAGGACACCAGATTTGGTAGGACGTGATCTCCAGTGTCTATTAGTTGGGGGGGGGGGGTCCTTAGATGCATAATCGTTGTTTAATGGTATACATCTTTTGGAACGTTAGAGGGATGAGGCAAAGACTTAAAAAAAGAGCGATTGGAGTCACTATTAGCAAAATTCACCCGGACATTTGCGGCTTTCAAGAAACGAAAATTGAGTCTCCTTCTGACGAGGAGTTCTGTTCGCTGAGGGGTTTAGCAGATTTCCACCGGAGATTTAAGCCGGCTAGGGGTTATTCGGGTGGGATTGCGGTAGGGGCGAGCACGAAGATGTTTGAGATTGTCGATGAATTCATTGGGAACTTCTCGGTGACGATTAGAATTCGAAGTAGAAGCGACAATTGCCTCCAGACTGTTACAAGTGTCTATGGCCCGTACGACAGTAGATTGCGTAAGGATCTTTGGAAGGATCTTAGTGTCATCAAGGCTAAATGGGGGGAAGCGTGGATTGTAGGCGGAGATTTTAACATCACTAGATTCCAGGATGAACATAGAGGAAGAGGTCACAGTCAGGCGGAGCGAGACTCCTTCAATGAGACGATATATTCCTTAAATTTATTGGAACTAGAGATGGCCGATAGGAAATTCACTTGGTCGAACCAGCAGCGAATTCCTATGTTGGATCCTGTAGGCTAAGCAACAAACACTAGAGGGGGGGTGAATAGTGTTTATCAAAAATAAATTGCGGAATAAATATTTTCTCTCGGCACAGTCGACTTAGTGGTGAACCAGTCGACTGATATAGCCAAAATAAAAGAAATTTAAACTCTCGAAGCAGTCAACTTATAGATAAGGCAGGCGACTGATGAGACAAAGATAATAACTAATACGAGACTGATCAGTCGACTGATAAGAAGCTGAGTCGACTGGCCAGACAAATTTTGCAGAGTTTAATTAAACAAAAGTAAATGCAACCACAAGAAAACCAATCACAGAGTACACAAGATATATCCTGGTTCGGTCCTCCCGACCTACATCCAGTCCCCAAGCAACCCACTTGAGATTTCCACTATTCTTGAAAAATTACAAGAATACCCTACGGCGTTACGACAACAACCTTGTCTAACCCGTAGTCCTTTCTCTCAACCAGAGAAAGCAGACCCACTCTACAACCAAGAGTGAAACGACACCGACTCTACAACCAAGAGTCAAAAACACTCTCCAACCGAGAGCAAGAGTACAAGAAACTTTACAGTCAACCTATAGCCCTGTTGTTGTATGTGTTGTTGCACGTGGCTCAAAGAATAGGTCGACTTCTATACTCAGTCCAGAGCGAATTCAATGCTATACTGAACTGAATGTAGAGAACCAAAATGTGTGAACTTGAAAGCTTTGTTTCTCACAGAAAGATTTCTCAAAAGTTTTTCTCAAGAGTGCTCGGGTGTATGTATGAAATCAAGTGAGATTTTCTGTGAGATAAGGAACTCTATATAAAGAGTTTTGATCTTCTGAACGTTGGAAAGCAGTTACATAACTGTCAACCAACGGATCAGACCGTTTGAGTTTGAAAAAAATCGTTTTTGAAAATCAGAAAACGGTCAAAAACTCTCGAACAGTCGACTGGGTTGCCATTTGAGTCGACTGATCAGAGTTTGAATAATTTTAAACAGTTTTGTACTTATCAGTCGACTGGCAGAAGCTTAAGTCGACTGGTACTTAAAAGTTAAAATTCTTCAAACTGTTTTGACTTATTTTTGGGGGTTTTTAAGAGACACACATTATGAAATTTTGAGTATGTGTGTGTGTGTGTGTTGACAAGGCTTTACATCATACTAAGACTCAACAAGGAATAAAATACAATGTTTATCAATCATTTGAGCATGAAGTCTTGAGTCTTGAATCTTGAGTTGAAACTTGATCCTTGTCTTCTTCATCTGTATCTGTTTGAGCTTGTTTGTTTGTTCAGCTAAAATTTAGTCTCTGCACTTCAATGTCAGCTGTATAATATAGACACATGATGCACTGTGTTGTGATCATCAAAATCAAGAACCAACATTCTCCCCCTTTTTGATGATGACAACACAATAGCTGATAACAGTTTATAAACAGACATACAAGCATAGATTTTAAAAAACTCCCCCTGTTAAAAACACAATATGCATACATAAAGAAAATTCTGATATACAGAATGTAGCAGTCGACTGGAAAATAGATCAGGCGACTGACCAGAACATGAAAGCATTATATCAAATATCACAGATGCAGCAAGTTTCATAGTTGTAGCATCAGTCGACTATATTCTTGGTTAAGTCGACTGACCAGAGAGATAATACTGAACAGTTGTTTCACAGATAAAACATAACACAGAACTCACAGATAATAAAACAACAGATAATAAAACATAACACAGAAACATAATGAACAGAACATAATGAACTAAACACATTCTTTCTCTCCCCCTTTGGAATCATCAAAAAGCTTAAAATAACAAGATAATGCATTAAAAAGAAAGTTTAATACATAGAAAGGAAATCCATTTTAAAGAAAAAAAAAAGGTAAAAAGTCTTCAATCATCATTTTCGTCAGAGTCTTCATCTTCATCTTGAGAGGGAGGAGAAAACTGAGAAGTGAAGAGATGAGAGAGATGAGCTACCTCAGAACCAACATGGTCTATTTTGGAACCAAGAGAAGAAAGATATCGATCGACTGTGACTGAATGATTAATTAGATAAGACACACAGTCGTACATGGTTCGGGGATCATCATAATTGGCTTGAGGGAGAGGTGGATCATCAGAAGTAGAAGGTGGAGGGGCTCTAGGTCTAGAAGAAGAACCTAAGGGAGCTTGGGACAGTGGAGGAGATCGAGGGGGTGATTGAGGAGGTGTATCAAGAAGTTTCATTCGTGCCAAACTAGCACAATGGAAACACTCATATCTAGAGACAACATGTGTCTCAGACTCAAGATCAATTTTATAAGCGATAAAGACTCTAGTTAAAAGTCCTCCAAAGGGTAAAAAGTGAGTATGATCTTGATTTAGTCTGGAAAAGATAACATGACCCCAATTAACAACTATTCTACCAAAAATTGCATATATAGCTTTTTGTAGTTCAATAGAATATTGGTCATAACTTCCCTTTTTAGGAAGGATGTTATAAGCTAATATTCTACCGACAAGCTTAGCAATTGGTTGTAGATTTCTGCTTGTCATTGGAAGTCGAGAATTTGGTAAAAGAATTCTAGACAAAATAGAGGGATTATCTAACACAATGTCATCAAGAGGTGATCCTACATCATCAATACCCAAAATTTCATTAATCCTAGTCGGTGTGAGTTGCATTCTAACATTCTTCACCGATGACCGGATTAGGACTTCCCCATTAGGTCTTTGCACAATTTTCATATTTGTATAAAACAAATATATTAGTTGGGGATAGTAATTGGGTTGGTTAGATAATGATAAAAAGTCATAAAGACTACAGTTTTGGAAAAGGGGAATGAGATTAAAACGATCCAGGTCATTAAAATTTACAAATCTTCCGGGGAAGATTTGAATGGTGCAAAATAGATACCATCGATCAAGTAGATCGGGACTCAAGAGGTATTGGGTGTACTCTTGTGAAGAGGATGTACCCTCGTGAGTGCGTTTTGATCTTTTGGGTGCCATTAGGGGTTTGGAAGGAGACAAGAGATCGAGTTTTACCAAGATGAAAGAGAGACAAACAACACCAGCAGTCGACTTGAGATCGGATCGAAGGAGCTTCTTCTTCTTTCTTCTCTTACCTTAGGGTTTTGAAAATTTGGGGGTGAAAGTGAGAAAGAGGCTGGTAAAGAGTTTTTAACAAGAAATGGACGGCTCAGATGCAAGGAAAAGATCTCAACGGCTGAGAGGAAAAGTCACGGGTGAGAATTTGAAAAGTTTTATCTCAAAATTTGTGATGAAGACTCGCTGAAGACAGTTTATCTCGCGACAGTCGACTGGTAGGGGTTATCAGTCGACTGAGTCGAGAAAAAAAATAAAGAAGTTATATCGACTAGTCAGTCGACTGGTATATGAACCAGGCGACTGGCCTGATATGTTTAAGAAACATAGTTCAGTCGACTTATATACCAAGACAGTCGACTTATCAGAAGCCATTTTCAACAAGTATCAGTAAAATCACAAATTCCAAGTTCTCTTCTTAACTTAATGAAAGTATCTTCTTTAAGGGGCTTGGTAAATATGTCTGCTACTTGTTTATCAGTAGAGATAAAGTCTAAAGAAATATCTCCTTTTAAAACATGATCACGTAGAAAATGATGTCGAATATCAATATGTTTCGTACGTGAGTGTTGAATCGGATTTTTAGATAGATTAATTGCACTAGTATTATCACACATAATTGAGGGTTTCTCAAAAGAAATACCATAATCTAATAAGGTTTGTTTCATCCATAAAATTTGTGCACATGCCAAACTTGCAGCAATATATTCAGCTTCTATGGTTGATAGGGATACGGAGTTTTGCTTTTTACTGCACCAAGATACTAGGGAATGTCCCAAAAAGTGACATGAACCACTAGTACTCTTGCGATCAGTTTTGCTTCCAGCAAAATCGGCATCGCTATAAGACAAGTTGAAAATTATCGGTGCGTGGATAAAATAAACCATATTCGGATGTGCCTTTAATATATCTTAAAATTCGTTTCACTGCTTTTAAATGAGATTCTTTAGGACTAGATTGATATCTAGCACATAAACATACGCTGAACATAATATCTGGTCTACTGGCAGTAATATATAAGAGTGAACCAATCATACCTCGATAGAGTTTTTGATCAACACTCTTACCTAACAAATCTTTGTCAAGAGTAGTAGTAGTAGCCATAGGAGTGGATTTACTACTAGTACCATCCATGTGAAAACGTTTGAGTAATTCCTTTGCATATTTGCCTTGATTGATAAATATGCCATTTAAGGACTGTTTAATTTGCAATCCAAGAAAATAATTGAGTTCACCCATGTGACTCATCTCAAATTCATTTTTCATGGTATTAGCAAATTCTTGACATAGATTATTATTTGTAGAACCAAAAATTATATCATCAACATATATTTGTATGATTAAGATATCATTCTCAACTCTTTTGATAAACAAAGTAGTGTCTACTTTACCTATTTCAAATCCTGTTTCTAAAAGAAAAGTTTTTAAACGATCATACCAGGCACGAGGTGCTTGTTTAAGACCGTATAAAGCCTTTTTCAATTTATAAACATGATCTGGAAATTGTTCATGTTCAAAACCTGGTGGTTGTTTAACATAAACATTTTCCTTAATAAACCCATTAAGAAAGGCACTTTTCACATCCATTTGATAAAGTATAAAATTCATAAAGCAAGCAAAAGATAATAAAATACGAATAGATTCTAGTCTAGCAACAGGAGCATATGTTTCATCAAAATCTATACCTTCTTCTTGATTATATCCTTGGGCAACTAATCTAGCCTTGTTCCTTACAACTTGTCCTGATTCATCTTACTTATTCTTGAATACCCATTTGGTACCAATGATAGTCTGATCAGGAGGTCTAGGAACTAAATCCCATACATCATTCCTTATAAATTGGTTTAGCTCATCTTGCATGGCATTCATCCAATATTCATTCTCACAAGCTTCTTGTATATTTTTCGGTTCAAAATCCGACAAGAATGCTGTATGAGAGATCATATTAACATGTGAACGTGTCTGAATACCATGGGAGATGTCACCAATTATTAAGTCATGAGGATGATCTCTAACTTCAACAAATGACTTTGGTAAAGTTGAAGATATCTCAATAGGATCAGTCGACTTGACTTGTTCTTCAGTCGACTGCTTTACGTCAGTCGACTAGGAGACCTTATCAGTCGACTTATCAGACAGATTAGTTTGCTCTAAGGATTTAATCACATTATTTAAAGGTGATAAATCTGTTTCATCATCTTTATTTAATGTTGATGAAGGTAAGGATTCATCGAATGTAACATGCATCGATTCTTCAATAGCCATTGTAGACTTATTGAAAATTCTATATGCTTTACTCCTATTTGAGTATCCCAAAAAGATACCCTCATTAGATCTAGGATCAAATTTGTCTAAATTATCTTTTGTGTTTAGAATAAAACACTTGCAACCAAATGTCTTAAAATAAGAGACTTTAGGAATTTTATTAAAAAATAACTCGTAACAAGTCTTCTTTAGTTTTGGTCTTAGAAGAATTCTATTCAAAACATAACAAGCTGTAGCAACAGCTTCAGCCCAAAAATGCTTTGGTAGATTGCTTTCAACAAGCATAGCACGTGCGCATTCTTGCAAAGTCCTATTTTTCCTTTCAACCACTCCATTTTGTGGTGAAGCTCTAGGAAATGCAAATGAATGTGTTATACCATTCTTGTTGCAATATTCTGTAAACGTTTCATTTTCAAATTCTCCACCATGATCACTTCGAATAGTGACTATGGTTAGAGATCTTTGATTTTGAATACGTTTACAAAAATGTGCAAATTCTTCAAAAGCATCATTTTTATGTTTTAAAAAGAATGTCCAAGTGAATCGTGAAAAATCATCTACTAAAACAAACACATATCTACTTTTATTTAAAGAAGCAACTCTAGTAGGGCCAAATAAATCCATATGAATTAATTCAAGTGGCCTACTAGTAGAGATTACGTCTTTTATTTTAAAAGTGGATTTGATTTGTTTTCCTAGTTGACATGCATCACATAATTTATCCTTTTTAAAGGATAATTTTGGCAGTCCTTTAACTAGGTTATATTTAGATAATTTTGAGAGATTTTTCATGTTCACATGTCCAAATCTTCTATGCCATAACCAAGATTCATTGTTAGAGGCTATCAAACAAAAATCATTTGAAAAATCAATTGCATTCAAACATAATTCATAAATATTATTTTTACGAAAGCCTTGAAAAATAATATTTTGCATAGTAGAATCATAAATTAAGCATGCATCTTTTTCAAAAACTATTTTATAACCTTTATCACACAATTGACTAATACTTAAGAGATTATGCTTTAAACCATTAACTAATAGCACATTTTCTATAATAGGGTTAGATATTTTACCGACCATGCCAATACCGTTAACTTTTCCTTTGTTGTTATCTCCAAAGGTGACGGTTCCTCCATCTATACTTTGAATGGTGGATAGTAGGTTGGCATGCCCTGTCATGTGTTTTGAACATCCGCTGTCTAATATCCAGCGTTCTTTCTTGGGTACCTATAAAAATTTGAAGGTAAATATGATACCCTTTTTATTGGGTCCAAAACACATTAGTTTGGGGAAAACCAAACCCATGAAGAGTTTGATCTTCCTCCATAAGTAGAAATATAATTGGCAGAATTACACACATTCAGCATATAAGAATTGATATAAGTAATTCTATCATTCTGATTAAGATTGACTGGAACCCATACTAGTTTGTTCTGTCCAGTCGACTTGCCAGTGTTGCTCAGTCGACTGTTGGTGTACATCAGTCGACTGGTAGATGCGCTGGGTCGACTTAGAAGAGGTTTTGATCTCGTGGAATAAGATCCACTTTCTCTGGACAGACGACTGGTGGTATGGTTCAGTCGACTTAACCGAATGTTAGTATTACTTTTATCACTGAATCGAACAACCTTTGGTTTTGCAAAGAAATCATATAACTTGTGTGTAACACTAGAAATAGATGCTGACTTATTCTTACTAGTATTTAAAGCAGGAGATTCTTTTATAGAAGATTTCTTAAAACCAAGTCCAAATTTTTGACTAGATGTAACTTGACGATGAAGCATATCATTTAAATTCTCTTTACCTTTGTTAAACTTAGATACATTCTTTGAAATCTCTTCATAATTCTTTTTGAGAGTTTCAAGATCAGTATCTAGACTTGCAAGACGAGAATTTAAGGATTTGACTTCCTTATCAAGGTTAAGATTCTCTTGATTAAGTGATTGATTCACTTTTTCAAGATTCTTAACTCTAATCTTTTCTTTCTTTAATTCTTGGAATATTTCATTAAAAGCATCAAGAAGATCTTCGGAATCATAATCATTACTTACATGCTCTTGTTGTGCAGCCATAAAACATACATTTGCCACTTCGTTATTTTCATCCGTTTCTTCTTCGGAAGATGAATCACTATCATCCCATGTGGCTTGATAAGCCTTTTTGTTCTTGGCAAATTTGTTCTTTGGATATTTGTCCTTCTTGAAGTTGGATGATTTTCCCTTGTTCTTTGCATTTTCTAAGGGACAATCCTTCTTCATGTGACCTGTTTTATTGCACCTGAAACATGTAGGAGGGTCATTAGAATCTTTAATCTTAGAATGAAACTTACCCTTCTTTAAGAACTTCTTGAATTTCCGAGTGAACATTGCTATTTCTTCTTCATCTTCTTCCTCGTCTTCTGAGTCAGTCATGGCTTTAAAAGCCAATGATTTCTTCTTTGCTTGGTGTGATTCAGTGTCTTTCTTTCGATCTTCAAGTTGGACCTCATATGCCATGAGATTACCAACAAGGTTCTCGAGAGAAAGTGTTGACAAGTCATTCGCCTCCTCTATTGCTGTGGTTTTCTTCTCCCATTCTGGAGTGAGTGCTCGTAGAACTTTTCTGACCATCTCTGCTTGGGTATAAGTCTTTCCAAGCGCCACAAGAGAGTTGGTGATGTCTGTGAATCTTGTAATCATCTCAGACACAGTCTCATTGTCCTTCATTCTGAACATCTCAAACCTGTGGACAAGAACAGAAATTTTAGACTCTTTTACTTTATTCGTTCCTTCATGTGTTACCTCGAGTGTATGCCAAATTTGATATGCGGTTGTAGCATTGGATACACGGTTGAATTCTTCCTTTGTTAGTGCACAAAATAGAGCATTCATTGCTTTGGCATTGTTCATAGTCTGACTCTTTTGATCATCATTCCATTGTGCATATGGAATGGTAGGGGCAGTATTTTCCGTCTCTGTCATTTTCCATATCTCATAGTTGATTGATTGGAGATAGATTCGCATTCGGCACTTCCAGTAATTGTAGTTCGTTCCATCAAATAGTGGTGGCCGTTGTGTAGATTGGCCTTCATGGTACTGATTTGTATTTGAAGTAGTTGCCATAGCCTGTAACCTTGCTCTGATACCAAGTGTTGGATCCTGTAGGCTAAGCAACAAACACTAGAGGGGGGGGAGGGTGAATAGTGTTTATCAAAAATAAATTGCGGAATAAATATTTTCTCTCGGCACAGTCGACTTAGTGGTGAACCAGTCGACTGATATAGCCAAAATAAAAGAAATTTAAACTCTCGAAGCAGTCGACTTATAGATAAGGCAGGCGACTGATGAGACAAAGAGAATAACTAATACGAGACTGATCAGTCGACTGATAAGAAGCTGAGTCGACTGGCCAGACAAATTTTGCAGAGTTTAATTAAACAAAAGTAAATGCAACCACAAGAAAACCAATCACAGAGTACACAAGATATATCCTGGTTCGGTCCTCCCGACCTACATCCAGTCCCCAAGCAACCCACTTGAGATTTCCACTATTCTTGAAAAATTACAAGAATACCCTACGGCGTTACGACAACAACCTTGTCTAACCCGTAGTCCTTTCTCTCAACCAGAGAAAGCAGACCCACTCTACAACCAAGAGTGAAACGACACCGACTCTACAACCAAGAGTCAAAAACACTCTCCAACCGAGAGCAAGAGTACAAGAAACTTTACAGTCAACCTATAGCCCTGTTGTTGTATGTGTTGTTGCACGTGGCTCAAAGAATAGGTCGACTTCTATACTCAGTCCAGAGCGAATTCAATGCTATACTGAACTGAATGTAGAGAACCAAAATGTGTGAACTTGAAAGCTTTGTTTCTCACAGAAAGATTTCTCAAAAGTTTTTCTCAAGAGTGCTCGGGTGTATGTATGAAATCAAGTGAGTTTTTCTGTGAGATAAGGAACTCTATATAAAGAGTTTTGATCTTCTGAACGTTGGAAAGCAGTTACATAACTGTCAACCAACGGATCAGACCGTTTGAGTTTGAAAAAATTCGTTTTTGAAAATCAGAAAACGGTCAAAAACTCTCGAACAGTCGACTGGGTTGCCATATGAGTCGACTGATCAGAGTTTGAATAATTTTAAACAGTTTTGTACTTATCAGTCGACTGGCAGAAGCTTAAGTCGACTGGTACTTAAAAGTTAAAATTCTTCAAACTGTTTTGACTTATTTTTGGGGGTTTTTAAGAGACACACATTATGAAATTTTGAGTATGTGTGTGTGTGTGTGTTGACAAGGCTTTACATCATACTAAGACTCAACAAGGAATAAAATACAATGTTTATCAATCATTTGAGCATGAAGTCTTGAGTCTTGAATCTTGAGTTGAAACTTGATCCTTGTCTTCTTCATCTGTATCTGTTTGAGCTTGTTTGTTTGTTCAGCTAAAATTTAGTCTCTGCACTTCAATGTCAGCTGTATAATATAGACACATGATGCACTGTGTTGTGATCATCAAAATCAAGAACCAACATCCTACACTTGTCAAGCTAGACTGGGTTTTGGTGTCGCACGTATGGGAGCATGCGCATCCTCTAGCTAAGGTCAAATCGGCTATTCGATATACCTCTGACCATCTGCCATTGGTTATCGACTGTAGGACTAGCGGTAAGAAGCAAATGTTTAGGTTCAAGTTCGAGAAAGCTTGGACTCTGTGTGAAGATACTCGTCAAATCGTTCTCGACTCATGGATCGCCAGCACTAAGCAGACGTCTGCAGTCGGTATTTGGGTGGAAAAGACCAGGCGCCTTAGAAGGCAATTAAAACATTGGGCTCGAGAGAAAGCGCGTCACATCAATCTTCAAAGAGATGAGTTAGCTATTGGAATTGCCAGATTGGAAGCTGTTCAAGAAGATAGAGATCTGAGCGAGGCAGAGAAAGACGAACTAGCTAGTCAAAGGCTTGATCTGCAGCATATAGCTAAGATGGAGGAAATTTACTGGCAACAGAGAGCGAGGATTCAATGGCTTCAAGAAGGAGATGCTAACACAAAATATTTTCACAAGATGGCTAATGGTAGGCGTAGACATAACCACATCACAGGCATCTCCGTTAACGGATCTTGGACGGAAAAAGAAGATCTCATCAATGAGCATTTAGATAGGGTATATCATGAGTTTTTAGGTCGCAATGTTGATGGCAGATGATCTTTGTCCCAGGATATGTGGGGGTCATCCTGTTTAGACGGTAGTGACGGTATCGAAGGGAGCTTCGAAGAATCAGAAGTCTTAGACGCTATTAAGAGTCTGGGTCGGGACAAGGCACCAGGCCCCGACGGACTGCCGATTTTTTTCTATAAGACCTATTGGAGCATTATCAAACAGGATCTCATGAATATCTTCCACGACGTCTATGCAGGAAAGACTAACTTGGATCGGTTAAATTACGCTACAATTGTCCTAGTCCCTAAGAAAAGCGAAGTGGTTTCACAGGATGATCTTAGACCAATTAGTTTACTTAACGGATCGTTCAAAATTATAACGAAGGTGTTGGCTCAAAGACTCACTCCGCATCTCAACGACATCATTGCCCAATCGCAAAGCGGTTTCATTAGAGGGAGGGATATCATGGATAGGGCTGCAAACGAATCGAGCTATTCGCGAGCTATTCGGCTCGAGCTCGGTCAAAGCTCGGCTCGAACCGAGCTCGAGCCGAGCTCGAGCTCAAAATCGAGCTCGTTTAGTAAACGAGCCGAGCTCGAGCTTCAGTTTTTTTTCTTTTTAGGCTAAGCTCGCGAGCTATTCGGCTCAAGCTCGGTCAAAGCTCGGCTCGAACCGAGCTCGAGCCGAGCTCGAGCTCAAAAATAGGCTTGTTTGGTAAACGAGCCGAGCTCGAGCCTGAAGGTATTCGGCTCGGCTCGGCTCGATTGCAGCCCTAATCATGGATAGCATCGCATCTGCCCACGAGATCGTTTACAGGGGTCACAAATCTAAAGCGGAAGGCTTCATCCTTAATTTAGACTTCTAGAAGGCCTACGATTCGGTATCTTGGGACTGTGTGGAAGAAGCCCTAGTCCTTAAAGGCTTTGGCGCTAAATGGAGGTCATGGATGAGCATGTGTTTTCGGGGAGGCAAATCGACTATTCAAGTTAACGGGTGGCAAGGAAAAGAGATCGTGTGTAAGAGGGGTCTGAGGCAAGGGGATCCTCTATCGTCACTCCTGTTCGCCATCGTGGCGGACGGGCTGGCGGAAATGATCAGCAGGGCTAATGATAACAACTTAATCTCAGGGATTCAGATAAAGGGAATTAGTGTGCCTTTGACGATTCTCCAATATGCGGACGACACTATCCTATTTGGAAAAGCTACGGTAGAAGAAGCTAAGGCTATGAAGGTGGCGTTGGTCTGCTTCCAAGGATGGTCTGGCCTCAAGGTGAACTTGGTTAAAACTAGTATCATTCCTATGGCAGAGCTTGAGCCCAATCTGTTAAAGGATATCTCCGATTTATTCGACTGCAAGATTAGTAATTATCCCATGAAATATCTGGGAACCCCTATTAGACCAGGGGCCCTTCTTAGGGAGGATTGGAACCCTCTAATCGCAAAGATCCAAAAGAAGCTGGCTGGGTGGCAAAGTAGGTTCCTTTCTCTAGGAGGAAGGATCATTCTATTAAACTCGGTCATCAGTGCGATCCCGCTATATCTTATGTCCATTTTCGAACTTCCTAAGTGGGTCATCAACAGCATTGACAAGCTCAGAAGACGCTTTTTATGGAAAGGTTCAGACGAGGGGAACAAAGGTTTCAATCTAGTTAAGTGGGGAAGAGTTTGCAAGAGAAGAGAATTCGGGGGTCTGGGTATCATGGATCTTCATGGATCTTCATGACATGAACAAAGCCCTGCTTAGTAAATGGTGGTGGAAGATTACCAACAATCACAAAGGTTGGTGGAGCTACTCTTTTGCTCAATGCCGGAAGAGACGGAAATTTCGTTATGGAGGGAAGAGTAAGACAGCTAAAGTCTCCCAAATCTGGAAAGGAATCTCAAAGATTGGAGAGATTTTTCACACCAACACTAGATGTAAAGTCGGTAACGGGCTGAACACCAGGTTCTGGAAAGACAAATGGTGTGGACAGACCACACTTCAAAATCAATTTCCTAAGGCTGCGGAGGCTACTCTTAATTTAGATCTGGCAGTGGCAGACGTTAGGAGAAGGGGGAAATTCAGCTTTAGAGTCGCCCAGAATATTAGTGCGGAGAGCTTGGTCCAATTCGAAGCTATGAACAGATTAATTCTTCAGGAAGAGGGTCAGGGTAATAGGTCTGAAGATAACAGATGGTGGGACAGAGATAATTCGAAATTTTTTTCGGTGTCGTCCATGTATAAGTGGATCAACGACGGTGGTACTAGATGCCCGGTTCAAGCGATCATATGGGGGGCCCAAGTCCCATTCAGGGTCATAGTTTTCTGCTGGTTGACCTATAATAACGCGATCTTATCGAAAGCAAACCTTAGAAAGAGAGGCATGCCTATTGACATCACTTGTGGGAGGTGTTCCAATGCAGACGAAGACGTCAATCATATTTTGTTCGGTTGTCCTAGAGCTAGGCTGTCTTGGGAGATCGTTAGTAGGGGCTTTGGGTGTTGTCATGTTCCTTACTCTTCTACTGAAATTTGGGGGGCTTTTAGAGAAGAATTCATTAAACTAGATGATAGGAGGGCTTGGGACATAGCTGTAGCTGCTTTAATTTGGAACTTATGGCTAGAAAGAAACGATCTTGTTTTTCGTAATGTTTCATACAGATTTTCCCATTCTATGCATAAAATTTTTCTTCTTATTCATGATTTGGCAGGGGCTCAGGAGGCCGCAAAGAGACATCGGATCGCGGAGGGAGAGTAGTTGACTTGGGAGTTGGTGCGCCGTCTCTGGCAGTTCCTACAGTTGCCGAGGAGGTGGCCCACAACGTCAAGAAATACGAAGGCGTCCAGTAAAGAGGAGGCATGGAGGATTTTGGGGTTGGTTACATGTTGTTCGGTTGGTACTTTTGCTGTATTCAAGGGTAGTTTATGTGTCCTAGGTTTGTACCCTTGGTTTGTATCTCTTATTTGTTTGGTTTCTTTTGAACTCGAGTAGGTTCGAGTACTTATGTTGCAGCGTGATGCCCGGTGCTCACGTGTTTTACTTATGTTGTACTACTTTGTTTCGTTACTGCTTATTAATGAAACGATGACGAGAGTCATCTTCTATCAAAAAAAAATATCTCTGGGAAAAAAAGTACTACTTTCTTGAAAATTGAAAATTATAGAAAGACCAAAATGTATAAAAACAAAAGGAGAATAAAAAGCGAAGAAAGCAGAAGTATCAAACCCTTCATCACACTGAAAGCAGTCCTGTACTTTCTCTCCTCTTTATTTCCATTTTCATCTTCATCTTCATCAAATCATCAATGGTGTTGTTTCCCCTTCTCCCTTTCCTTCTCTTCTTCACCACTCTCTCAGCAACCCCAGGTCACTCCAAAACCCTATCAACCCTTACCCCTTACCATCTCCCTCGGAAACCCTAACACCTCCTCATAATTATTTTATTATTACTATAAATAATTTCATTTTCCTTGTTCTCTTGTCTTTTTTTTTGCAGCCTCATCAAAATTGACATTAGAGCCCGGCTACTCAGTCTCCACCGTCATCGACTTCAACAAGCTCCCCTATTCCATCCATCCCTTCTCCCTCCTCACCCTCAACCACCAAAACCGCTTCCTCCTCCTCCTCGACTCTACTGGCTCCGCCTTCTACTCTCTCTCCATCCCATCCCCATCAGCAAACTACTCCGAGGAGGAGAATTTGAGTCTTTTCTCTGGTGGGAACAAAGATGGCAAGAGCACTGCCGGGGGGTTCTCTGATGGGGACCCGACCAAGGCCATGTTCGATAGGCCCAAGAGTTTCGCTGTCGATTTGAGGGATAATGTTTATGTCGCGGATAAGAATAATCGAGCTATTCGGAAGATCACCCCCTCTGGTATAAATAAAATGAAATAATGAATGAATTTTTAAGTCTCTTCTTTATTTACTGATGAAATGCTTCTTTATTGCGTGGTCCATTTGTTTGGGACTTCTGCTGCATGCAACTATGCCAGTCAAATTTGATTAGATAGGTTTATATTGGTAATTTGGGGGAGGCTTTACTGATGAATTGCTTCATTATTTGACGGTCAATTTGGGATATTAGGGACGGATTTTTAGCTGAGTGCAAATATAAGGGATGCGATGATACTAGTATTCATCCGAAAACAACTTCATAACTGTAATCAGCATGCCCTATTTATATTTTAAAACATGTTTTGTGATGTTTAATTATCTCTACTACTATAATGGGAGAAGGCCTTAGTGTAATTTGTCAATCTAACAACCCGTTCAACGCACGTACAACCAAAATCCTTTATATAAACCGATCAAACACGTAAACTACCCATACAAACTCCTCTCTCTCAAAAAACAAGACGACTTTTCCTCTTCCTCTTTCTCAAAACCCACGCACCCTTTCTTCACCCTGCCGTCTAAGTTTTTACTTTAAAAAAATTATATATTTATTAAAACGTGCATCGCACGTGTAAATTACTAGTTCAGTTAAACCAATAATCTCTATAAATATTCAACTCCTTTTTATTTGTTAATGTAATGCTATATTCTATAAGCCCCATTTAGGAATAGATGCTAGGTAAGATATCTGGAGGTATCTAAGATACCTACTGTTTTTCTTACCTTTGGTTCCGTTTGGGGAGCATTTTTGGGTCCAAGATATCTGTAGTTAATCCCTCCCAATCAAAAAAATAAAATAATAATAATAATAAAAGAATCCTTAAGATATCTTACCTCCAAAGCCAAGTGCTCTCTTCAAAACTTAACTATATGTATCTAGTCTTTGTACGAAGGGACACGGCTAACTTTAGTTTGTATACCTCTACCTTCACTTAAAAGATATATATAGATATCTACACTTTTTTGCCATATGGGGCCGAAGTCTCCTGCCTGTCTTATGAGTTTCAGCTGTACAATGTATGCTGTATCTATAATACAACTATCTTCTGTACAACACACTTTGGTTGAATGCTTGTAAATTTATTTTACAACCTTTGTGTTTATTTCTTTATATATTTTTTATATGATCTAAAATGAAAGCTGTCTGTCTTTCTTTCTTGTGTAACTCATGATGGTTTTTATATGTTTTCATGATATTCGTTAGGTGTGACAACTACAATTGCTGGCGGGCATGTGGAAAAGACAGGGCACGTTGATGGGCCGGCTCAGAATGCATCTTTCTCAAATGATTTCGATCTGGTTTATGTTCCTGCATTATGTACGTTGCTGATTTCTGATCGTGGCAATAGACTAATCCGTCAACTGGATTTAAAGCCCCAGGATTGTGTAAAAAGAACCCATTCAGGTAACCAAATCTTAAGGTGTTCTCATTGCTTACCATTAGATATAACATATTCAGGGCCGGCTCTGAGTTCCCGGGGGCCCGAGGCAAAAGACCCAACTAATTATTTTTGGGAGCCCCTAATAACAATATAATTTTTTTACGCACAAAATACGTGCATATTTTTATAAGGGAAATACAAATTTGGGGTCCCTAAAATTGCAACTGAGGTGGCCGCCTCACCTGCCTCAAGGTGGGGGCCAGCCTTGAACATATTCCTCGATAGTTATCTTTTATAGTTGTTTGGTTATTGTTTATTTAGTTTTTGACTCAAAATGTGTAGTGCTCTCTCTCTTGAAGTTTTGGATGATCTTTTAAGATTACTAATAAACTTTGGACGTGCAATGCATGTAAAATAATAGAGAGCAAGGAGAAACATGTAGTGCAATAAATGATGGAGTCCTTTTTGTAATTTGATAGTGCAATAAACGCTGCAACAGTTTGTTTTTTTCTCCGCACAAATGGCAATCACATTACTAATTAAAATCAAAATATTAGTTAGTTTGAATACTAAGAAAACTGGTCGACCCAAATCACACAAATAAACGAATTATCTATGAAGATAATTGTCTGTTTATAGGTTTGAGGATCAAATTGTCTGTTTATTGGTTTTCTGTTAAGAGTACTATTTGGTTATATATGAAGGTATATTTTGGGACATACAAGGTGAGAATTCTAATGATTGATCTTGATCTAGAAACTTTGAAGCCACACAAAAAATTTCTTCGGTTTGGGACATCTTAGGCCACATATCCAAGAACTGCTAATTTGAAATGACTATTTTGTTGCTATTTGATGCATAAACAAGAAATTTAAAAATTATTTATTTTCAATTTGTTTATGATGTAAAACGTAATTCTAAATAGAGAATTTTCAAGAATTTTAAAGGATTAATTTTACCAACATGTAATGCGGATCAAAGTTAGAATTTTAAACAATTAATCGGTTTGATGGATTTTCAAGAATTGAATTAAGTTTAACAACCCCAATTAATAATTCAGTTCTAACAATCAATTATTAAATCTTTAAGCGTTCTTAGCAAGTAACAGATGCAATATTGATTCGTACTATAATTAGGCAAGTGGAACATTCAATCTCGATATTTGTGGTCGACAGTTAAATTGAATAATATAATAGAGATGATAAAGCAGTATAACACAAATATTTGAAAAGTGAAAAGAGTATACCGGGATTCGAAGAAACCGTTAAATCTAACGCAAGACACAACAATCAGCGAACACAGTAAGAGAGAGATAGCAGCAACCAAGTCAACAATGGCAACAGCAAGGGCGACGACGGCGGCGTCGTTGGTTGAGGTTGGCGACGGGGTTGTCACAGCGAGGGGGGGTGGTCGACGGCGGCGTCGACGGAGGTGTGCACGGGGCGGTGCAGTAGTCGACGACGGGTTGGAAGGTTAGGGTTTGGCTGTGGGGGGATTAGGGGTTCGGGAGAATTGCTTTGGGGATGTGGGATGATCGGCGTTGATGGTGGAGATGAGGGAGGGTAGGGGCGACGACAATGACGATGGACAGAGGAGATGGGGTGTCGACGGGCTTCTGAGAGAGAGGGGCATCGGTGGGGTGGGGATTGTTGGGTTTGGTTGCGGGACGGGAAATAGGAAGAAAGGGGGGTCAGTTGTATAGGTAATATAGGGAGTAGGGTTTTGGGTATTTTATTTGGGGATTTGGGATATCTTTAAAGTTTATCACAAATCCTAAAATTTTATTAGGACTTATCACAAACTAGACAGTTAAAATCGGTTTTTGGAACTAATCGGTTTAGGAGCGATTAGTGATTAATCGGTTAATCGGAAAATAATCGGGGATTAAATCGGAAAAATCATTATATATATAATTAAAAAAAATATCTTTATTATCTAGCAACCATAAATCCAACATAAAACGATTATGAGATTATCAAATGGGAACTTATAGTTATAGAGAAAAAGAAGAAAGTACTTGGTTTGAGCTGAGTTTAGATTCTGATGTGGATCGGGTCGGGTCGGGTTTGCTGGTCGGTTCCATTAAACAAAAATAATCGGGGAGGAGCAGTGCGAGCATCAAGAGAAGGTGCAGATGCGGGCTGGATCAAGTATGTGACCATACAGGGGGAGCGACGGCGGGTCGGGTTTAGGTTTGCTCGAGGAAGAAGATAACCAGTTTGGGTTTGAGTTTGAAGATAATCAGTTTGGGTTTGCACGAGGAAGAAGAAGAGAGCGGTGATATGTCGGGTTTGGATTTGCGTGAGGACCAGAAGGGGTTTGAATTTTAAATTTAGATTTTGGATTGGGCCAGATTGAGCCCAAATAATGCAAACGAGCATGAAAATTAGAGGATACGATTTAATCGGTTAATCGGTCACTTAAAATCGGCCAATTAACCAATAATCGACCGATTATTCTTGATTAAATCGTCAACTATTGAAATATTATAAATTGCTAAAAAAATAATCGCTTAGCCTCCGATTAGCTATTAATCGGGTGTAATTGGGGATTTTAACTGCTTAGATCACAAACCCTAATAATTGGTTCTTAATTGTATCCCACGAAAAGAGAGGAAGAGAAAAACTCGACACAATAATTTTTTTAAAATCAAGACTGACATACTTTCTCATTAATCTCAAGGCCTATATAGGATCAAAATAAATCTTGATACAAATCTCAATAAATTCTAAAATCTCAGAAATATTCTACGCATAAAAAAAGATTATATATGGCTATAATTGCTAAAAACAAATATGGTACTGAAATAAAATACTAAACTAAATAGAATTGATGATGCTCCAAAAGATCTGGATCCAGTTGTGGGAGCTCTTCTGCAAGTGTCATCCGACTTCTGCTTGTTCTTTCACCTCACCAAATACTTGTGCATACCACCATCTCTTGTAGAGATTATCAGATCATCTAAAATATTATTCAATTATTCTGTCTGTGGGTAAATAGTATCAGGTAGAGGGGTAAATGTGGGAATCTCACCATTAGGCTGCAGGGTGGGCTCATCTATAAGAAAATTTCTATGGTTGAATTTTGAGCCTTCATAGAGTACTAGATTCTCAATATTGAAAGTCTTATGCCAAAGTCTCCAGGAAGGTCAACGACATAGGTATTATCATTGATTGTTTGCAGAATCTTAAATGGGCCTGCAGCACGTTTGTTCAAGTTCTTAACGGATCTAGCTGGAAATCGTTCTGGACGAATCCGAACCATCACTTTATCACCAATATCATAAGTTATAAATTTCCTTCTAGTATCTGCTATTAAATTGTAGTTCAAATTATTCTCATCAAGTTCCTTGAAAATTTCTCTATGCAAGTCATGAATGTGATGCAAATGTGGGTACAGATTCTGTGACTCTAGGATGTTATAATACATGAATAAAATCTATAGGCTGCCAAGTGACTTAAAAAGAGATGAGTGACCCAAGTACACTCAATGGAGGTGACTGGACTGACTGAATACAATTGAGACTGGTCATCCTCTTTTTCATCAAAGTCATCACTTACATTAGGTTCATAGGTAAACTCATTGTCGGGCTCATCAGCGATGACTGCGGTACCCTCTACTATATTGATTCTACTTGGGCTGGGACAGTTGCCAGCAACATGGCCATATTCCTTACATTTATAGCACTTAGTGAGAGAATCAATCTTAGAATAGTCTATTTCAGTGTTCTTACCCGTGTTGTCATTTCCAAGTGGATAGGAATTTGATGTATGTTTGTTTGGGTAAAACTTGTTTGGGTACTGAGGAGAGAGTGCTCAGGTCTAGAAGGATCAGGAGGATTCATTCTGGAGGAATGATCCATCGAATCGCTGGATTTGTAATGGGAACTTGCTTTAAGAAAATCTATATCGAGGACAAGAGCATAAGCTGCCGCTAATGAGTTCACATTTCAATGAATTAGCTCGTTTCTCAGATCGGCTCGTAATCCAGCCCTGAACCTTGAGAGAGGTTGTTCTTCACTCTCTTTACCTAAAGCATTGCACCGAATAAGGAAGTCATCAAATTTATCAACATATTTTTGTGTGGATTTACTTTCTTGATAAAGTTGGTTCCACGAATTTAGCAATCAGGTGTGCAACGATAAGGGTACATATCTCTCAGTGAGTTTCTCTTTTATGGCTTCCCAAGTGGTTATGGGTGCAGGCCTCGGCCTCTGCGGGCATGTTCAAGATTGGTCCAGTTTGAGCTTTTCCCGTCAATTTCATAGTGGCAAATTTAACTTTCAGGGTTTCGCTCATGTCAAATCACACAAAGTAGTGGTCCATCGCATAGATCCAATCAAGATAAGCGTGGGGTTCCATGTGGCCTTCAAAATGGGGAACGTCAGCCTTAACGTTCCTTTTATATTGTTCGTCAGGGTCACGTTTTAGACGTCGATCGTCACGAACATTCCCTTGAGGGATCTGACGATTAGCATGAATCTCAGGGGTAACAATTTGATTTAAGTCAACTTTCTCAAGCCTCTGATTGATATTGGCAAGAGTTGCTTGAATGACAGCTAGGATAGCGAAAATATCAGAGTTGTCCATTTCAGGTCGGAAAGGTCTAGGGTTTCTAATTGGGTGATTTGGGAGGGATAAGAAAGGCTCGTCAGGATCTGTAATGGTGCTGCGAAGACGCATTCACCAAAAAAGGGAAACTAGGGGTCGTGTGTGTACTTTTTTTATTTTATTTTAAATAAATATGAAATGACCTAAAATAAAGAAAAAAAACTAAAAGACTGCACGATCCTAAATGAATGCAAAAATTGATGCCTAAATAATGCAAGAACTAGGGTTTTAAGAACCTTCGCTTTGATACCAAAATGATGTAAAACGTAATCCTAAATAGAGAATTTCCAAGAATCTTAAAGGATTAATTTTACCAACATGTAATGCGGATCAAAGTTAGAATTTTAAACAATTAATCGGTTTGATGGATTTTCAAGAATTGAATTAAGTTTAACAAGTCCAATTAATCCCTAAGCGTTCTTAGCAAGTAACAGATGCAATATTGATTCATACTCTAATTAGGCAAGTGGAACACTCAATTTCGATATTTGTGGTCGACAGTTAAATTGAATAATATAATAGAGATGATAAAACAGTATAACTCAAATATTTGAAAAGTGGAAAGAGTATACCGGGATTCGAAGAAACCGTTAGATCTAGGGTTGGCAGCAACGCATGACACAGCAATCAGCGAACACAGTAAGAGAGAGACAACAACAACCGAGTCAACAATGGCAACAGCAAGGGCGACGGCGGTGGCGTCACTTGTTGAGGACGGCGGTGGTGTCACTGGTTGAGGACGGCGGCGGCGTCGTCACGGCGACGGGGGGTGGTCGACGGCGGCATCGACAGAGGTGTGCACGGGGCAGTGCAGGAGCAGTCGACGACGGGTTGGAAGGTTAGGGTTTGGCTGTGGGGGGATTAGGGTTTTGGGAGAACTGCTTTGGTGATGTGGGATGATCGGCGTTGATGGTGGAGATGAGGGAGGGTAGGGGCGATGGCAATGGTGATGGACAGAGGAAATGGGGGTGTCGACGGGCTTCAGAGAGAGAAAGAGGCGTCGGTGGGTTGGGGATTGTTTGGTTTGGTTGCAGGACGAGAAAGAGAGGAAGAAGAGGGGGGGGGGGTCAGCTGTATAGGTAATATAGGGAGTAGGGTTTTGGGTATTTTATTTGGGGATTTGGGGTATTTTTAGAGTTTATCACAAACCCTAAAATTTTATTAGGACTTATCACAAACCCTAATAATTGGATCTCAATTGTATCACACAAAAAGAAAGAGGAAGAGAAAAAATCCGACACAATAATTTTTTTAAAATCAAGACTGACATACTTTCTCATTAATCTCAAGGTATATATATAGGCTCAAAACAAATCTGGATACAAATTTCAAAATATTCAAAAATCTCAGAAATATTCTAATGCATAAAAAAAAGATTACATATGGCTATAATTGCCAAAAACAAATATAGTACTGAAATAAAATACTAAACTAAATAGAATGGATGTCCTCGTCAGTTTACTTAAATTTACATTGAAGATTGGGCAATGTGATTGTTCATCTCTGTATTTGGAACTGTCATAGAGCATATATCTTGGAACTTAATAATTTGAAATGACTTTGGACACTTTGATGCATAGACAAGGAAATTGAGGAGAATTTATTGCTTATTTCTATTCTCTTCAGTTCATGTTGATGTAGATGATGAAGCGGTCTGTTAATTCTCATTGATCAAGATGAAGAAAGGGTTTGATAATGTGTTTGAATTTGATGATTTACTTTTGTGGAATTAATTGACAACCACCACGCGCTTGGCTGGAAAATTTACATTAGTACATGAGAAATGCTCACACAACTGAGTTTATGTATTTGATTTGTGAGCGTGAATGTGGTGGTGTTTTTGGTGCTCAGCAGTAATTGATGCATCCAATACAGAGAGAGAGAGAGAGAGAGAGAGAGAGAGTGTGTTGTGTGTCAGCAGTAATTGATGCATCCATCCCAGCATCGTAGCTCGTCCATTTTTCACCTCTTATGTAAGCAACTCCTTATATCAGCCACTTCTGACGTTATTTTCACTTGAATTCTTACCATAATAATTCTTACCTCAAAATTTCTTAGGCAGGAAATCAGCAACGTCCACTTTGCCAGCAAGACATGGAAGCACTACCAAACATATCTGGGGAGGATAGCAGTGACAACTTACTTCGCCATCAGAAACGCAGTTGCTAAGTCCACGCTCTACAAACTAATGCTTAGTTATGTTAACTGCAGTTTATCTTATCTTTCTATTGTGTTCCGAAATATTAGGCTTGAAAGACGTGACCAGTGTAATAAGAAAATGACTCTTGAAAGACACCAATTCAGGGAACCTGTTTCCGTACTTGAATCAGTTATGCTGCCAAGCAACTGCGGTGTTGAAAAACCACAGGTTATTTCTGATCAGTTAGAGGACTTGATCAGTTTTGAGGCAAACAATTCTTGTGAGCTGAAAATTGAGGTTGAACATAACTCAGAAGAAAGTTCTTGTAAGTTGGACGATATGATAAATACCAACATGTTGGAGTTTGGGGGAAAAGCTGCACAGACTCTAGTTAAGAGGAGACAGAGAGGTTGATGGGCTGTAAACAGTAAAATACTACTACTGTGCATCCTTGCCACTGTTTTTTCTTTTCTTTCCCTCCTTTCTTAAGATATATGTATGAATTTAGTGATGCTGCTGTGTGTATGGATGAGATGAATGTAATGATCATCATGTGGAATATCTGTTTGGGGTTTATGGAATGCAAGGAAGCACTAAGATTGTGTCTTTGTTCTTTTTGTCATTAAGCAGAGTTAGGTGTCAATTTTCGAGATAAAATTTCTTCAAGTGAAGCGTAGCTCTACTACTGTAAATCTGAAAGCATTGTGTTAACGTAATCTCAAAACCGAAGCACTACTAGAAAGGCACAGAAGCATCATAAGTTCATAACCCTGTTGTAGGGGTTTGTTATTATTTCTGTCCATCACATAGACCACACTATATAGGGGTAGATACACATCCCATATGGGGCTATATGGGATATCTCGTAGTTAGTTTTAATGCATACGTGTGATCTTGCATTCGTTGTTAAGCTGAATTTTTAAATGTATAAATTGCATGTGGTTTTTTGCCGTATTATACCTTTTTTATACTCATTGGCATTTGTGAACATTTATATAGAGCAGGTTTTCAATGTGCGTGAATATGGCTTTCTTATTCTCACAAATGCTGGAAATATCAGACATTATTAAATGCTTATTTCGTGACCAATTTTCCTCATACACGACGCAACAATTGTGTAATTTGTGGTCACTCAAGCTATTGGATGGTTGTAGAAATAGAAAGGTACCTCATGGTACTGAATGGATAAAGAGGAGGTTCGTCAGGAAAGATAAAAGATAATCCAGTGATATAATCATACAAGTAATAATTTATGAAAGATAGAAGATAATCCAGTTATATAATCATACAAGTAATAATTTATCTATCGTAATCTTTTAGCTATACAAATAATGGTGGGTATTTTACTGTTGGTAAAAATAATACTGTTTGCAGTTGAAGTGCAGAATTAGCTGGACAAACATATTAAATTTTATTTACAAACATATTAAATTTTATTTAATAAAAAAAAAACATATTAAATTTTGAACAAGCCAAACAATACAACCAGCTGGACAAAGTGATTATAATCATATTGGTTATTAATGACTTGATATTCCTTTTAGAAATCCCAGTGTAATCTTGTATGATTCTTGATTGGGTTTTTCCTCCATTTTCTAAACACAAGAATTATGAAATAGGAACTGTAGGACCGCAGTTGAGATTTACTGTTTGGAAGTGTGGCCTCAAATACAGCAGGAGTTCTTGGAGTTGGAGAAAAAGAAGAGAGACGAAGAATAGCAGGAGGTAGCAGCTGCAGCCAGCAATGTGTAGTCGACCGCACATTGTGTAGTCAATCGACATGCACAAGCTCTTCCCAGGGAGCTGTGTAGTCGACCGCACAGTCGATTGTCCGACTCTCGGGTTTTGGCATGACTCAATTGCAGTCGACCGCTTTGAGGTGCGGTTGATCGTAGCGGTTCTATACGTTTTTGGGCTGTAGGTTTCGGATCCAATAAGCTGTATTGTGTATGTCTTTTAAAGTTTACTTGAGGGCTATATTAGAGGTTGTAAACTCTAGGGTTTACGATGGAGAATTGGTGAATCGTATCGTTGTACAACTTCAAGAGAAGTTAGTGCCAAGTATTTCAAAGGTGTGAGAGAGATAGATTGAGAGTTTTGCCCTCTTTATAATCTTTTTATTTTTTAAAGAATAAGAAGTATTGGTTATCTCTGCGTATTATTGTGTTTGTCTGGTTGCGAGATCTTGTGATTATTGTGGTGACTTGTTCTTGGTGCATCTAGGTCTTGGGCGTACTGTTTTCTTGTGGTGTGCATTCCGTTATTGACACTACAAGTGGTATCAGAGAAAAGGTTTAGTGATGGCCGATACTAAGTCGAAAGTCGAGTGGTTCCATATGAGTGATTTCGCGATGTGGAAGATTCAAATGAGAGCATATCTTCGTCACAAAGATCTAGATGGTCCATTATTTGATGAGAAGACGGAAGGTACAAACAAGAATGCGAAGATCTTGGCAGCATGAAATCGTTTGGATCAAAAGGCGCTAGGGCAGATTTAGTTGAGACTGAGTATAAAGGCGTTGTTTCACATCTTTAAGGCAAAAACTGCAAAGAAGGCTATGAAGATTCTCACAGATATGTATGAGAAACCGTCAGCATCTAATCACATTCTTCATATAAAGAAGTTGGTTAATATGAAGTTGAGGGAAGGGGGTTCAGTAGCAGAACATGTGAACAATTACTGTATGGTTTACAACCAGATGGAAGCTGATTGAAGTTTTTAGAAAGGGAACAGTCATTGTTACGTCTATCTACTTTGTCCAATAGTTATGGTACGGTGGAACAGACTATTACGAGCACAATAACAGATTTGACTGCTCTACAGGATGTGGTGAGTAGCATTCTGAACAAGGAGGTGAGAAGGGTGAGAAACAGAGGATTTTCATCATCATCTTCTATGGATTCTGCAATGTCAGCCGAGAAGAGACGTGAGATATCTAAGAGCAGTTGAAGAAGAAAGGATTAGAGTAGTTCATTTGAGAGTGGGTTTGATGACAACAGTGAGGAACGTGGACCTGAGTGTTGGTATTGTCATAAGAGGGGTCACACGATGCGCAATTGTAAGACATTTATGACGAAGAAGCAGGAAAAACCAAAGGAAGCCAATGTGGTGGCCATTGAAGATGGCGAGTTATGCTTGTCCGCTAGGGTGGAATTGGACATACAAGATTGGTGTATTGATTTGGAAGCTTCTTTTTATTGCACTTCGATGAGGGAGGTGTTTGAGGACTACATAGTGTGGTAGGGTAAAAATGGCTTGGGACCCATCCAGGGCCCAGTACAACTCTCACTCAAAAACAGGAAAAACAACAATTTGGCTCGGCTTCGAACCACTACAGGGTCGGCGCCGAACCTCAAGTTCACCCCCACAGAACTGGTCTCCTCGTATCCGAAGAGCATCGATGGCCCTCGGCCTCCGATCCAGGACAGCCCCCCGGGCCGTCCGCCCAGCCTGGGAAAGAATGAAGATGACCTGGCATAACCTAGGCCACCAGATTCTCCCAGGAGCACAGGAGCCCCATGATCTGCCATGTCTGCTCCAAATACCACCAAGGGCTTTGCCACGTCAGCCCTATACCACTCTGGGTACTGCCACGTCAGCCCTAAACCCCCTGGGCCTTCTGCCACGTCAGGCCCATGGGCTTTCGGGTTCAGACCCGGCCCCCAAACGGATCCAAACCCGGTTAGAATTCTCTATAAATACTAGACCCTCACCCACCTTTTCAGGTAATGAATCTTTGGCCACCAAATTTTCCTAGTTATTGCTACTCTCTCACAGAGACTGACTAGATCGTCGGAGGGTCCGCCGCCGGGATAAACCCCGGTGTTCCAGGACCGTCTGCAGGTACTCGAGGTGAGGCGATCCGAGCCGGTCCTCAAGCGCCGAAGCGAGCCTCCCGCTCGTCGTCCCGTGCCGCACTCTTCCCTCATTACAAATTGAGTCCGAACTCACACCTGGTGCATCCACACTGCGACCAAAAACAAACCGCATCAGGTTGGCGCTGTCTGTAGGAACTTTATCCGGTACGGACGTGAGTCCGAGCCTCGCCACCGACGCTCTCCCTCGACCCAATCTTCCATGGCTCCTCGAGCTCGAAGATCAGCCCGTTCCGCCCAACCAGATGGGCCTGCCCCCGAGGGGGCCCTCGACGGAGGGCAAGCATCCAATAATCCGGGTGGGAACCCCGGACCCCAGCGAAGCGCTTCACACGTCGCCGAACCCGACCTTCGTTGGGTCATTGTGAACCAAAGGGCTAGCCAGGCTAGGGGAGGGACCGCTTCCAACTCGGTCTCGAACCACTTCAGGCCCGTGCAAAGGGAAAGGCCGTCGGCACTCAGCCGCATCGGCCGAGTTCCTACGCCCCGACCCGACCCTTCCGACCACGGCGGGGTCACCAGGGGCGAGTTCAGAAGCTTCAGAGAGGAAATCCTGGAGGCCCTCCATGGAGCGCCGAGGTCCGCGACTTACGGCCGAACCACTCAAATGAGCGAAGGGAGAAGCCACACTCGTGCGCCGACTCCCCCACCGGAGCGCACAGACGAGGTGCTCCGACGCCTCCTGGAGATGGAGAATCGAATCGAGCGCATCGGCAACAGGAATCCCAACCTAGTCCAAGGGCGGAGGCCTTCTCGACCTCCATTTTCCGTCAACATCATAGAGGCAGAGATCCCCCGGAACTTCCGGCTTCCACAGTTCGAGACTTACAACGGAGAGGGTGATCCAGCTGATCACATGGAGGGCTTCAAAACCCTCATGATGATTCACAGCGCATCGGATCCCCTGTTGTGCCGAGCCTTCCCGGCCGCCCTCCGGGGTTTGGCCAGGGATTGGTTCTCCAAACTCACCCCTCGCTTGATCTTCTCGTTCGACCAGCTGGAAGCCAGCTTCCTGGCCCACTTCATCACAAGCCGGAAGAGCGAAAGGACGAGCGCTTCCCTGCTCGACCTCAGCCAGAGGGAGGGGGAGTCGCTCCGTAACTTCGTCAAAAGGTTCACAATCGAGGCCAGATCCGTCTCTGCCCTCGACGCAGGGGTCGCCTCGGCAGCTTTCCGGCACAACGTCCACCACAACCAGCTAAAGGTCTCTTTGGCAAAGAGGCCACCTCTGGACTTCCCTGGCCTCCTCAACCGGGTCGAGAAGTATATACGAGCAGAGGAAGCTCTGAACCCAGAGGGCAGCAAAGAAGTCGTGGGGAAGGGCAAGCGCAGGGTCGATGATGCCGAACCTGCCAAGAAGACATCAAAGGAAGGGGTCGGCGCGAAGAGGGCACCTCCGGTCCCTCGCTTCGAAAGGTACACTCCCTTGACAGACAACGTGTCCGCCATCCTCTTAGAAATCGAAGACAAGGGCATTGTCCGACTACCTCCCCGATCAAGCAACAACAAGAAGCGAGACCAGCGCTTCTACTGCCTTTTCCACAGAGATCATGGGTACGAAACCGACTAATGCCGAGCCCTGAAAGACGAAATTGAGGACCTCATCTCACGAGGGTACCTCCGAGAGTTCACCAAAGAAAGCCCACAGGATCGGAGAGATGCTAGGAACCGGAGGCTTTCGCCTCCGAACCCTACTTCGAACCGCATCCAGGGTCGGGACCTCGAACCCGAAGGAGCCGCGGATACGCCATTCATCTTGCACTGTGTCCACGGGGGACCAATGGGGGGTGAGTCAAATACTTCCCGGAAGGCCTTCATCCAAGAGGTGAATGCTGTCCAAGACAACCCCTCACCCAAGTTGCAACCGGTACCTGTCTCCTTCTCCGGAGAGGACCTCGAAGGCGTTCGCCTCCCTCATTGCGACGCCCTCGTCATTGGCCTCCACATGGCTAACTGTGAAGTTCGGCAAATTCTCGTCGACAATGGCAGCTCGGTAAATATTCTCTTCCTTGAGGCCTTCGAGAATCTCAAGCTACCCAGAGGCAAACTCAAGCCAGCCGGGTACACCTTGCATGGGTTCTCGAGCGTCCCTGTCGTGATAGAAGGGATTGTTACCCTCGACGTCACTGCGGGATCGGCTCCTGTCAAGAGGACCGAGTCCATGGACTTCATGGTGGTAAACGTCAAAGCAGCCTACAACGCCATACTCGGCCGACCCGGACTATGCTCCCTTCAAGCGGTGCCTTCGGCATACCATCTAAAGCTTAAATTTCCCACCCCGCAAGGGGTCGGCATAGTGCGAGGTAGCCAGGAAGCAGCACGGTCATGCTACATGACCGCCGTTGGGGGAGGTGAGTTCCCCCTCGACGCCGTTGAGCTCGAACCCGAGAGGGACGGTCCCGCCCCAGAGCCTGTCGACGAGCTGGAGGAGGTCCCGTTCGGTGCCGAGGATGAGTCAAAGTGGTTCCGGGTGAGCCGCTCGCTCCCCGAGGACTTGAAGCCAGGCATAATCGCCTGCATCCGCCGCAACGTTGATCTCTTTGCCTGGAAGCCCTTCGACATGCCCGGGATCTCCGAAGACTTGATTATATATCGGCTGAGCGTCATCCCAGACTCTAAGCCGGTCGTCCAAAAGAGGCACAAAGTCGCACCGGAGAGGCAGCAAATTGTGAAGGCAGAGGTCGACAAGCTCTTGTCGGCTCGATTTATTTAGGAAGTCAGCTACCCCGAGTGGTTGGCTAATGTCGTCATGGTGAAGAAGGCAACCGGGGGCTGGCGGATCTGTATCGACTTTACGGACTTAAATAAAGCATGTCCAAAAGATCCTTTTCCCCTCCCCCGCATCGACGCCTTGATCGACGCAACCTCGGGGCATGAGCTACTGTCCTTCATGGACGCATTCTCAGGGTACAACCAGAACCGGATGTTTCCACCGGACATCTCCAAGACCTCGTTCGTCACCGACCAGGGTCTGTTCTGCTACCGCGTTATGCCCTTCGGGCTAAAAAACGCCGGAGCGACGTACCAACGGCTCGTCAACAGAATTTTCAAAGACCTGATCAGCCGCAACGTGGAAGTCTATGTCGACGACATGCTCGTCAAGAGCCGGGCCGGGCCGGACCACGTCGCCGACCTCGAGGAAGCCTTCGGAGTCCTCCGACATCACAATATGAGGCTCAACCCGGTTAAATGCGCCTTCGGCGTATCTACTGGGAAGTTCCTGGGGTTCATCGTCAGCCAGCGCGGCATCGAGGCTAACCCCGAGAAAATCCAAGCAATTATTGACATGGCCCCACCCCGGAATGTCAAAGAGGTTCAGAGGCTCACGGGCCGGTTGGCTGCAATCGGCCGTTTCCTCTCCAAGTCAGGGGAGAAGTCTCTCCCCTTCTTCAAGGCTCTACACGGAAAGGGGGGCTTCGAGTGGGGTACCCATCAACAAGAGGCCTTCGAACAGCTGAAGCAGTACCTAGCCAACCACCCTCTCCTCAGCAAGCTTGAGCCAGGCGAACCACTATGGCTCTACCTGTCTGCCTCGGATAGCACCCTCAACGCCGTCCTCGTCTGGGAGGAAGATGGAGTCCAGAGGCCATTGTACTATGTAAGCAAAGTTCTGCTCCCCGCCGAGACGAGGTACGCAAAGATAGAGAAGGTGGCCTATGCCTTGGTCATGGCAGCCCGGAAGCTTCGTCCTTACTTCCAGGCCCACTCCGTCCATGTACTGACCGACCAGCCACTGAAGACTGTCCTCCACAAGCCCGAAAAATCTGGCCGCTTAGTCAAGTGGTCGATTGAGCTGAGTCAGTTCGACATCAGCTACCAGCCGAGGACGGCCATCAAAGGGTAAACCCTCGCCGAGTTCATCACTGAGTGCACCGTCTCCGAGCAGCAGTGCACCGAGGCCTCGGATCCGACCTGGGAGGTCTTTGTCGATGGATCATCATGCGAAACAGGGAGTGGGGCTGGTATCATCCTTCGTGGCCCCGACCAATTCTTACTTCAATACTCCTTCCGCCTCAACTTTCCGGCCTCTGACAACGAGGCGGAATACGAGGCCATGATCGCCGGATTGACCCTAGCACATTGAGCCGGAGCCAAGCAGATCCGGGCCTTCAGCGATTCTCAGCTCATGGTCAATCAGATCACCGGAGAATATGAAGCCCGTGATGAACGCATGGTGAGGTATTTGGCAGTAGTCCGACGTCTCCTAGCGTCCTTCTGCCACTCCGCAGTCATTCGAGTCCCTAGGGAGCAGAACGCTCAAGCAGACACGTTGTCAAAACTCGCCTCTTCCTCCTTCGAGGGTCTCGACCAAACGGTACTCATAGAAATCCTCCTGAAGCCAAGTATGAACGATCAAGACCAGGAGGCAATGTGTGTCTAAGACGGAGCCAGTCTATACGACTGGACCACTCCCATCCGAAAGTTCTTAATCAATGCCGAGCTTCCAGAAGACCGAGCCGAAGCCAGACGAGTCAGGGTCCGAGCTGAAAGGTTCGTCATGATTGATGACATCCTCTTCAAACGCTCATACACCTTGGCCGACGGTAAGCCGTACCTCCGCTGTCTCACCAGCGACGAGGCCAGCTACGTGCTCAAAGATCTTCATGAGGGGATCGGCGGATGCTACATGGGGAGCAGGACGCTCGCTCGGAAAGCCCTGAATCAGGGGTACTATTGGCCGACCATGCTCCAAGACTCGCAAGACCTAGTCAAGAGATGCGGCCCGTGCCAAAGGTTCTCCCCTATCAAGAGGCTTCCTCAAGCCAATCTCCGATCCCTGGCTAGTCCTATCCCATTTGCCATGTGGGGCATGGACCTTGTGGGCCCCTTCCTCGTAGCGGTAGGGCAGAAGAAATTCTTAATAGTCGCCATCGACTACTTCACCAAGTGGCTTGAAGCCGAGCCTCTGTCCAGCATCACCGAGCGCCAAGTACAACAGTTTTTTTGGAAGAACATCATTTGCCGGTTCGGAATCCCTCGGGTCCTCGTCACAGACAACTGAACCCAATTCCAAGGTCAGAACTTCCAAACCTTCTGTGCGGACATCGGCATCCAGCAGCATTTCTCCGCTATTTGCCACCCTCAGTCCAACGGCCAAGCGGAGAACGCGAACAGGCAAATCCTCGACGGCCTCAAAAAGCACCTCGACAGTTCCCCCAAGGGGCTGTGGGTCGAGGAACTGCCTAGCGTGCTATGGGCATACCGAACCACCAAGAGGATCCCTACGGGAGAAACACCGTTCACTTTGACTTACGGGACGGAGGCAGTCATCCCCGTCGAGGTCGGCCTGCCTTCTCCCCGTATCATGGCCTTCGACGAAACTGAAAATTCATCCGGCTTGAGGGCCAACCTGGACCTCGTCACCGAAGTCAGAGAGAAATCCTCAATCCGAAGAAGCATCTACCAACAACGGATCGAGAAGTTTTACAACAAGAAGGTCCACCCCGCAAACATCAAAGCGGGGGACCTCGTGTTACGAAAACTATCCGTCTCTGATCCAACCAAGAAGTGGAAATTGGCTCCCAACTGGAAAGGCCCATACCGTGTAGTCGAGGCTGTACGCCCTGGTACATACCGACTGGCAGATATGGACGGTCGGCCCATTAGCCGACCTTGGAACGCCGAGCACCGAATGAAGTTCCTGGAGGAGCGAACATAGGTTCTAGCTTGGCTAATGTAAATAACATCTTTTGTAACCTTTCATATGTAAAAGGCCGCTTCAGCGACCCTCCCTATCTTGTATGAAAGAAATCTCTTTTTGTCAAACTCCAAATGCCTCGGCAGCTCCGACCTAACACCGGACAATGGGATCGGCACTCGAGTCCTCACTCCGGTATCGTCCCCAACGTCTCGGTAAGTCCGACCCGGCTCCAGACCAGGGACTCTTCCTAAGGCCCCACGTCGATCCCTCACGGATCGACGGAGCTGAACCTCGCCTCCGCCATCATTCACTACTCTACTAACCAGAGTAAAGAAGGAAAAGAATTCTTTATTCATACTCTTTTATTTGGTTCTGGGAAAACAAACAAAGACCGTTACAGGACCACTCCACTCATGTCAAACTTGAGAAAACCGCCATCTTAGGGCCCCTCGGGTCCGACGAAGGGCGGGACTACTCCGACCGAGCGACTAGGAGCCATCTCCTCGTCATGATGGTCCTTTGGCTCAGCCACGGTCGACACACCAGCCACGGAGCTCTGGGCATCAACTGGTCGCATACGCTCCAACAGCAGCAGCGCAGAGGGAACCCCCTCCGCTCGCCGACCCACTGAGGAAGATGTCGAGACACCCAGCATTGTCTTGTAACGGTGTATCTCCATCTCCTTCTCCACAATGACATCGCGAAGTAACCTCTCAGAAGAGGGCCTCTGCACCGAGGCACTCGACATGGCATGTCCAAGACCGACACCGCCGAGTTCCCGATCCACCATCGCCCTCCTCAGCCGGCTCGCCTCCTCACTTAAGGCTTCAGACTTATTCCGATAATAGTTGAAGGCCGCATCAGTGTCACAAGCCCCCATTCGGTAGCGAACCAACGCGGCCTCCAGGGCCTCAACTTTGCTCCGGAGCCACGCCACGTCGGAACGACGGGGGTCCACCTCAGGAAGGGGAGCCGCAACCTACAAGAGAACCAACCAACTCAACACACATAAGCAAGGAGGTTCGGAAATATCCGAGGTCAAAACACTTGGCCAGTCTAAAATCCTTTTTATAAATTGAGTTGCTTCTTACAAAAAATGCGGTGGCCAGTCCGCGGGAGGCAAATACAATCGAGAGAGGGAAAAAGAAAGACAAAACTATACAACTTGTTTTCCCACCTCAACATCGGCCGGTGTCACAGGGAGGTCGGCAGCCGGGTCATCAACGGGCCCTTCTTCATTGGGGGTCTTCGGTGTCCCCTCGATCTCCATGTCATAATCGAAGTTAGAGAGGTCGAGGGTCGGGTAGAAGTGCCTCACGTGGCTGAGGGCCTTCGCATAACACTCGTCCTGAGCCTTGATCACCAGGAGCTGACCCGTCTCCGTCAGCTCTTCCCTCTCCTTGGCGAACTTCTTCTTCTGATCCGCCATCTGCTTCGCCCATTCCTCCTTCTCTTTGTCGAAGGCTGTCTTCATCTCCTGCTCCCTCTTACGAGAGCCTTCGAGCTCTATCTTCACCTCCTTCGTCTCCTGCACGGTCTTGTCCGCCCGGTCGCGCTCCCGCTTCAAGGCCGCCTCATAGAGGCCCCTCACGTGGGCCCCCTGCACGGTCGCTTGTAGTCACCGAGCACAACTAAGAAAGCCTCATCGACAACGTAATTACAAGGCAAGAGAGGTCGGCAGACTTACCAACACATTGGCCTGTGCAAAGCGAGTGTACGCCTCCTCCAGGGTCTCGGCCTTCATCTCCGAACGATCTCGGGGGGTCGCCAGCTTGCTCGCCACCTCGATGGCCTGGCGCCCTCGGGTCAGGCAATCTCCCTCGCGGATCGACCAACTCGGCACCCACGGTCGATGAAGCCACTCCTCTACCTCCGGGTCCACCAGAGGGCCCTTCCCTTTATCAAGATCGGTGACCTTGCCCTGGTCCGGGCCACCCTGAACAGCCACGTCCCTGCCCGTCTCAGAGCGAGTCCTTTTGGCCCTCGGCTGAACAGGAGCCTCGGAGACCACCTGGGACGACCCCCTCATCTTCATCGCCTCCCCCTTCTTCTCGGCCTTCTCCTTCTTCATGGTGAGCCTCTTTGCCGTGATCGATTCGGGATCCATATCTGCAAAAAGATCCAGTAAGGACAATGAGCACAGAGGAACAACAAAGTCAAAAGAAAGGAAACAACTACATACACAGAACGGCTGGGCTCAGTCTGACGCTCGCCAGATGACCCACCGTCACCTTCGTCCAATTGATACTATGCGACAGACGAAGGCACTCAACAAACCCCCACTCCTAGGCCGTCAGGTCCCTCGGCCTAGGCGTTTTGTAGCTCGGCTTGGAGTGGTTCCAGCGAGTGGGAATGTCCCAGGGCTCCTCACTCCGGATCACCAGATATTTCTTCTTCCAATTCTTGATAGAGTCCGGGTGACCGTGGACGACCTTCCCCTTACTCCGAGGCGAGATGTAATAAACCCCATCTGACTCTCCTGACGAGCTGATCATCAACATCGCTCGGAACACGTTCAGCAGGAGGGGTACCTTCAGCTCCTCGCATAACAACACGAAGCAGATGATCTGCTTTCAGGAGTTTGGCCCATACTGCATCGGCGCCAAGGACGCCCAATTTAACACATCCCGAACAAACGGGTGGACTGGCAGCCTCAGTCCAGAGATGAATGTGTCCACAGGGAAGATGCAGTACCAAGCAGGTAGTGGGTCGGTCGGTCGCAGAGTAGAGTTCGGCAACATGAGCTCGTAGCCGGTCCCTATGTGGTACGCCGACTGAAAAACCTCCAAATCACCTGCCTCCAGAACGGTCGGAAGTGTGTCCATCTTTACCTTCTTCCTGCTCGACGACGACGGCTGGACCACAAACAACTCCTTATCGGAAAGATCGTCGGGGTACCGACGGAACGGCTTAGATTGTACGGGCGACCCTGTCATCAAGTTACGATGAACAGGCGCCTGGCTCGAGCCACCGGTCCTCGACCCCTTCTTCTTCGGTGCCCTCTTCTTCTTGGCTCGTTCCGGCGAGGGGGTAGATAATCGCCCCAGATCGGTCGGCATGGAACTGGAGCCCACACCCTGACCTCCCATCTGAGCCCCTTCGGCTTCACCCCCTTTGGGGCCACCCTCCTCTTCGGAAGACAACCCCAGAATCTGGACTTCGCCGGAACTACCGCCCCCCTCCTCAGAGTCGCTGCTCTCCACCACAAAAGGCTTCCGAGATCGCAACGGGTTTACATTATACACTGGCACCTCCTCGCCTATCAGCTCCTCCCACGAAATCGACTCAGAAGTCTCCACATGATGTACGGATTCCCCCTCTACCACGGGCTCCTCCCACGAAGTCGATTTGGAGGTAGGTTTCACTTCCCCCCCAGACGTTGACGCCGACGAGCCAGACTGAGCCCTGTCCATCTGTGTCTAAACTAAAACAGACTTACCAACTAACCTGGGGTCGCTTCGGCAGAACGAGCCTGGTGCAGCAAACGGTAGGGACGAGAGCTGAAGTGTTGGAAGATTTTTTGAAAAAAGAAAGCAGCGAGAAAGAAGTGGGCTGTAGGGGGAAAAGGGGGGATATTTATAGAGGATGAAAACGACTCCTCGATTTCCGCAATCACTGTTCACCGATTGACGTGCAATTGTCGCCTAGAAAATCGCGCCACGTTCTCGAAACGTGCGCTGCTGACGTCATCCAGTTCCAGGCTGGCAACCACGCACAGGGGTCGGTTCGGATAGAGTGTTCGGCGGATAAAACATTTTATTTAAGATTTAAGGTGCTGTCCTTCGACAGACGCCCCGGGCTCCAGGGCTCGGTTGACTTCCCTCTCACCCGCGAGCAGCTCGGGGCTTACAGCCTCGGCAGCCGAAACCCCGAACTGTTCGAGGGTGGGACAGAAGTCACCATCGCCTGGAGCCCTATCGGAAGGCAGATCGGCCAACCTCCATTCGGAGACGACCCATCTATCCGAGGTTCTTCAGCCCCAGGGTCGGAATACGGTTGATGCCCCTTCCGTCTGGATCTATCTCGGGCCAAACAACCGTGTCAGGGTCGTCTGACCCGAAAAAGGATCCAGACGGCAAAGCCACCACCACTCCGAGGCTCCTTATCTAACGGTATAGATTTCGGTCGTTACCCCTCTCGCCCTGATCTCCCCTGGATCTGGCTACCGTATCAGAGCCATCAGATCCAAGAGAAGATCCGGGCGGCAGAGTGACCACCTCTCCGACACTACCAGGGTTAAAATTTTGTAAGAGACAGGCGTCCGCCGAAGCAGACACCTCTGATGGCCAGTGGACCACCCTTGCTGTGATCAAACTCGCTGCGGGGGGAGGGGTACTTATAGCCTCCCCCATAGACAGGCCTTTATGACATTGGGAAAGCCAATCGACGGAAGCCCATGCGACACATACATTTATTAGGCGGCGCCATTAATGCCCCTAGGAAATTGGAACATCGCACAGATCCCGGAGCGCCTTCAATGCTCCGCAAAGATGGCGGACCACTCCGCTCAAACCTTCTAAGGCATCACGGCTCGCCATCACCCTTGCCGACCCATAATCCCTCGAAAGCTCAAGGTTCGGTCTAGCACCAGGGTAGTCTTCTCAGGAAGGCCCAACGGCTCGCCATCACCCTTGCCGACCCATAATCCCTCGAAGGCTCGAGGTTCGGTCTGGCACCAGGGTAATCTTCTCCGGAAGACTCAACGGCTCGCCATCACCCTTGCCGACCCATGATCCCTCGAAAGCTCGAGGTCCGGTCTAGCACCAGGGTAGTCTTCTTAGGAAGGCTCAACGGCTCGCCAACCCTCGCCGGCTCGAGGCTCGCTCTTACATCAGGGCAACCAACCCTCGCCAGCTCGAGGTCCGCTCTTACATCAGGGCAATCAACCCTCGCCGGCTCGAGGCTCGCTCTTGCATCAGGGCAACCAACCCTCGCCAGCTCGAGGCTCGCTCTTCCATCAGGGCAACCAACCCTCGCCGGCTCGAGGCTCGCTCTTACATCAGAGCAACCAACCCTCGCCAGCTCGAGGTTCGCTCTTACATCAGGGCAACCAACCCTCGCCGGCTCGAGGCTCGCTCTTACATCAGGGCAACCAACCCTCGCCGGCTCGAGGTCCGCTCTTACATCAGGGCAACCAACCCTCACCAGCTCGAGGCTCGCTCTTACATCAGGGCAACCAACCCTCGCCGGCTCGAGGTCCGCTCTTACATCAGGGCAACCAATCCTCGCCAGCTCGAGGCTCGCTCTTACATCAGGGCAACCAACCCTCGCCGGCTCGAGGTCCGCTCTTACATCAGGGCAACCAACCATCGCCGGCTCGAGGCTCGCTCTTACATCAGGGCAACCAACCCTCGCTAGCCCGAGGTTCACTCTAACGTCAGGGCAACCCCCTCATGAAGACCCAGCAATTCGCCATCCCATTTCTACAAACATAAACACTCCTCCACGGCTAGCTCCCGCACCCCCACAGGAGTGGGGGGCTTGTGTGGTAGGGTAAAAATGGCTTGGGACCCATCCAGGGCCCAGTACAGCTCTCACTCAAAAACAGGAAAAACAACAATTTGGCTCGGCTTCGAACCACTACAGGGTCGGCGCCGAACCTCAAGTTCACCCCCACAGAACTGGTCTCCTCGTATCCGAAGAGCATCGATGGCCCTCGGCCTCCGATCCAGGACAGCCCCCCGGGCCGTCCGCCCAGCCTGGGAAAGAATGAAGATGACCTGGCATAACCTAGGCCACCAGATTCTCCCAGGAGCACAGGAGCCCCATAATCTACCATGTCTGCTCCAAATACCACCAAGGGCTTTGCCATGTCAGCCCTATACCACTCTGGGTACTACCACGTCAGCCCTAAACCCCCTGGGCCTTCTGCCACGTCAGGCCCATGGGCTTTCAGGTTTAGACCCGGCCCCCAAACGGATCCAAACCCGGTTAGAATTCTCTATAAATACTAGACCCTCACCCACCTTTTCTGGTAATGAATCTTTGGCCACCAAATTTCCCTAGTTATTGCTACTCTCTCACAGAGACTGACTAGATCGTCGGAGGGTCCGCCGTCGGGATAAACCCCGGTGTTCCAGGACCGTCTGCAGGTACTCGAGGCGAGGTGATCCGAGCCGGTCCTCAAGCGCCGAAGCGAGCCTCCCGCTCGTCGTCCCGTGCCGCACTCTTCCCTCATTACAAATTGAGTCCGAACTCACACCTGGTGCATCCACACTGCGACCAAAAACAAACCGCATCACATAGCGATGTGATCATGGTGAACAGTCACGAGGTCCTATAAGTGGAGTTAGTACTGTTCACGTGAAAGCTGGCGATAATCAGAGTATTGTCTTACGGGAGATAAGGCATGTTCTAGACATTAAGGAAAATCTTATTTCGATGGGAAGGGTAGATAAAGAGGGGCATTTCTCCTATAGTTGACTCTCAGCCGAGATCGAGTAGTAGGTTGTGTGAAGTGCAATTAAGATCTTTCAGTTGTGGGGTAGATTCATAGGAGGTTACACATTTAGTGGGATCTGCTAGCCATGAGAGGAATCCTAGAGAGCAAGACGTTGTTGCAGGGAGGGTTCTTTGTGATGGCAGAAGAAGCTTCAAGTTGCTCTTGTGAGGTAGAGAGCACTGATATCGATATGCAGGGTAATGTCAATGAGTGTAACCGAAATGAGGCTATGGGAGTTGAGCAGTCTGCGGATATTGTGGATGTGTCGTCTACAGATACCTCTAGTGCAGAGGGTGCATTGAGAGGTTTTGAACCATGTCCGATATTAGTAGAGATTCTGCGAATTGGAAAGTCTTGTAACACATAATCTGACGCGTGAGGTTATTTTTCTGTTGTTCCCTATGACATTAGTGGGGCACATCCTTTATGAGCCTATGAGGGGTGGTTGGTGCACTCCGCGTGGTGGAGTGGCGGAGGTGCTTTTCATGAGAGTGAGGATTACTTGGGTCTTTCCTGAGTTATGGGAGACTGACAGAGATAATGCGAGGTAAAATACAATAACTTAATTTGAAGCGTTGTGTATTTGGTCCAAGTGGGAGATTGTTAGGAAGTGTGGCCTCAAATACAGTAGGTAGGAGTTCTTAGTATTGGATAAGAAGAAGGGAAGACAAAGAATAGTAAGGGGAAGCAGCTGCAGTCAACAATGTGCAGTTGACCACACATTGTGCAATCGACCGACATGCACAGGCTCTTCCCCGAGATCCGTGCAGTCGATCACATAGTCGACTGCATGAATCTCAGGTTTTGGTGAGACTCAATTACAGTTGACCGCTTTGAGGTGTGGTCGACCGTAGCGGCAGTGTATGTTATTTTGGGCTGCGGGTTTCGGGTCCAATAAGCTGTATTTGTGTATATCATTTAGGGTTCACTTAAGGGCTATTGTCACGCCCCGCTTCTCAATATACGGAAACATAAGCACGCAATTAAGGCCCAACGAATTATACAAGTATTCCAACTCACATTATTAATAAGCTGTACAATTATAAGCTCAACAAAATAGAAAAACACATCCACACAGGTAACCGTAATGGTCAAATGAACAAGAATAGAATAAAATAACCAATATCCAAGATACAAGAACTTCGGGTGATGCCCGAGAATATAATGTACTGAAAGAAATACAATGCAATAAACAGTTCACTACGACTAGCTAGATAAAGTAGCGACTAAAAAGTAGATAAATAACACTAGCAATTCCATCATGGCTGTTTAAAAATTATGTTCACCAAGTTCCTCTGGTATCTCGTCATTGGTACCTGTATAAACATTATTTGAATTAGTTTGGGGGGGGGGGGTCAGTTAGAGAAAGCTTTAGACAACAAGTAGTAACAAACAGTATAGTAACAAGATAACAGGATATAACATGGAATGAACAAGAAATAGCAGTGCAATTACTGAAATGGTACGATGCAAGTAACAACTAGAAGTAAGTACAATCAAGACTTCAAGGTATAATCAATCAGTAACCAAGGATTGTGTAATCAAAAGTCATATGATCGAGAATCGGGAATCATGGTATCAAGAATCATGTAATCAATACTAGTGTCAATGTTCAGTGTCATTCTTAAGTCTATCAGTTTTATTAACTAATTTAATGCACGCAATCCTGTGTTCCATATCACAGGTTCGTGTGCATATCAATCAAGTGATGTTTGGACTTAAAATAGTGAAGTCTACAGGATTATATGAAGTCTACAGGATTATGTACTCGGGAATCATGTAATCAAGAATCATGTACTCATATAATCAAGAACCCAGTAATCAAGAATCAATAATCAAGAATAAAGAATAAAGAATTATTATTACAAGAAATAGGGTTCCCCTTTCGAATACATTCTCATATATTGTCCACTATTAAGTTGTACCCTTATAACCCTGGCTTATTATTGTTTTGTCACAGTTAATCATGAACATGTAGTTGATGCAATCAGTGAGGGGCACAGTAGTATCAAGATAGTCATATCACTTCTTAGGTATTGGATTCTAGAGGTGGTCCCTATGAATTCTAGAGGTTCTTCTCGCAAATTCTAGAGGTGGTCCCCGTTGATTCTACGACATGACACTTAGTTCTACGTGACTGGAGATGGCAACTGGGCCGAGTTGACCTGTGACTCGCCCACTCTAACCCGACCTGCAATTAAGCGGTTCGGGCCCGGGTCGAACCCATGGGTCGATCTAGGTCGACCTGGGTCACCAAATTTGTAAACTCAACCCGCTCGACCCAACCTGCGAACCCGTTGACCAAGTCAAACTCACCTGCCAACCCGGGAGTTTTGATCCATTGAATTTTTGGATTTGACCGTTGGGTTTGACCCGTTTGGATTTTTTGATTTAAATTTTTTTTTTTGCTGTTTTTTTTTAAAAATCTTTTTTTGCTACAAAATATATGTATATATGTATATAGATATACTTTAAAATAATTCAAAATTTTATAAAAATGAGTGTAATTATCAAAATTAATTGAAGACTACCCACTACTCAATTAGACAACCCTCACCCTAGCTATTTATAACCAACTCCACCTCCTCATTTCTCTCACCTCACTAATGACGGACTAAAAGTTTTCAAAGTTTAAGATCCAAATATATTTAGTCCCACATTGGTGAGATGAGAGATGTGAGGATGTGAAATTGGCTAGATATAGCTAGATTGGGGTGGGCTAATTGAGTAGTGGGTAGTGAGCAATTGACTTTGTTGTTCACACCCATTTCATATAAAATTTAAAATATTAACCAACTTATTATATAAAAAAATACCAACCCGGGCCAACCCGTGACCCGGCTGACCCGAAACAGGTTCGACCCTAACGGGTTCGCGAGTCGACCGGGTCAAGATTTTCAAATTTGAACTTGGCCCGACCTGGCCTGGTTAAGGTTTCGACCTGGCCCGAACCCACCCAAAGTTGGGTCCAACCCGTGCGGTCCGACTCGACCCGAATGCCATCACTATACGTGACACTTAGTTCTACGAGGTATTTAGTTTTATGTGGCACGTAGGGGCGAGAGGGGAAGATAATGCTTTTGTTAGTTGTGATTGTTTCGGGTTTTGCTTGAGAGAGAGAGTTAGAGAGTGAGAGAGTAAAGATGTTGCTTCTCTCTATTCTGTGCTGGTGTCTGTTAGTGTTTGTGAGAAATCACTAGAGAGAGTAGATGCGTGCGAGAGGCGAATGTATCCTTTTCACGGCTCTCTTCTTGTCGGTGTTCGTGGTTAGGGTGACCGAGTGTTTTGTTTGGTGAGAAATTGCTGATGAGAGCTATAGCGTGACAGAGGTGAGTACCCTCTCCACGGCTCTCCTTTTGGGCGCGACTCCGATTGGGGCATGGGTGAAGTTGCGTAGGTAAGGTAGAAAGATGGGAGCGGCAAATTTTCAAATCCAACATGATTCGCTTCAGGTGGGTGGGCGCGTGTCGTTAAGGTGGGTGCTCGAAGCTTGCTTGACGGTCATACAATTAGTTGGTCCTCGTAGTTTAGAGTGAGAGTTGATTATATGTACTGGTCATGTCGCTTCCTGTTTTTTTTTTTTTTTTCCTGTCTGTAGGTTGTAACTTACCCCAGTACGCTGGGGTTGTTTTGTTAATTTCTTATTAATGAAACAGGGTGGCCTTATTCCACATTTTTCCTAAAAAAAAAAACAATTTTCTTTCTTTCGCAGTATTTGTGAAATTTGTGGTTACTCAAGGCATTGGGTGGATGGAAGGAAGAGCATAGTCCCTCGTGGTACTGAATGGATGAAAAAGAGGTTCGTCAGGAAAGAAAGAAGATAATCCCGTGATATAATCGTACAAGTAATAATTTATCTATCGTAATATTTTAGCCTTACAAATAATGGTTGATATCTAGAATTGGTGATCCTTATTTCAATTGGTAGAAAGAAATCATGTTTCCGGATGAAGTGCAGAATCTAGACAATTCAAGCATTAAATTTTGAACAAGCAGAACAACACCATCAGCTGGACAAAGTGATTTTAAACTGAGCAATTATATTGGCTATTATTGACTTCATATTACTTTCAGTTATCCCAGTGTAACCTTGTATGATTCTTGATTGGGTATTCCCTCCATTTTTTACACACAAGAATTATGAAATAGGAACTGCAGGGCCACAGTTGAGATTTACTTTGTCACATAAAATTCATGTTCTTTGGTATCCAGTGTAAACGAATCCTTGACTGAAGACCTTCTGGATACTGCTCATGTGTTTCTTCATAATTCACTGGCTTTAGCCCAACAGATCTTTGCTTGCAGTCCAATTCCTGGACTGCCCGGGACACCATTTCATCGGCATTCTCATAGTTCTGCTTGTAGTATGGCTGAGGGCCCAACAAGTGCTGCAGATTCTGCTGGATGTACTTCCAGTGCACCTGCTCCTAGACACTGTCCCCACCGTAATAACTTGTCCGTTATAAAAAAATGTTTGTGAAAGGCCGCAGTAGGATACTGCGGCCTATGCTGACAAGTCTAAAGGTAGATCACCCATGAAATTAGTTTGAAAAGTCGGCTAGTTGGGAAAATAGTTTCAAAAAAGTGGGTTAGTTTGGGATTTTTTTCTTCTCCCTCTCCCTCTTCTTTTCTCCCCCTTCCCCCATTTTCCTCTCAGGTCCAAGTCCAGATCTATCCAAACTAGTCCCCCATTCTCCTCTCTCTTTCCCTCACTCATTTCCATTTCAAACCAAGCCCGAATACAAATTTGAATTCACCAAGTCTATTATAAGTTTTGTAAGTTAATTCTGTTCTTAGAATCTCAATTTAATGAGGCTAAATTATATAAAAAACTCCTAAACTATACATTTTTTGCAAAAACTGGCTTGAGCTTTTTTTTTTTCTCGCAAAAAAGCCCCGAAAGTTTGTTTTCAAAAAACTCATTCCCGACGGCGTGAACTTTCTGCTATATTTTTGTAGAACATGAGAGTTGAGTGAGATTTTTTTACAATATTGAGAAAGAGGCATGATGCTTTCTGAACCAACTAGCAAAACTGGAAGAGGTTATTTAATACAACCGGATAAGTTATATGTGTTTTTTTTGATAAAACTCGAGAGATATTTCATGAAAACATACTTCATCGGATTTTTCACACAAAAAAATTCAAGGTAGTTTTCTGAAAAAATGGGTATAGTTTAAGAGTAATGCTACATTGTACTACCAAATCTACAACATTTTCCTTTACAATCTTAGGTGGCACATTACTATTGGATGTTTCTACCACCTACTCTACAATAAACTCTACTAATAATGTGCCACCTAAGGTTGTAAAGAGAAAGGTTGTAGATTTTGATAGTAGGCGTAGCATTACTTATAGTTTAAAGTGTTTTTTTTTTGTTTTTTAAAAATAGGCATTAAATGATGATAACAAGGAATTTTAAATTTTTTATTAAGGATAACCAGAAAACAATAATGGAAGAGAGGTATTTAGTCATTATTAATTTACCTCTTTGGGGGGGGGGGGGGGGGGGGGGGGTTGCCCAAAAAAAGTTAGGTAGGGTGGGGTGCAAAAAATGTAAAAACCCAGATGGGTTTTGTAAAATTTATCAAAAAAATTGAAGGTTATTTTAGTAAAAACAAAATTCACATAATACCAGGTATAAGGTTCGAATTAGGTACACTAAGAAATGTTGTGCATTGACTTGAAATGAAGGGAAATTTTTTGCGTTGAATTAGTAGTTCATACTGTTTTTTCGCTATTTACCGTTTTCTTTATATTCACAAATTTTAGTGAAAAGATTTATTTATTGATCGATATAATGAATCTTCTAGTATAGTTTTTAATTTTTTATTTTATCATGGGAATTGTATCTCCAACTGAATTCTCATGGATCTTTTTTTGATGAACCGGATAGAGACTTACGACTCCAGCCATCACAAAAAATATATAGAACATTTAAAATCTAAATAACAGGGTTTCACGAGCAGTACAAACCCCGAACTACAACGAACGAAAGAAAACAATGAAAACGGAGGGGAAAATGCCTACAAGCGACATCACACCCCAAACGAAAAAAGGCGGTCTACTGACTCCAACACACCCAAGACAAAGGCGACCCAGTGCTAAGGTGCGAGAGACGCTGCCGACTCGCCAGTCAGCCGAGAAGAACACTAACAGCAAACACCCACCCCCAATCAAGGAGGCCCGAATCTCTGAAGAGGCGCAGAGAGACCGACTATAGCCGCTCTCCGAACACAAGCCCGGAGAGAGAGGCAGACAATCTCTGCCTCCCCGATGGACCAGAAGGGTCCAAACACCACCCCATCAGCAACACCAGGAACAAAGACCACCATCGGGCACCCACAAGCTGAGCGAAAGCCTCAGCACAAAGGCGAAAGCCTACAGCAGACTCCAAACACCCGTAGACCAATAGCCTCACCACACAACCCAACCGAGACGATGGACCAGGAGAGAAAACTCACTGGCCCTCGCTCAAAAAGAGGCAATGACATAAGCAATAAGCGAAGCAAAGAAGGAATATGCCGTCGGCAACAATACAACCAAGATCGCCTCCATCTGATCAGAAAAAAAACATCGCAGAGAACACAGACACAGCAACATATAACATTGCCACATGAACCAAACAGCCACAACGAGTATAATAATATAAAAGGCTTTAGAAGCCAAAGTCCCATGCTATCCACAGCTAAGAAACACAATGCCATTATGGCAATAAACAGCCAAGGCAAAAATAACCAGTGGAATGAATAAAAGGAGAGAAACACAAACCAAAATACATCCCTGGTCAAGATCCACATCAGAAGGATCAGAGGCTCCAACCTCAGCTGCAAAGAACCAGTAGAAGGATAGCTAGCACCACTGTATCAAAAAAGACTGGCGTTGGCTTAGCCAATCTCAAAAAATCAGTGGAATGAAAATGTGCTAAAAGAGAAAGCAACTCCCACCTCAACCCTGCATAAAAAGACGAATGCCATAAAAAACTCCGAAACCAAGAAACTCAAATAGCATTAAGAGTGCGAAGGCAAGAAACAGAGTCATCCAATCTACTAAAGCACAACGGCTCTCTAGCTTTGATTTTTAACTTCGAAGACCAGAAATTGGAAAGAAATAGAAAATCTTCAATTAAGGAGTTAATAGTGGAAGCGTGGTGCCTAAACAATCTTTTATTTCTTTCCAACCACGTAACCCAGATGATAGTTTGAACGGAAAGGTTCCAAGATTTGCGATGCTTTAAAAACTGCTGACTCGAAGACCAGCAGGACTGTAAGTTAGAAGGGATATAAGGGAACTCCCATGCTAGAACACAAATTTTCCACAAGGGAGAGATGAAATCGCAATTGACAAAAAGATGACCAGCGTTCTCCTCTTGGTCCGAGCAAAGTGGACATAACTGCCCCCAGGCTAGATTCCTTTTATTGAGGACATCAACGGTAAGTAACTTGTTGTTAAGTGCGAGCCATGAGGTGATTTTAACCTTAAGGGGAGCACAGGAGCTCCAAATGAAATCGGCAAAGGGGGACCTGATGCCTCTAAAGTTAAGAAAGGAGTAAAAGGATTTAACAGTGAAGTTCCCTGCCGAATTCCATCGCCAGGAGAATTCTCATGGATCTTAGATTGTCCAAACATCCTCTTCCGATAAGAAAAGTGGTCTATTTATTTTTAGGATTTAAAATAAAATTACTCTGATAAGATCTCTAAAAAAAGACTAATTTTTTTTTTTGGAAGAAAAGGTGGAGTATGGCCACCCTGTTTCATTAATAAGTGGTTAATAAAACAAACTCAGAGTACTGAGCCAATTACAAAGTCCTACAAATAAAACAAAAGTACGTAACCTCCACCCCAAACACGGGGGGTGGGACAAAAAGAGCCCGAAAGTCCGCAACATACAAGCGACTAAACAAAACAAAATACATCCCCCCCCCTCCCAAAAAAAAACTTGGGGTGGTAGGTGTCTATCAACATTAATGGCTACGTTGGTTGTCAATCGATTGTTGGACCGATCTAGACTTCCTTATCACCAAGTCCTTAATCTGGAATACGCTCGATATCCTCCCCTGGGACCTGTTGCTGCCACATTAGCCCAAAATAAAATAAAATACATAATGTGAGTCAAGTTACCAAAAATATTATTACAAGTTGCGCGGAAAAAAAAATTTATTCTTGTCTAGCCAAAGCACCCAGGTCGTTGCGGCAATAGCGATGTACTACGCTTCTCTCATAGTTCTTCTCTCAGAAGCAAATTTGGACCCTACCCATAGGTCTTCGTACACATTAGGGTACTGACTCGTCCCGAGGGCGCTGAGTATCTCAACGATGACCACTTTGCTCCTAGGAAAAAAATACTGCTTTCTTGAAAATTGAAAATTATAGAAAGACCAAAATGTATAAAAACAAAAGGAGAATAAAAAGCTAAGAAAGCAGAAGTATCAAACCCTTCATCACACTGAAATCAGTCCTGTACTTTCTCTCCTCTTTATTTCCATCTTCATCTTCCTCTTCATCTTCATCAATCATCAATGGTGTTGTTTCCCCTTCTCCCTTTCCTTCTCTTCTTCATGACTCTCTCACCAACCCCAGGTCACTCCAAAACCCTATCAACCCTTACCCCTTACCATCTCCCTCGGAAACCCTAACACCTCCTCATAATTATTTTATTATTACTAATTTTACTATAAATAATTTCATTTTCCTTGTTCTCTTGTCTTTTTGCAGCCTCATCAAAATTGACATTAGAGCCCGGCTACTCAGTCTCCACCGTTATCGACTTCAACAAGCTCCCCTATTCCATCCATCCCTTCTCCCTCCTCACCCTCAACCACCAAAACCGCTTCCTCCTCCTCCTCGACTCTACTGGCTCCGCCTTCTACTCCCTCTCCATCCCATCCCCATCAGCAAACTACTCCGAGGAGGAGAATTTGAGTCTTTTCTCTGGTGGGAACAAAGATGGCAAGAGCACTGCCGGGGGGTTCTCTGATGGGGACCCGACCAAGGCCATGTTCGATAAGCCCAGGAGTTTCGCTGTCGATTTGAGGGATAATGTTTATGTCGCGGATAAGAATAATCGAGCTATTCGGAAGATCACCCCCTCTGGTATAAATAAAATGAAATAATGAATTTAAGGAGTTTTGTGCCTACATAGGGCACTTTTTGAAAATATTTGCGTTTTTGGGCTAGTTTCCCAACTATTAGCGCTTTTGGGCTACTTTGTGCCAAGTTAGCAGTGGCTGCTATTTCCAATAGCGGTCTCTTTATTTTCGAGATCGCTAATGGGAATAGCGACCTATGTTTTATTTATTTTTTGAATTTTTTGTTTGTTGTCGCTATTCCCACTAGCGGCCTTAGAATATATGAGGTCGCTAATGAGATTAACGACCTTTAATGAGCTGTACTCTAACACATAACAAAATCTAGAGAGCTTTTGCTCTCTGAAAAATGACAATCAATTTATTTTTAAAACTAAGGTCGCTATTCGGAATAGAGATCTGTATTGTACTAAGGTCGCTATTCCGAATAGAGGCCTTAGTTGTATGACTATTTTGCAAATTTTACAAAGAACAAGGAAATTGTGTTTCCTACTGAGGTCTCTATTCCTAATAGCGACCTCAGTTTTAAATTTTTTGGGAAAGCTCTTTAGGAATTGCTAAGTGTCTTAATACATTCATTCGAGGTCGCTAATCTATATACTAATGTCGCTGGTGGAAATAGTGACAACAAACAAAAAATTCAAAAACATTTAATATATAGGTCGCTATTCCCATTAGCGACATTCAAAATGAATAGGTCGCTAATGAGAATAGCGGCCGCTGCTGACGTGGTACAAGTTAGCTCACGATCGCTAATAGTTTCGAAACTGGCCTATAATCGCAAATATTTTCAAAAAGTGGCCTATGACGGCAAAAAATTCGAATTTAAGTCTCTTCTTTATTTACTTATGAAATGCTTCTTTATTGCGTGGTCCATTTGTTTGGGACTTCTGCTGCATACAACTATGCCAGTCAAATTTGATTAGATAGGTTTATATTGGTAATTTTGGGGAGGCTTTACTGATGAATTGCTTCATTATTTGACTGTCAATTTGGGATATTAGGGACGGATTTTAGCTGAGTGCAAATGTAAGGGATGCAATGATGATACAAGTATTCATCCGAAAACGACTTTATAACTGTAATCAGCATGCCCTATTTATATTTTAAAACATGTTTTGTGATGTTTAATTATTCAGTTAAACCAATAATTTCTATACATATTCAATTCCTTTTTTAAAAAAAATGTAATGCTATATTGTATAAGACCCATTTAGGAATAGATGCTAAGATATCTGGAGGTATCACCCACTGTTTTTCTTACCTTTGGTTCCGTTTGGGAAACCTTTTTGGGAGCAAGATATCTGTAGTTATACCCCCCCCCCCCCTAACTTAGTTATATCTTACCTCCAAAGCCAAATGCGCTCTTCAAAACTTAACTATAAGTATCTAAACTTTGTAGGAAGGGGCACGGCTAACTTTAGTTTGTATACCTCTACCTTCACTTAAAAGATATATGTAGATATCCTAACTTTTTTGCCATACGGGGCCTAAGTCGAGCCTGTCTTATGAGTTTCAGTTGTACAATGTATGCTGTATCTATAATACAACTATCTTCTGTACGACACACTTTGGTTGAATGCTTGTAAATTTATTTTACAACCTCTGTGTTTTTTTCTTTATATATTTTTAAATACGATCTAAATTGAAAGCTGTCTGAGTCTTTCTTTCTTGTGTAACTCATGATGGTTTTTATATGTTTTGATGATATTCGTTAGGTGTGACAACTACAATTGCTGGTGGGTATGTGGAAAAGACAGGGCACGTTGATGGGCCGGCTCAGAATGCATCTTTCTCAAATGATTTCGATCTGGTTTATGTTCCTGCATTATGTACGTTGCTGATTTCTGATCGTGGCAATAGACTAATCCGTCAACTGGATTTAAAGCCCCAGGATTGTGTAAAAAAAACCCATTCAGGTAACCAAATCTTAAGGTGTTCTCACTTCTCATTACTTACCATTTAGATATAACATATTCAGGGCCGGCCCTGAGTTCTCGGGGGCTCGAGGCAAAAGACCCAACTAATTATTTTTGTGGGTCCCTAATAACAATATAATTTTTTTACGGACAAAATACATGCATATATTTATAAGGGGAATACAAATTTGGGGTCCCTAAAATTGCAAAAAAATTGAGGTCCTGAGGCGGCCGCCTCACCTGCCTCAAGGTGGGGGCCAGCCTTGAACATATTCCTCGATAGTTATCTTTTATAGTTGTTTGGTTATTGTTTATTTAGTTTTTGACGCAAAATGTGTTGTGCTCTCTCTCTCTTGAAGTTTTGGATGATCTTTTAAGATTACTAATAAACTATGGACGCGCAATGCACAACAAATAAAATAATAGAGAGCAAGGAGAAACATGTAGTGCAATAAATGATGGAGTCCTTTTTGTAATTTGATAGTGCAATAAATGCTGCAACAGTTTGTTTCCTCCCCCCCCCCTCCCCCCCCGCACAAGTGGCAATCACATTACTAATTAAAATCAAAATATTAGTTAGTTTGAATACTAAGAAAACTGGTCGACACAAATCACACAAATAAACGAATTATCTATGTTGACTAATAGTATAGAGAAAGGAAAAAAAATAATTTAATTGAATACAATGCCTCATTTATATAGAAGTGTACAAAGAGTAAACTAAATATCTTTCCGATGTAGGACTAAACTAAGCACTATTTTGTCACCCCCCTCAAGCTGGTGCGTAAATATTGTCAAAATCAAGCTTGCTCAAGAAAGTTTGGAAAAGCTTAGGAAGCAGTGCTTTAGTTAAGATACCAGTAAGTTGTTCACCGGCTGGATATACGAGAATGAAATCACCTTTTTCTCTCATTCATCATGAACGAAGTGACAATCTACTTTGATATGTTTTGTGCGCTCATGAAACACTGAATTTTCATAAATATGGATAGCAGTATGAATTTTCATGACGACCTCCGATAATTTAACGGTGACCTCTTTCGATGGCGTGACCTCCTCTTTCGATGGCGACTCCATCTTCTCAAACGACGACTGACTCTCTTTCTCTATTGAAGGCTGAACGCATGACCATTGAGAACCTTTTTGGTCGCAGCAACTTCATGACCTGGTCCCGTTCTGTCATACGTTTCCTTAAAGGCCGCAAGATGTACCATCACCTCACTGAGCCAACTCCTCTGCCTACAGATCCCACATTCAAAATATGGGATCGGGATGATAACTTGATTGTCAATATGATGATCAATTGTAAGGACTGGCCCACTAGGACATCTATACCTCCACCACTTGACACAGCCAAAAAAATCTGGGATACCCTTCATCACATGTACTCCTCCAACAACATGCAGCCGCTGTATAATATCTTTCGTGATGCGATCGAGATCAAGCAAGGGAATGACATTCATGCTTATCTGCCCCACTTTAATTAGTTCTTAGAAGAATGGACGATCCATCACCCATACTCTGCCGATTTCGCTGTCCAGCAGCAGCAATGTGTGGCCCTTCTCGCCGTTCTTGCCTTGGGCAATATTCACCCATATCTTAAAGGTGTTTGCTCTCATATCCTTGCCATAAACGCCAATTCCTTTCAATGTGATCTCCATGTTTAGCTACCACAAGTATCCTCTCTTGCTCATATTGAAATCCCAACACCGTCAGCACTCACCTCTGGCTGTGGCCATGGTTCTGATCCCTCGCAACAGTTTTCTTCATCCACCATGGGTCATGGTTCTTATTCTTCACGAGGCCATAGTGATCGTGGTCGTAGCTGTGATGACAGTCATCACAACACTAAGTATTGTACCTATTGTCAGGGTTGGTCTCATGAGTATGCGACATGTTGAAAACGCATTGGTCGTTCTGTACTGCTTCTACAGATGTGCCAACATCCCAGTATTCCCTCTATGTCAGACATTCCGCAATTTGCCGTCTCATCCTCCTGGTAATTCTGTTCAACTCAGGTATAGCTTGTCATATTTCTTCACATCAATGAATTATTGATTCAGGTGCTTCTGAACATGTCTCCTTTACCACTTTCTTCTTTTTCTTTACTTTTCAATTATCATGTGCGTATTGTTGATGGATTTCCTGTCCCTATTGAAGGGAAGGGTGATATCTCCCTTTCTCCTGATCTCTCTCGTATATATGTTTTACGTGTTCTTACATTTTCTAACAGCTTGTTATCGGTTCCTAAAATTTCTAAGGATTTAAACTATTCAGTAGCATTTTTTCTTCTCACTATGTGTTTTGGGATATTACGGCGAGGAAGATGACCGACTCCGGTCGTAAACAACAAGGGTTACACATCCTGGATTCTCCAGTCTCGACTTTTCATTCTTCTACTGATCCTGCATTGTGGCACCGGTGATTGGGCATCCATCCCTTACTACTCTTAAGCACTTAGTTTCCGGTTGTGAGTCTTCTTTTCAGTATCCTTGTGAGTCATGTGAGTTAGGTAAACATCATCGAGTTTCCTACCCAGGACGTGTCAATAAACGTAGTGAACATTTATTTGATTTAGTGCATTCTGATGTTTGGGGACCTATTGGTTTTTCCACGTTTAATAAATATTGTTATTTTGTTACGTTTATTGATGATTTCTCTCGCATAACATGGTTATTTCTCTTTAAAAATCGGTCTGAAGTGTTTAAAGTTTTTCAAGTATTTTTCTTTGAGATACAAACACAATTTGGTACTACTCAAATATTTCGTTCTGATAATGCTAAAGAATATGTGAGTTCTGATTTTCAAAAATTCTTTTCTCATCATGGAATAATATTGTGACAACAAGGTTGCTATGCATATTTCTAAAAATCCGGTATTTCATGAGCGCACAAAACATAGCGAAGTTGATTGTCAATTCGTTCGAGATGAGTGGGAGAAGATGGTGATTTCTTTTTCATATGTCCGGTCCGGTGAATAACTTGCTGATATTCTAGCTAAAGCACTACCTCCTAAGCTTTTTCAAATTTTCTTGAGCAAGCTTGACTTTGACAATATCTACGCTCCAACTTGAGGGTGAGTGTTAAATTAGTCTTAAGTTTAGTCCCGCATCTGAAATAAACTCAGATTAGTCTTTGTACTCTCCTATTTATTGGAGGCAGTGTATTAAGTTATTAATCCTCATTACAATTTGAATTTATATGGTGGAAAAGCGATATCTTTTTGGAATATGCAAAAACTCCTACTTTTTAATATTGTATAGATTCTTGCATTAATAAGCATGCAAAAACATGACTTCATTTATGACCATACCAGCTCCATTTAATAGATGAGGCAGATGCACAATTTTGCTTTTTTGTTGTTGAAAATCTCAAAAGATAAGCATGGCATAAATATTAACGAGTGTGGTATAGGCCGAATGAATAAAAAGTTGCATAATTTCTTTTGCTTTATAGAATTTATATATGCGAATAAAATTTGTTCAAAAATTTAAACTTTAGTGATACAAAAGACTTGCGCAATCAAAATCACACACCTTAAAAGCACTCACAACCCAATTGTCTTCGACTTCCTTGCAACTGTTGACTTCAAAGTTATAGACCTGCATAATAAATTTGAAAGACATAACGTTAAGATAATTATATGTGTCTAACAACCATAAATGATATTTTACAGAGCCCAAAAGCATAAGTCATATAATCGTTATGGTGAGTAAATAAAATTCCTTTGATCAATCTCCATTGAGCCACTCTCAAATCGTTTTCTTCTTTATTCCTCTCTTTGACCCTCAATCATATGACCTACAAAAAATTGTTAGAAAATTATTAAATCTGATCGAAATTAAAAGAGCATATAAATCATTAAAGACGAACTATAATACACGAGACTGCGATTACATTCAAACTTTTTTCAAAGATACCTTACAAATAATTGCCAAGCCTAAATATTGTGCCCAAACGAAAAAGTTGTTATGATTAGTTATTGGGTAAGCATAATATACATGGATCTAGAGAAAGTTGGAGAAACATGGTTTAGAAGCTCAAAGTAGCGATATTCATAGCTGTAGTTAATTTGTAATTATTGAGAGGAGAGGCTGAGAGGGTGATGGATAGAGAGGAAGAGGATGCAAAAAAGAGAGACGGAATACAACATTTACTACTCTAATATAACTTTTTATTCCATTTATTATATATATATATAACTATTTCCTTTCATTATTATTTTTCTTGTGTTACCTATCATTTTTCTCCTATAACTATTTCCTTACATTATTATTTTTCTTGTGTTACCTATCATTTTTCTCCTTTGTTGTAGTATTATTATTGGTTTCTAACTTTGTTAGCTTTATTTTAGGACCCCCCTTTCTCATATAGCAATTTCAAATTTAAAATAATAAGATTTTTTTTGAAGGTTGTTTCTTTCCTTAATTTTAGGGTCACATTATACTGTTGGATTCTTTGCTTTTCTTCTGTAATCAATTCCTTCCCATTTATAGAGATGGTAAATTTCGGAAACTCATAAAATTGTGGGATTTGAGATTAGTAATTAGGAAGGAGGAAATGACAATTCACTGAATATATTTTTTCTTAAAATGCCAAAATGCCCTTTCTTATCGATACTACTTTTAAAAGCACGAGTTTAGATGATCTAACATCTAAAATTCAAAATTTCCGTATGTCAATAGAAAGTCCTAACCTTTCATTTTGTAATAATTAAAAATTAAGATAATATTCAAAAGATTCTATTGCCACTATAATAGTTAACAATTTGAAACAAATAAACAAAAGAGTTTCTTGTCATTCTTGATTACCGAAGATTGTAGGCAAGAAAATAAATGATTACCGAAGATTTTTAAATGAATCTGAAATAAATTAAAATAAAAGAAAGAAAATAAAAGACTGCACAATCCTAAATGACTGCAGAATTGATGCCTACGATGCAAGAACTAGGGTTTTAAGAACCTTCGCTCTGATACCAAAATGATGTAAAACCAACCCTAAAATAGAGAATTTTCAAGAATTTTAATGGGTTAATTTTACCAACATGAAAGTGCGGATCTAAGTTGGAAATTGTTAACAGTTAACAGGTTTGATGGGTTTTCAAGAATTGAATCAAATGTAACAGTCCCAATTAATAATTCAACCTTATAATCAATAAGTAAATCCCTACGTGTTTTAGCAAGTAAAAAGTTCAATACCGATTCGTACTCTAATATAGCATGTGGATCACTCAATCTCAGTATTTTGTGGTCGACAGGCAAATTAGATAATATGCTAGATAATAGGGTAGTAAAACACAAATATTACTAGTGGAAAGAGTATACCGAATGCGAAGAAACCGCGTAGATCGAGTAGGGCAGCGACTGAGATCACAGCAACACAGCAATGGCAGACAGTAACTCCACGAGCAAATTCACGATGGCCGGCGGCGTCACTGGTCGACGTCGACGACGGCAAGGGGCGGCGCTGGCGACGGCGGCGACGTCGGCGAGAGGTGGGGCGAACGGGGCGCACGGGGAAGAGAGAGGGCAGTCGAGGCTGTTGGGGGATCTGTGGAGATTTGGGGTGTTGGCTGTGGATGGGGAATGGGTTCAGATGAGGAGTTCGGAGGTTAGGGTTTCGTCGAGGGGGAGGGAGGTTGATGGAGGCGATGAGGTCGAAGGTCGGGAATGGCTAGAGGTCGACGGTGATGGGGGATTTCGAGGTTGACGACGAGGGGGGATTTGGGGTTGGTGATCTCGATCGGGAGTGGGTTACGGGATGGAGCTCGGGTTGGGTTTTGGGAAACGAAAAGGGAAAGAAGAAGATAAAGGTGAAGGGGCTGTGTGGAGGTGGCGGCGGGTATTGGAGTTTTGAGATTAGGGTTTTTGTAATAGGGATTAGGAAGATTATGGTAGAGATTTGTATTGGGAGATTTTAATTGGAGGATATATTTTAGGATTAATCACTAACTCTAAAATTAGATTAGGATTTATCACAAACCCTAATTTTAAATCTCAGTTGTATCACACAAAAGAGAAAGAGGAAGAGTAAAACTCAACACAGATTTTTTTAATCAATAATGGCATACTTTCTCATTAATCTCAAGGCCTTTAAATAGGCTCAAAATACATCTTGATACAAATCTCCAAAATATTCTCAAAATCTAAAAAATACAAAAAGATTACATATGGCTATAATTGCCAGAAATAAAAATGGTAGTGAAATAAACTAAACAGGAAAGATGTCCTCATCATTCTCTCCGGGTGGGAGAGAACTCGACCCAGTCGAGTCAAAACCAGTGATCCTGTCATGGTGCTCCAAAAAATCTGGATCCAGTTACGGAAGCCCCTTACGATCACTGCAAGTGTCATCCGACTTCGGTTTGTTTTTCCACCTCACCAAATACTTGTGCATACCACCATCTCTAGTAGAGATTATCTGATCATCTAAAATATTATTCAATTCTTCTGTCGATGGGTAAGTAGTATCTGGTAGTGGAGGTAATTGGGGAATCTCACCATTAGGTTGTAGAGTAGGCTCATCTATAAGAAAATTTCTAGGGTTGAATTTTGAGCCTTCATAAAGTACTAGATCCTCAATATTGAAAGTCTTACTTATGCCAAAATCTTCAGGAAGGTCAACGACATAGGTACTATCATTGATTGCATGTAGAATCTTAAATGGGCCTGCAGCACGTATGTTCAAGTTCTTAACGGGTCCAACAGGAAACCGTTTCGGATGAATCCGAACCATCACTTCATCACCAATATCAAAAGTTATAAATTTCCTTCTAGTATCTGCTATTAACTTGTAGTTAAAATTATTCTCATTAAATTCCTTGGAAATTTCTCTATGCAAGTCATGAATGTTATATGCAAATGTGGGTACAGACTCTGTGACTCTGTGATGTTCTAACACAGGGGTAAAATCTATGGGTTGCCAGGTGACTTGGGAAGGAATGGGTGTCTCAGGTATACTCAATGGAGGTGACTGGATAGGCTGAATACAATTGAGAGACTGGTCATCCTCTTTTTCATCAAAGTCGTCACTTATATTAGGTTCATAGGTAAACTCATTGCCGAGCTCATCAGCGATGACTGCGGTACCATCTACTGTATTGATCCTACTTGGACTAGGACAGTTGCCAGCAACATGGCCGTATCCCTTACATTTATAGCACTTAGTAAGAGGATCAATCTTAGAATAGTCTCTTTCAGTGTTCTTACCCGTATTGGTATTTCTAAGTGGATAGGAATTTGAAGTATGTTTATTTGGGTAAGACTTGTTAGGGTACTGAGGAGAGGAGTGCTCAGGTCTCGAGGGGTTAGGAGGATTCATTCTAGAGGAATGATCTCTCGAGTCGCTGGACCTAGAATGAGAACTAGATTTAAGGGAATCCATGTCGAGGACTAGGGCGTAGGCTGCCGCTATTGAGTCAACGTTTCTATAGATTAGCTCATTCCTAAGGTCAGCTCGTAGTCCAGCTCTGAACCTAGAGAGAGTTTGTTCTTCACTCTCTTTATCTAAAGCATTGCACCGAATAAGGAAGTCATCGAACTTATCAACATATTCTTGTGTGGATTTACTTCCTTGATAAAGTTGGTTCCATGAATCTAGCAATCGGGTATGGAACGATAACGGTATATATCTCTCAGTGAGCTTCTCTTTCATGGCCTCTCAAGTGGCTATGGGTGCCAGGCCTTGGCATCTGCGGGCATGTTCAAAATTGGTCCAGTGTTGAGCTTTACCCGTTAATTTCATAGTAGCAAATTTAACCTTTAGGGCTTCGCTCATGTCAAACCACACAAAGTAGTGGTCCATGGCACGGATCCAATCGAGGTAAGCTTGGGGTTCCATGTTGCCTTCAAACTGGGGAACGTCAGCCTTAACGTTCTTTTTATATTGTTCGTCAGGGTCACGTTCTTGACGTCGATCGTCATGAACATTCCCTTGAGGGATCTGACGATGGGCATGAAAGCTCAGGAACAATGGTTTGATTTAACTCCATTTTCTCAAGCCTCTGATTGATATTGGCAAGAGTTGCTTGGATGACAGCTAGGGTAGCGGAGATATCAGGGTTGTCCATTTCAGGTCTGGAAAGTTTAGGGTTCCTAATTGGGTGATTCGGAAGGGATAAGAAAGGCTCTTCAGGATCTGTGATGGTGCTGCGATGACGCATTCACCAAAAGTGAAAACTATGGGTTGCGTGTCCTAATTTTTTTTAAAATGAATCTGAAATAAACTAAAATAAAAGAAAGAAAATAAAAGACTACACAATCCTAAATAAATGCAGAATTGATGCCTACGATGCAAGAACTAGGGTTTTAAGAACCTTCGCTCTGATACCAAAATGATGTAAACCAACCCTAAAATAGAGAATTTCCAAGAATTTTAATGGGTTAATTTTACCAACATGAAAGTGCGGATCTAAGTTGGAAATTGTTAACAGTTAACAGGTTTGATGGGTTTTCAAGAATTGAATCAAATGTAACAGTCCCAATTAATAATTCAACCTTATAATCAATAAGTAAATCCCTACGTGTTTTAGCAAGTAAAAAGTTCAATACCGATTCGTACTCTAATCTAGCATGTGGATCACTCAATCTCAGTATTTTGTGGTCGACAGACAAATTAGATAATATGCTAGATAATAGGGTAGTAAAACACAAATATTACTAGTGGAAAGAGTATACCGAATGCGAAGAAACCGCGTAGATCGAGTAGGGCAGTGACTGAGATCACAGCAACACAGCAATGGCAGACAGTAACTCCACGAGCAAATTCACGATGGCCAGCGGCGTCACTGGTCGACGTCGACGACGGCAAGGGGCGGCGCTGACGACGGCGGCGACGGCGGCGAGAGGTGGGGCGAACGGGGCGCATGGGGAAGAGAGAGGGCAGTCGAGGCTGTTGAGGGATCTGTGGAGATTTGGGGTGTTGGCTGTGGATGGGGAATGGGTTCAGATGAGGAGTTCGGAGGTTAGGGTTTCGACGAGGGGGAGGGAGGTTGATGGAGGCGATGAGGTCGAAGGTCGGGAGTGGCTAGAGGTCGACGGCGATGGGGGATTTCGAGGTTGACGACGAGGGGGGATTTGGGGTTGGTGATCTCGATCGGGAGTGGGTTGCGGGATGGAGCTCGGGTTGGGTTTTGGGAAACGAAAAGGGAAAGAAGAAGATAAAGGTGAAGGGGCTGTGTGGAGGTGGCGGCGGGTATTGGATTTTTGAGATTAGGGTTTTTGTAATAGGGATTAGAAAGATTATGGTAGAGATTTGTATTGGGAGATTTTAATTGGAGGATATATTTTAGAATTAATCACTAACTCTAAAATTAGATTAGGATTTATCACAAACCCTAATTTTAAATCTCAGTTGTATCACACAAAAGAGAAAGAGGAAGAGCAAAACTCAACACAGATTTTTTTAATCAATAATGGCATACTTTCTCATTAATCTCAAGGCCTTTAAATAGGCTCAAAATACATCTTGATACAAATCTCCAAAATATTCTCAAAATCTAAAAAATACAAAAAGATTACATATGGCTATAATTGCCAGAAATAAAAATGGAAGTGAAATAAACTAAACAGGAAGGATGTCCTCATCAGGTTCCTCAAGACTCGTGCTTTATTATCTATAATCTCTAGAACCTACACAATCACAAATCAGAATTATGTCATTTAATCAAGTAAAGGATTTGATATCTAGCATGAAAAAAATCAGTATAAAAATTCCCTACAAATTTTCATTTGTCAGGAAATATAACTATGTTTAAAGCAAGGTTTACAAGCTCGGTATGTGTATCGGGAGCTGGTCTGTTATTTTTCGATAATATCAGTCATATAGGAAAGATCAGTAGCCAACATCCTTATATTATACAACCTGTACATCTCAGTATCTGCCACATTTGAAACCTTATTTAAAGCATATGTTCCCAAGGTTTATCATCTTCACCTTCATTTGTTGGCTATAAAGCACAAGAAAATAAAATATCTAACATAGGTGGTCAACCTAAAATGAACAATAACATGACTCGTGGTGAGTACTGAGTAGGAGGAAGGTTTCTATCTCAATTCTCAAACTCAACATACACAAACTCAACATACTATCAGAGTTGCGCAATAAATGTGTTTGATTTCAATTAGCCGCTCTTGGATTTCAATAATGGACCAAGTGCAGTTGCGCAGTAAACAAATAACTCACAAATAACTTTTGATTTCAGTATACTGAAATCTCTATATTGAAATCTCTTTTGATTTCAATAATGGACCAAGTGCAGTTGCGCAGTAAACAAATAACTCACAAACTCTTTAAGGTTCAGCAAAGAAACCTCCAAACACATACACAAACTCAACATACTATTTCAATTCTTAAGTTTCATCTTCAATCCCATATACACTAACACAAAACCCAATACACTAGAACAACTAAAATTTGAACAACCCAACAATGGAACAACTAAAATTCTCAAGTTTCATCATCAATCAAAAAAACAAAAAACATAAAATCTGAAGAGCGGCTAAATGGAAAAACTAAAATTTGAACAAATTGATGAACCCGAAGAAGAAGAAGAAGATACCTGATAAAGGAAATCAGCTGCCTTTGAGATCACCAGTGGGAGGAGTTTGGTCGATGAAGACCGTGAAGAAGATACCTGATGAAGGAAATCAGCTGACTTTGAGATCACCAGTGGGAGGAGTTTGGTCGATGAAGACCGTTGGGAGTCCCCTGATCTCCTGCAGCAAGAGAGAGAAGGGATTTGGCGAGCTTCCCCGCCATTTCGAAAATTGCCAGATCTGGTGAGCGGATCGCGAGCGATTCTCAAATTGCCAGATCCGCGAGTCGATTTCCGAGTCCGTTGGAGAGAAATTTTTGGGATTTTCTCACTATTTTGGCGATTTCGTAGGTTTGGCGAGTCTCCGTTTGAGATGGTCTAATAGATTAGTATCTGTTGTATTCTTTTTCTCTATATATCAGTCTTCCAAACTCTCAGTATTCTTCTTCTCTATATATCAGCCTTCCAAACTCTCTCAATAATTACAGATTAGCTACAACTATGTCTGTTGCTACTTTGAGCTTCTAAATTAGGTTTCTCCCACTTTCTCTAGATCTCTTACTATTGTATATTATGCTTAACTAATAACTAGTCATGACAACCTCTTTGTTTGGGCATAATATTTTTTCTTTTTCAATAGGCTTGACGAGATATCTTTGAAAAAAGTCTTATTGTATTGGTGGTGTCATGTATTCTGGTTCATCTTTAACGATTTTTATGCTCTTTCAATTTAGCTCTAATTTGACATTTTTCTAACAATTTGTAGTAAGTCATGGAATTGAGGGTCAAAAGAGAGGGATCAAAGAAGAAAACGATTGAAGAGTGATTCAATGGAGATTGATCAAATGAATTTTATTTTCACACCATAATGGTTATATGCTTTTGGGCTTTTGTAAAATGGTCATTTACGGTTGTTAGGCACATATATAATTATCTTAATTTGACCTTTCATATTCATAATGCAAATTTATAGCTAAGAAATCAACAATTGCAAGGAAGTTGAACACAATAGTGGCTTGTCTAGTGGTTTTAAGTTGTGTGATTTTGATTGTGCAAGACTTTTGTGTCACGAAAATTTGAGTTTTTGTACAAATTTTGTTCTCATATATAATTTCTACAAAGCAAAAGCAATTATGCAACTTTTTATTCCCTCTGCCTATACTACACTTACTAGTATTTCTGTTGTGCTATGTTTTGGATCTTTTAAAAAAGAACCAAGAAAAATTGTTGTGCATCTCAGGAAATGCATCTGCCTCATCTACTAAATGGAGTTGGTTTAATTAGGTAATGCTCATAAATGAAGTAATGTTTGTGCATGCTTATCAATGCAAGAATCTATACTACATTTAAAAGTAGGAATTTTCGCATATTCTAAAAAGATATTACTTTTCCACCATACAAATGCTAGTAATGTACATCTGTTACGATCACATGAATACATGTACCCAGTTATGTAAAATTAGATCTTTGTTAGCATCAATGAATGTTTTTAAACAATAATGTTTCGTTTACAGGTAATTGAGTGCTCTTTTGTCCATAAGACTTACTTTTGATTGGCATTCGTAATATCTGTGATACTGAACTTTAGAGAAACAAAATCTATATATTATGATTTTTAATATAAGTCATTACTATTCCATGTAAACCATTAGAGCATCCACAATGATGTTTGCTATAAAATGGCAAAATGGCAAATGAGAAATAGCAATTCTGGAAATTGCCACACTGGTTCATTTGCCAAGTTTTGAGAAAGATTTTTTTTTTAATCGGACGGAAAAATGTTGTTCCGTCCAAGAGGTATTTTTGTAATTTTTAGTAAAATTGAAATAGTTATTAAACAGTCATTAATTAGTCATTAGTTAATTAATTAGTGATTAAAATAACACTAAACCATTATTAAATTAAACATAAAAGTGATTAGTGCCTAAATTAATGGGTTAAACACTCGGCTGATGGTGACATCCTTCAAACCGGACATGTTGTCCCATTTCTTCAAATTTTGGTTTCGGATGGGACATGTCCCGTTCGATCCCCTTTTTCGTGTTTTTTTTCCAGACGGAACATGTTCCGTTCTTTACTTTTAAAAAAAAAAATCACGGACGAAACAACTTGTTTTGTCCGATCCTATTAAAAAAAGGGACAGAACAATTCCGTCCTCTATATTTTGAGAATGAGCAAATCGTTTCTCAAATATGAGAAGTTACTGCCGCAACTTTGCCAAAATATGGCAAAATAGCAAATCGATGTGGGAGGATTTTTGCCAAAATATGGCAAAATGGCAAATTTAGCAAACCATTGTGGATGCTCTTAGGTTTTCGAGTTTTTTTTTTTGAGATTTGATTTAGTATTAACTATTTATTATCTCTAATCTCAAATATTATAATGGGAGAAGACCTTAGTGTCATTTGTCAATCTTCCAACGCGTGCATTGTACGTGCATAACAAATATGAAGGTCTCAGGTTCGAGCCCTCACTACGTCAAATTTTTTACTTTAATTTTTTAATATATTAAATGTGCATCACACGTGTAAATTACTATCTATCTATTTATCTATCATATAATATATAATGTTTACTATTTTAATGGGAGAGTTGGGGTGTGTAACAAACAAACCCAAACTTTGTAACTATATAATCACGTATAATACACGTCCAAACTATATCCAACAAATATAAATGTGCACCGCACGTGTAGCCCAAATCAAAACATTCAAATATAAACTATTTTTTTTTCTTATTTGATATATATTCATTTAATTTGATGACTTTGCTTTTTTTTTAGACGTGCATCGCAAGTACATTATACTAGTTTTTTGAATGTGCTATTGATTAATAATGAATTGACAATCTTACAACAATGTATTTTAATATTATAATCACTAATTCCATTGTTGTAGTATTATTCATTCATACTTGCTTTTTGACACATGAATTTCACATGTGCATTTTACTAGTAAAGAAAAAAACCCAATCCAACATTCTCTCCCTCATTGATTAGCATTCTCTTCCTAAACACGATCAGGGTTTATCCCAAATCACTAATTCTCTTTCTCTCGGTCATTATCTCTTGTTTCGTCTAAAATCACTTGATTAGCTTGAGTTGAATTGGATGAAGACATTGGGCATTTTGGGTTTCGGATTTAGTATAAAAGATAAAGATAAGGAGTAATTTTGGGAATTTTAGCTTTAGAGAAAGACAAGGAGAATAATAGGGGGTAAGTGGGTTTTGGAGTAAAGGTTGGAGTGGAATAACTAACAGGAAGGAGAATGGTTGGGTATTAATTGGAAGAATTGGGGATATAGTGTTTTTGTTTTGTAATAGAAAAGGTAACATAAATCAAAGGGTGAGGGCATTTTGGCCATCTAAAAATATGTTTATCCAGTCATTTAAAGGAACAGACAGAAAAGAGAATACTTAACGGCATGGTGATATTTCGTACAAAAGGTGATGTTGATTTTTTTTTATAAATATTTACGGCAAACATTGTGGGTGTGTTTGATATTTTTACCTTAAAATGTAAACCTTAGGGGGTTTCTTAAATTTTAAATGTAAACATTAGGGGGTTTCTTAGATTCAAAAATGAAAATTTTGTCATTTTCCAATTCAAAATTACCAGAAAAAAAAAGTTAAACCGTGGTAGGGATTTTTGTGCCAAAAAATACGATAGGGGATTTCTTAATTAAAAATGCAAAAGTTGGGGGTTTCTTGATTTTTCTCCTATTATGCTACGTAAAATGACTTAACTGAAAGTAAGATCTCTCCTCAGGAGAGCATATATTGTACCTCAGAAGGGCAAAATAAGATGATATATATATTTTCTTTTAAAATATTACATTTGTAATGAACTCTTAGAGTTGGTTGAATGTAGTACACTCTGGAGAACAAAAGTTGGACATGGTGTAAGGGAGTTGGAGTTCAGGGGCTTCTTTTCCCTCTCCTTTGAACTAATGGTTTCATGTCTTTGAGTTTGTTTTTTCTTCTTTTGGGCTGGGCCTGGTTTTGAAGATCTGGTGTAATTTTTTTTTCTTTTCTATGATTTTTGGATCAAAGTCCCTTGACTTTGTGTATTTCCAAATAGGTTCTCCAAATCTTAGTATTTGTTATTAAGCCCCTCCTTGCAGGTTAAATGTGTATTGTTGGTTTTTTTTCCTTCTTTTTTTCATGTCCAAAACAATCCAAACCATGATTAGAAACTAACCATATCATGCAAAATGACAGATAACTTCAATCACAATATCTTATAGTTACTCCGTTTACTTTATTTTCTTTATATTCTCCATTGGCCCTTTCTGTCCACCCCATCAAACAATTAACTTATCAAGGCAAACACAACAACAAACATCTTGCTGGCAGAGGGGTTGAAATAGTTGAGCTTCTCCATGCCTTACCTTTTTTAAAGTATATGGTGATTGTATGATATATTTTGTTGCTATGATGCTATCTTGTTTATATAATCTTATTTATAAATTTAAATAACCCATAAAGTAATAGCGTGCCTTGGTTAAGTGAAGTTTATGCCTCAAATTGGGCCTCGCACCTCGTGTTTTTTACGGGGTAGTGAAATTGCGGTGCGCCTTACACCTTTGACAACATTGGGAATGTAAAATTCTATAATGGTTCGAAAGACGAGAGAGAGATGACGAACAAGGGAGGGCAGTAGGAGTAACTGATAGGAAAAGGGGGAGATGTGAAAAAGTGATGTTGTCTCACATTGGGTTTTAATTTAGTTTTTGGGTGCATGTGTGTTGTGTGGTGGGTGTTTAGGGGGGGGGGGGCAGGAGTGGGTTTGTGTGCAGGCTGGGCAGGAGAATTCTAATGATTGATCTTGATCTCGAAACTTTGAAGCCACACAAAAAATTTCTTCGGTTTGGGACATCTTAGGCCACATATCCAAGAACTGCTAATTTGAAATGACTATTTTGTTGCTATTTGATGCATAAACAAGAAATTTAAAAATTATTTATTTTCAATTTGTTTATGATGTAAAACGTAATCCTAAATAGAGAATTTCCAAGAATTTTAAAGGATTAATTTTACCAACATGTAATGCGGATCAAAGTTAGAATTTTAAACAATTAATCGGTTTGATGGATTTTCAAGAATTGAATTAAGTTTAACAAGCCCAATTAATAATTCAGTTCTAACAATTAATTATTATAACCTTAAGCGTTCTTAGCAAGTAACAGATGCAATATTGATTCGTACTATAATTAGGCAAGTGGAACATTCAATCTCGATATTTGTGGCCGACAGTTAAATTGAATAATATAATAGAGATGATAAAGCAGTATAACACAAATATTTGAAAAGTGAAAAGAGTATACCGGGATTCGAAGAAACCGTTAAATCTAACGCAAGACACAACAATCAGCGAACACAGTAAGAGAGAGATAGCAGCAACCAAGTCAACAATGGCAACAGCAAGGGCGACGACGGCGGCATCGCTGGTTGAGGACGGCGACGGGGTTGTCACAGCGAGGGGGGGTGGTCGACGGCGGCGTCGACGGAGGTGTGCACGGGGCGGTGCAGTAGTCGACGACGAGTTGGAAGGTTAGGGTTTGGCTGTGGGGGGATTAGGGTTTCGGGAGAATTGCTTTGGGGATGTGGGATGATCGGCGTTGATGGTGGAGATGAGGGAGGGTAGGGGCGACGGCAATGGCGATGGACAGAGGAGATGGGGGTGTCGACGGGCTTCGGAGAGAGAGGGGCATCGGTGGGGTGGGGATTGTTGGGTTTGGTTGCGGGACGGGAAAGAGACGAAGAAGGGGGGGTCGGCTGTATAGGTAATATAGGGAGTAGGGTTTTGGGTATTTTATTTGGGGATTTTTTTATTTGGGGATTTGGGATATTTTTAAAGTTTATCACAAACCCTAAAATTTTATTAGGACTTATCACAAACTAGGCAGTTAAAATCGGTTTTTGGAACTAATCGGTTTAGAAGCGATTAGCGATTAATCGGTTAATCGGAAAATAATCGGGGATTAAATCGGAAAAATCATTATATATATAATTAAAAAAAAATATATCTTTATTATCTAGCAACCATAAATCCAACATAAAACGATTATGAGATTATCAAATGGGAACATATAGTTATAGAGAAAAAGAAAAAAGTACTTGGTTTGAGCTGAGTTTAGATTCTGAATGTGGATCGGGTCGGGTCGGGTTTGCTGGTCGGTTCCATTAAACAAAAATAATCGGGGAGGAGCAGTGCGAGCATCAAGAGAAGGTGCAGATGCGGGCTGGGTCAGGTATGTGACCATACAGGGGGAGCAACGGCGGGTCGGGTTTAGGTTTGCTCGAGGAAGAAGAGAACCAGTTTGGGTTTGAGTTTGAAGATAATCAGTTTGGGTTTGCACGAGGAAGAAGAAGAGAGCGGTGATATGTCGGGTTTGGATTTGCGCGAGGACCAGAAGGGGTTTGAATTTTAAATTTAGATTTTGGATTGGGCCAGATTGAGTCCAAATAATGCAAACGAGCATGAAAATTAGAGGAGACGATTTAATCGGTTAATCGGTCACTTAAAATCGGCCAATTAATCAATAATCGGCCGATTATTCTTGATTAAATCGTCAACTATTGAAATATTATAAATCGCTAAAAAAATAATCGCTTAGCCTCCGATTAGCGATTAATCGGGGATTAATCGGGTGTAATTGGGGATTTTAACTGCTTAGATCACAAACCCTAATAATTGGATCTTAATTGTATCCCACGAAAAGAGAGGAAGAGAAAAACTCGACACAATAATTTTTTTAAAATCAAGACTGACATACTTTCTCATTAATCTCAAGGCCTATATAGGATCAAAATAAATCTTGATACAAATCTCAATAAATTCTAAAATCTCAGAAATATTCTATGCATAAAAAAAGATTATATATGGCTATAATTGCTAAAAACAAATATGGTACTGAAATAAAATACTAAACTAAATAGAATGGATGTGCTCATCATTCTCTCCGGGTGGGAGAGAGCTCGACCCAGTCGAGTCAAAATCAGTGATCCTGTCATGATGCTCCAAAAGATCTGGGTCCAGTTGTGGGAGCTCTTTACGATCACTACAAGTGTCATCCGACTTCGGCTTGTTCTTTCACCTCACCAAATACTTGTGCATAACACCATCTCTTGTAGAGATTATCAGATCATCTAAAATATTATTCAATTCTTCTGTCTGTGGGTAAATAGTATCAGGTAGAGGGGTAAATGTGGGAATCTCACCATTAGGCTGCAGGGTGGGCTCATCTATAAGAAAATTTCTATGGTTGAATTTTGAGCCTTCATAGAGTACTAGATCCTCAATATTGAAAGTCTTATGCCAAAGTCTTCAGGAAGGTCAACGTCATAGGTATTATCATTGATTGTTTGCAGAATCTTAAATGAGCCTGCAACACGTATGTTCAAGTTCTTAACGGATCCAGCTGGAAATCGTTCTGGACGAATCCGAACCATCACTTTATCACCAATATCATAAGTTATAAATTTCCTTCTAGTATCTGCGATTAAATTGTAGTTCAAATTATTCTCATCAAGTTCCTTGAAAATTTTTCTATGCAAGTCATGAATGTGATATGCAAATGTGGGTGCAGATTCTGTGACTCTAGGATGTTATAATACATGAATAAAATCTATAGGCTGCCAAGTGACTTGGAAAGAGATGAGTGACCCAGGTACACTCAATGGAGGTGACTGGACAGACTGAATACAATTGAGAGACTGGTCATCCTCTTTTTCATCAAAGTCATCACTTACATTAGGTTCATAGATAAACTCATTGTCGGGCTCATCAGCGATGACTGCGGTACCCTCTACTATATTGATCCTACTTGGGCTGGGACAGTTGACAGCAACATGGCCATATTTCTTACATTTATAGCACTTAGTGAGAGAATCAATCTTAGAATAGTCTCTTTCAGTGTTCTTACCCGTGTTGTCATTTCTAAGTGGATAGGAATTTGAAGTATGTTTGTTTGGGTAAGACTTGTTAGGGTACTGAGGAGAGGAGTGCTCAGGTCTAGAAGGATCAGGAGGATTCATTTTGGAGGAATGATCCATCGAATCGCTGGATTTGTAATGGGAACTTGCTTTAAGGAAATCTATATCGAGGACAAGAGCATAAGCTGCCGCTAATGAGTTCACATTTCTATGAATTAGCTCGTTTCTCAGATCGGTTCGTAATCCAGTCATGAACCTAGAGAGAGTTTGTTCTTCACTTTCTTTACCTAAAGCATTGCACCGAATAAGGAAGTCATCAAATTTATCAACATATTTTCGTGTGGATTTACTTTCTTGATAAGGTTGGTTCCATGAATCTAGCAATCAGGTGTGGAACGATAACGGTACATATCTCTCAGTGAGTTTCTCTTTTATGGCTTCCCAAGTGGCTATGGGTGCAGGCCTCGGCCTCTGCGGGCATGTTCAAGATTGGTCCAGTTTGAGCTTTTCCCGTCAATTTCATAGTGGCAAATTTAACTTTCAGGATTTCGCTCATGTCAAATCACACAAAGTAGTGGTCCATCGCATAGATCCAATCAAGATAAGCTTGGGGTTCCATGTGGCCTTCAAAATGGGGAACGTCAGCCTTAATGTTCCTTTTATATTGTTCGTCAGGGTCACGTTTTAGATGTCGATCGTCACGAACATCCCCTTGAGGGATCTGACGATTAGCATGAAGCTCAGAGCATCCACAGTCGTTTTTCTCATTTGCCAAAATATGGCAGCTACAGTAATAGCATATAGGGGAGTATCATGCAGTCGTCGTTTCTCAAATTTTTCTCATTTGGCAAAAGACCAAATTACCCTTGGACTTTTAAATTCGTTCTATATAGGTTGAAGGGCAATTTGGGAAAACAAACCCAAAAAAGGAAAAAAAAAAAAAGGAAAACTTCCCTGGACGGGATATCATCTCCCGGACGGGAGATGATTCCCCGTCTGGGGATTTTTTCCAAAAAAAAATTATATTTTAAAAGGGAAGGACGGGGTATCATTCCCCGTCCGACCCTTTTTTAAATAAAAAAAATTCGGCAATCCTTCGGACGGTATATGATTCCCCGTCTCAGTCGATTAAAAAATATTAAAATCCTTCGGACGGTATATGATTCCCCGTCTTCTATAATTTGAGAATTCTTACTTTCGTTTCTCAAATTTGAGAAACAAATTTGAGAGGAATGGGAAAAATGGCATATATAGCAAACGATTGCAGCGCATCGTTTGCTATAATATGGCAAAATGGGAGATTTAGAAAACGACTGTGGATGCTCTCAGGGGCAACAGTTTGATTTAAGTCCACTTTCTCAAGCTTTTGATTGATATTGGCAAGAGTTGCTTGAATGGCAGCTAGGGTAGCGAAAATATCAGAGTTGTCCATTTCAGGTCGGAAAGGTCTAGGGTTTCTAATTGGGTGATTTGGGAGGGATAAGAAAGGCTCGTCAGGATCTGTAATGGTGCTGCGATGACGCATTCACCAAAAAATGGAAACTAGGGGTCGTGTGTGTACTTTTTTTATTTTATTTTAAATAAATCTGAAATGACCTAAAATAAAGAAAGAAAACTAAAAGACTGCACGATCCTAAATGAATGCAAAAATTGATGCCTAAATAATGCAAGAACTAGGGTTTTAAGAACCTTCGCTTTGATACCAAAATGATGTAAAACGTAATTCTAAATAGAGAATTTCCAAGAATCTTAAAGGATTAATTTTACCAACATGTAATGCGGATCAAAGTTAGAATTTTAAACAATTAATCGGTTTGATGGATTTTCAAGAATTGAATTAAGTTTAACAAGTCCAATTAAATTTCTAAGCGTTCTTAGCAAGTAACAGATGCAATATTGATTCATACTCTAATTAGGCAAGCGGAACACTCAATCTCGATATTTGTGGTCGACAGTTAAATTGAATAATATAATAGAGATGATAAAACAGTATAACTCAAATATTTGAAAAGTGGAAAGAGTATACCGGGATTCGAAGAAACCGTTAGATCTAGGGTTGGCAGCAACGCATGACACAGCAATCAGCGAACACAGTAAGAGAGAGACAACATCAATCGAGTCAACAATGGCAACAGCAAGGGCGACGGCGGTGGCGTCACTGGTTGAGGACGGCGGCAGCGTCGTCACGGCGAGGGGGGTGGTCGACGGCGGCGTCGACGGAGGTGTGCACGGGGCAGTGCAGGAGCAGTCGACGACGGGTTGGAAGGTTAAGGTTTGGCTGTGGGGGGATTAGGGTTTTGGGAGAACTGCTTTGGGGATGTGGGATGATCGGCGTTGATGGTGGAGATGAGGGAGGGTAGGGGCGATGGCAATGGTGATGGACAGAGGAGATGGGGGTGTCGACGGGCTTCAGAGAGAGAAAGGGGCGTCGGTGGGGTGGGGATTGTTGGGTTTGGATGCAAGACGAGAAAGAGAGGAAGAAGAGGGGGGGGGGGGTTGGCTGTATAGGTAATATAGGGAGTAGGGTTTGGGGTATTTTATTTGGGGATTTGGGGTATTTTTAGAGTTTATCACAAACCCTAAAATTTTATTAGGACTTATCACAAACCCTAATAATTGGATCTCAATTGTATCACACAAAAAGAAAGAGGAAGAGAAAAACTCGACACAATAATTTTTTTAAAATCAAGACTTGACATACTTTCTCATTAATCTCAAGGTATATATATAGGCTCAAAACAAATCTGGATACAAATCTCAAAATATTCAAAAATCTCAGAAATATTCTAATGCATAAAAAAAAGATTACATATGGCTATAATTGCCAAAAACAAATATAGTACTGAAATAAAATACTAAACTAAATAGAATGAATGTCCTCATCAGTTTACTTCAATTTACATTGAAGATTGGGCAATGTGATGAACTGTCAGAGAGCATATATCTTGGAACTTAATAATTTGAAATGACTTTGGACACTTTGATGCATAGACAAGGAAATTGTGGAGAATTTATTGCTTATTTCTATTCTCTTCAGTTCATGTTGATGTAGATGATGAAGCGGTCTGTTAATTCTCATTGATCAAGATGAAGAAAGGGTTTGATAATGTGTTTGAATTTGAATGATTTACTTTTGTGGAAAGAATGGACAACCACCACGAGCTTGGCTGGAAAATTTACATTAGTACATGAGAAATGCTCACACAACTGAGTTTATGTATTTGATTTGTGAGCGTGAATGTGGTGGTGTTTTTGGTGCTGAGTGAAGGGGAGAGAGGGAGAGAGAGAGAGAGAGAGAGAGAGAGTTGTGTGTCAGCAGAGAGAGAGAGAGAGAGTGTTGTGTGTCAGCAGTAATTGATGCATCCATCCCAGCATCGTAGAATAATTTTGTTCTTACAGTCGGCTTTAATTTCAGGTCTGGGAGTGACTCCTGTATCAGTCATTGCTGTTCTTTCTTTATTGATTGGCTTGGTTCTCGGATTTGTAGCTCGTCCATTTTTCACCTCTTATGTAAGCAACTCCTTATATCAGCCACTTCTGACGTTATTTTCACTTGAATTCTTACCATAATAATTCTTACCTCAAAATTTCTTAGGCAGGAAATCAGCAACGTCCACTTTGCCAGCAAGACATGGAAGCACTACCAAACATATCTGGGGAGGATAGCAGTGACAACTTACTTCGCCATCAGAAACGCAGTTGCTAAGTCCACGCTCTACAAACTAATGCTTAGTTATGTTAACTGCAGTTTATCTTATCTTTCTATTGTGTTCCGAAATATTAGGCTTGAAAGACATGCCCAGTGTAATAAGAAAATGACTCTTGAAAGACACCAATTCAAGGAACCTGTTTCTTTACTTGAACCAGTTATGCTGCCAAGCAACTGCGGTGTTGAAAAACCACAGGTTATTTCTGATCAGTTAGAGGACTTGATCAGTTTTGAGGCAAACAATTCTTGTGAGCCGAAAATTGAGCTTGAACATAACTCAGAAGAAAGTTCCTGTAAGTTGGACGATATGATAAATACCAATATGCTGGAGTTTGGGGGAAAAGCTGCACAGACTCTAGTTAAGAGGAGACAGAGAGGTTGATGGGCTGTAAACAGTAAACTACTACTACTACTGTGCATCCTTGTCACTGTTTTTTCTTTTCTTTCCCTCCTTTCTTAAGATATATGTATGAATTTAGTGATGCTGCTGTGTGTATGGATGAGATGAATGTAATGATCATGTAGAATATCTGTTTGGGGTTTATGGAATGCAAGGAAGCACTAAGATTGTGTCTTTGTTCTTTTTGTCATTAAGCAGAGTTAGGTGTCAATTTTCGAGATAAAATTTCTTCAAGTGAAGCGTAGCCCTACTACTGTAAATCTGAAAGCATTGTGTTAACGTAATCTCAAAACCGAAGCGCTACTAGAAAGGCACAAAATCATCATAAGTTCATAACCCTGTTGTAGGGGTTTGTTATTAATTCTGTCCAATCACATAGACCACACTATATGGGGGTAGATAGACCACACTATATGGGGGTAGATACACATCCCATACGGGGCTATATGGGATATCTCTATATGGGATATCTCGTAGTTAGTTTTAATGTATACGTGTAATCTTGCGTTCGTTGTTTTGATATATCGGATAGAGCCAAAAGGCTCCAGCCATCTAAAAATATATAAATCAATAAAAATAGTAAGTTACAGACAAAATTACAAAGGGTTTTACAAGATGTAAAACCAGAAAGAAGAATACCAAAAAGAAGTAAAACAGAAGGAAGATTACAAGACATGATTCCTAAAAATGGTGAAAAGCATCCCAATAAGGGATCTACGATGCAACAGTTGAGCAACACCGAACAGGTAAACAGAGCACACCGCCAGGAGTTCACCGCATGAGTAGGAGCCAAACAACCCTGCCACGTCCATAAGTGGATCAGAACCAAGAGACAGCGCCGTGAAAAGGAAGGCCAAAACATCCCCACACGAAGACATCGAGCTCCACCAGCAGCCCAAGAGAAGCTCAAGCGGCATCGGAAGTTAAGCCTGACCGAGAAGGCTAAAACTCAACTGTGCCCAAGCTGAAAAGCTGACACAGATACAGCTTTCCTAGCAAGAATACGAGCACTCACACGAATCTGCGAATTACTAAATACTTTCTTATTGTATTTCCGCTTAACTGGGGGAGGAACAACCTTCACCAATGGGGATGAGATAGCGGCAGGGTCAAAACAGCTAGCTAGCTACGTCTTTGCTGGGACAAAAAGGGGTATCGAGAACACCGGAAGCAACCGATGAGGATAGAGTGATGGGGATAGTATGAAAGGAATAACCGTAGAAAGAAGAGTCATCAAGATTCGGCGAAGACTTGAGGGGAAAAGCGTGCAGGATATGCATCACCTTTCCCAGGAGATGATTGATCCAAGAATGAACCCCTAAATGTTGATACCACGAGGGGAAAAGCTAGCTACGTCTTGCGTTCGTTGTTAAGCTGAATTTTTAAATGTGTAAATTGCATGTGGTTTTCTGCGTATTATACATTTTTTATACTCGTTGGCATTTGTGAACATTTATATAGAGCAGATTTTCAATGTGCGTGAATATGGCTCTCTTATTCACACAAATGTTGGAAATATCAGACATTATTAAATGCTTATTTCATGACCAATTCTCCTCATACACGACGCAACAATTTTCTATTGCAGTATTTGTGAAATTTGTGATCACTCAAGCTATTGGATGGTTGTAGAAATAGAAAGGTACCTCATGGTAATGAATGGATAAAGAGGAGGTTCGTCAGAAAAGGTCAGCAAAGATAGAAGATAATCCGATTTTTTTCCCAAACTGTCCCAATTTTTGAAAGTTTTTCCCAAACTGCCATACTTTTTAAAAAAATTTTCAAAATGCCGTACTCGCTTTTTAGAAAAGCGAGTTTGGCTAAATCCTCCTCGCTTTTTCAGAAAGCAAGTCTTAGGGGTTGGTTTTGCAACTGCCGACAATCGCTTTCTAAAAAGCGAGAGGGAATTTAGCCCAAACTCGCTTTTTAAAAAAACGAGTGTCGATTAGGACTTAAACCCCCAAACTCGAAATCAGATCTCACATCTTCTTTAATTCTCTATCTCCTTCTCCTCTTCGACACGAAACACTAATCCAAGATTTTTTTGATCTGATTTCAACCATTAACCCACCAAATTTCGTCGAATCACTCACGAAAATTTTCAATTTCTCATCTTCGTTCGATTGTCCACTTCGAATTTGGGGGTGCTTCGATTTCGGGGGTAATTGCGGCGGAATTCTTCACATTTGGGGGTGAAACTTGCGGTGGAGGTGGAGTGCTTCGAATTTGGGGGTAAAGCTTGCGATATATTTATCAAACTCTATCTTTTTTAATGTTGTATATGTATGTTGATATATGTAGTTAAAAATTGTGGATAAAATTTGGATATATGTCGAAATTGGGGGTAAAAATTGGATATAGTTAATAACGATTGTATATAACGATTGTTTGGTAAAGTTATATATGTAGGTTATATATTTTGGTAAAGTTAATAACGATTGTTTTTAGTTGTAGTATACCCTATTTTATTATAAATGACATGGGCGATGGGGAATGTGGAGGAAGGATCTAGTAGTAGACCTCATCGCGGCGATGGACCACATACTTCTTTCGGCCCACCTCCTCGCGGTGGACGTGGTGGTCGTCGTGGTGGTACCGAGCATACTAATGTAAGCTTATAATTGTTTATATTCGATTAATTTGATTATCATACAATAAAATGTTATATCGGTCTCTTGATATAATTGTTATTGTTATATAGGTCCCAACTAATCCAAATGTGGAGGGTACTTCTTCTTTAGCCCCTTCATCATCTTATATTTCTCTCGAAGGTCCAGGTCCCCTCGACCCTACACTCCTTACTCTCCAGTCCCAGCACCGTTCGAAGAATGTGTGGGAAGGTGAATCGAAGAAATGTACATTTAGGGGGGTCATCCACTACCTATGCACCCACGGATACACGAGATCCTAAGGGACTGTGGATTATATGGTATTGCATTGATGAACTCCATCAAGTGTGATTGGCCTCTTCTTACCTCACTGCTTGAGAGATTGCGGCCTGAAACACACACCTTTCACCTGTCAGTTGGGAAGATGACAGTGACACTGCAGAACATCTCTGTACTTACCGGCCTTCCAGTTGATGGGCAGGCAGTGACCGGCACAATGAACTTCGACCCGGTATATTTAGTGGAATAAGACCTCGGTATCGAAGTGGAAACCAGAGTAGTTAATGGAAAATTTATTCGGTTGAAGTGGTTGAAGGACACATTCAAGGACCGATTGAATGAAGATTACATTGATGAGGAGATTCAGTGCTACTGCAGGGCCTACATTCTTACACTGTTTGGAGGCGTGATGTTCCCAAATTCGACCGGACATTCTGTCCCCTTGATGTACCTCCCATTAATTGCAGATCTGGGACGAGTCGGACAGTACAGTTAGGGTAGTGCCGTGTTATCGTCCCTCTACAGGAGTTTGTGTTTGTGCAGTCTTGGTTCGGTGCAGATGAATGGACCAATGATATTGCTATAAGTCTGGAGTTAGAAGCGTATTCATGTGGGTTGGCCTGTAGTGCGGAGGCAATCACCCCACTGGGTCCATCTCCCCGAATACCATCACATGTTACCTCCACTCTGTGTGTACTGGTCTGGCAATCTTACATGGACTGCCAACCACAACAAGTGCCTGACCTACTTCCGTGATGAGTTGGACAGGTGGCAGATGATTGCGTTGTGTGGATGCCCTACACGGAGGCACGTGTTGCTCGACTACTGCCTATTTGCTTGTTCAGGCGCGATCTGTGGTTGACTAAAGCACCATTAATCAACTTCGGCACAGTTGAGTTCTACTATGTAAATAGAATCCTACGTCAGTTTGGTCTACATCAAATGATTCCTGTTGCCGAACCATTCAATGCTGATATGCATTCTACTACTGGAATGGGTTGATAATCCGGACATAATTGGGCCGCCAGCTTTTCTACATATGTTGAGAGATAGAATGAGCACCGGTTCGACGAAATCATTGGTGACATTCCTCCGTTCGATTGAACGGTGCATGCGAATTATATGGGCTGGTACGGGAGGATGACGAGACGCTATATATCTCCGACAGTGCAGACTCCTGCAGGTGTGGTAGTCCCGATTCGTCGATCGGCAGCCGAACCAGCAGATCAACATTCGATGAATTTGCCCATGTTCCAACCGAAGGCATCGGCTCTTCGTACAATTGTAAGTTTTTAAGTTTTGTTGTATTTTTTTAAGTTTTTCTAGTATTTTGGTTTACATATACATTCACTGTATTTAATAATTCAACTTCTCATATTTTGTAGATGAGCCAGACTTGGGCTATGGATAAAAAAATGTGCTGCTGTGTTGAGGAGCAACGTCGCGGATGCAGTTAAGGACCTTGCACGCGAGATGTTGACGTCATGTCGTGCAAAAGATGATGCTGTGGGCGAGGGAGCATCCTTAGATGCTATTCTAACCACTCCCGCTCATCGAACAGGTGCACGTGGTCCTCGTAGGAAGAATGTTACCCACGAACCCTCACGTCGTCCTAGGAACGAGTCAGAAGAAGAAGATGAAGAGGCTGAGATACAAGTTGAGGGGACACAACAACAACAAGAAGAAGATCCGATTCCCATGTCCGGTGTGACACAGGCCACTCCACAATGAGGTAAAAAGCAAAGGAGTCCTCCCACCTTCTTCACCCTCGATCCGTGAAGCTTCTTTCAATGTTGTTAACTTGTTTGTATTATGTAATGTTTGTATTATTAATTTTTGTAATGTATGTTTCGATGTTGTTTCGATGTTTTGAGATGTTGTAAACAAGCACCAAATTTGGAATGTATGAAGAATGAAATGTTCGTATGGGGTGTGTGAGTGTGCGAAGGTTTCATTTTTTCAAAGTTATGAACGATTTTGTTTTTTTGTTATAGTTTGGTGAATTGGTGGAGTAGTTGATGAAGTTGTTTGAATTGATGAAGTTGATGAAGTTGGTGAATTGGTGGAGTAATTTTTGAATTGATGAAGTTGTTTGTGGAATTGATGAATTTGGAATTGATGAAGTTGGGTTCAATTTGGTGAAGATTGTGGTTATGTATGTCCCAACTGAACAATGAGTTGTTGGGTTGTGTATACAAACCCAAGACTCGCTTTCTGAAACCACCTCGCTTTCTCAGAAAGCGAGTGTTGGGTTTGTTAGTTTTCCAGAGCTGAAGCTCTTCTGTGGAAAACAAACTACTATACAGTCGCTTTCCGAAAAAGCGAGTCTACCTGAAACCACCTCGCTTTTTCGAAAAGTGACTGTGGAGTAGTTTGTTTTCTAGCGAAGAGCTTCAGCTCTGGAAAACTAACAACTCAACACTCGCTTTCTGAGAAAGCGAGTATGGGTGAAACCACCTCGCTTTTTCAGAAAGCGACTGTGGAGTAGTTAGTTTTCCAGAGAAATGCTTTAGCTTTGGAAAAGTATCTACTCAACACTCACTTTCTGAGAAAGCGAGGTAGTTTCACCTAGACTTGCTTTCTCAGCCTATATGTTTTGTACAAGCAGACCCAATATTCGAGAAAATCGAGTCTAGTTAAAAGTACCTTGGTTTTTTGAAAAACAACTGTGGAGTAGAGTCTTATCCAGAGATCAACTTGTTCTCTGGAAAGACTCTACTCCACACTCGCTTTTCGAAATACCAAAGAATTTCCTACTAGACTCGCTTTCTCAGAAAATGAGTCTTGGGTCTGCTTGTAAAAAACATGCAGGCTCAAGATTCGCTTTCTTAGAAAGCGAGAAGATCTATATTACACTCGCTTTCCGAAAAAGCGAGTGTAGGCTTCAAAAATGATATCTTCATATTTGCTTACAATACTCATCAAGCAATAATCACACTCATTCATAACAAATGGAGAATAACGCTTCTTCATAATTAAACTCAAATAATTTAGTACAATTACATAGTCCAAATTACATAGTACAATTATAAACATACAACGATTAAATGTTTTGAGATCCTCTATTAATACAATGCTGCTTATTGTGTCCATGCAACCCACATTTCGAACATTTCATCTCCGTACCCCTGCTAGACCTATCTCTAACATCCATGTCGTTGCGAATTCTCGTAGATCTAGGCCTGCCTTTCCTTGAACGTCGCAAACTAGCATCAGGTACGAGTCGTGGTCCATCAAAAGTAGGACAATATGCTGGATCAAGAGTAAGATGAAAGACGGGTGCCCATGTTTGTGCGAATGAAGTAACAAGGTAAAATTTATCAACAAAAGGCTTGTGATCGATTGCACGATATGCACAAGCTGCCAACACATGAGAACAGGGAATATGATATAGTTGAAATTTCATACAAATGCATGTTTTGGTACCCAAGTTAACAGTGTGTAAGTTTCCACCCTTCCTTTCTGCACTTACCATGCGTAGACCCGTTTTGACGGAAAAAACTCCATGTTGATGATGAAATATTGTAACCTCATGTCAGTTTGCTCTCCCACGGCGACTATCGGTCAATTCATATACTCTTCGAGCAAAAATCTTCCCTTCAGATAAAAGCTTATTGGCTTCCTGTCGATGAGTAGTAAAGTAAGAGTTTAGACGATAGAAGATCATCTCCACAATTACAGTTACCGATAAGCTACGGACACCTTTCAAGACTGAATTGAAAACTTCTGATAGGTTCGTAGTCATTATGCCGTATCTTCGACCTTCATCTGCATAAAGTGCCCATTTCTCAACCGATTTCTCTTTCAACCAATTAGCCGCCTCAACATTGAAGGTTTCAAGTTCAGCGAGTTTGGTCATGAACTTTTTGGGTTGGTTTTGACACGCTATAATTTTTGCTTTTTTCTGCAATGCCTTGCTACCAAATTTACTGAAGAATTTGTAGCGAAATGACGCATACAATAATGATGGTATGCATTAGGTTCGTTCCAAGCTCTATTTTGCAATTCTATAGCAGACAAAATACCAGCATGACGATCAGAGATAACACACAACTCAGTACGATCGGTGACAAAATACCGAATGCAACTCATGAACCATGTCCACGTATTTATACTCTCTCCATCAACTAATGCAAATGCAAAAGGAAATAAGCAATCATTAGCATCTGGGAAAACAACAATTAACAAACAGCCCTTGTACTTACCGTACAAGTGAGTCCCGTCAACACTAATAACAGGTCTGCAAGACTTGAAATCTTCAATCGAAGGACCAATTGCCCAAAATACTCCCTTGAATGTTTCCTCACTAGGACTAGACTGATATTTATCCCAGTGGACAACAGTTCCTGGATTTGCTGCTTGTATCGCTGATAGTAGAAAAGGTAACTTCGTGTATGCTTCTTCGAAGGTACCGAACAATCTCTTAATTGCCTTTTGTTTTGCAATCCAAGCTTTCTTATATGAAATCTGATAATTATATCGTACTTTCACTATCTCAATAATGGCCCGTGGTGTTAAACCTATCTCAGACTTCACCACATTCACAATCAAATTGCAAACAAGGTTAGAATCAACTTTACAATGGTCTTGATTCAACGTGAAATTCGAACAAATATGAAGCCCAAATATATTCTTCACCACAAAATTTGTCCCGCCTTTTGGAACAATTACTCGTAATCTCCAAGGGCATCCACCTTCACTTACTACTGGGGGACTATACACAATCTCCTCAATTGTACGTTTTCTAGGTGCCATTTTATATTTAACAGTGTACAGTGACAGTGAAGATTTCAATGTGACGAATTCATGATGTTTCTTGATAGAATACAGCTTCACAGCCCGCTGAATCGACTCTTTACTTACAAACTCCTGTCCAATGTATAATTTGTCTACATTGGATGAACCAGACGACTCTTGTGGAACTTGATGTACTCTAGCACCTTGTGTCATCTCCTTGGTAACATGAGCGTTAACATTGACATAGCTATCAGTAGCTCTCACTTCATTAGAACTGCTGTTCGTAGGATTAACATTTGCTACATTATCATCTTCGTCCCCATCATCATTTTCTACACTCTCATCAACTTCATCGTCTGTTTCTTCCTCTTCTTTATCATCGTCTAATAAGTCGTTGTTAATAGTAGCATTTTGAAATAATTCAAATAAAATGTCATTTGGAACATAGTCATGAACCGGACTAGGTTGACGTGGCAACTCAACTTCTGTAGAATTCGGGCTTGTTGTATTTGTGAAGGTGTCTTCTTGTGAGGACAGTGGGATTGCTTGTGAAGGTACTATCATACAATATTATTCCCAAAACAAGGAGTTATGATCAGTATTCCATGGAGTTACAACAAGCAGTTTATGCAATATTCGGTAAAATTAATATAAATTGGGGTCGTATCATCTTCTCTAGGCTTCATAAGGCTTATACTTCATTTCTTCCTTTTAGTGCCCTTCTTACTCAGGTTTTTTGTGCTTATGGTGTCGATCTCGATGTTGAGACCAATGTAGTAAAGCACTATGAGTCTTTTGATCGTGCAAGTTTAGCACGCATGAAGCTTCTCTCTTTTCCACCTAGGTTTCCTTCTATGACTTTCTCTCCTGTTCCTTTAGCTACTTCAGCTCGTCAGTCTTCTGCTTCTAGCTCCTCTCGTCTTCGAGCTGATTTTGATGATCCTCGCAGTATTTATCATGCTGTCAATTATATCATGGATCGTCAAGATGTTCTTGAATCAAATATTTCTCATCTTACCCACCTATTCACCACTCAGTTTCCTCCTCCCTCTCATGGTGGCCAAGATGAAGATGATGAAGATTGATGCACAAGTATTTTAATATTTCCTTTTTATATGTATTTTCTACTTATTGTTGCTTTTTCTATCTATTATGTAATCGTCTGAACTAAGACTATTCTCTTTTTATATAAATATCATTTTGCTATGTATTATTTTTTGTGGTTTATTTTTTTCTCCATTTTTTTGTTGATGACAAAGGGGGAGAAAATATATGCTATAATTTTTATGTTGCTTTGTGTTTATGTTACTATGTTTATGTTGCTTTGTGTTATATTTTGGTGATACATATCTTTGTGCATGTTTTTATGCATGTTTTCACACCTATGCATATTGTCCATTTGATAGGGGGAGCATGTGAGCACTTGTAATATGCATGTTGCTATGTTTATGTTGCTTTGTATTATGTTTTGGTGATACATATCTTTGTGCATGTTTTTATGCATGTTTTCACACCTATGCATATTGTACATTTGATACGGGGAGCATGTGAGCACTTGTAATATTTATTCCCATTATTGTAAGCTATTGTGTTGTCATCATCAAAAAGGGGGAGAATGTTGATTCTTGATTTTGATGATCACAATACAATGCAAAGTTGTTGTGCTACTTCTTTGATATTACAGGAAATACACAAAAGCAAAATGTTCTAACAAGCTTTACAAGGTTCTTAAAGCAAGTTGATCATGCAAAGCTACAAACAAAGCTCTTATAGCTAATTGATCAAGAAAGCTACAAGGTTACCAGCTTCAAAGAAAAAGACGAAGGCTAAAGCTCCATCTCAAGACTCAAGACTCAAGACAAGACCTTTGCTTCATTATGTTGTATTAAGTGTCTTGTAACAATTGTAACTTTTTTTATTTTCTTTGAGTCTTAGAAATTCTGTAATAGCCTTGTCACCTTTGCTTCATTCCATTGATCCTTATCCCAATTAGTAACTTCATAAATTTTCTTAACTAATTCTGCCAATGTAATGGTATGAGGTACCCAAACTATTTCATAATCCACCGCACTATAACAACAACCAATCTTTGGATCACGAATTATTTCACCACCAAATTATAACCAAATAGGAATATTGTAATCCATGCCTACATATATTTATACGAATATACGAGTTATTATCTACCCAAAAACAAAACCTATGAAAATGAACACAATAATTGGCCAATATGCATCATACCTTCACAAGCTTATTCGAAAGGATATAGCCATAGATATTTGGGTAGAAGAGGTGAAGTTGCTATCCTCTTCAAGTATATCAAAATATCAAAATTTGGATCTTTCAGATAATGGGTTTAGGATTTTTAGAGCGATTGTATGGGTTAATCGATGAATTTTTGTGGTTATTTGATGAAAATGAGATGAAAGATGGGTTAGGGTTTCAGGGTTACAAGAGAAGGAGGAAGATAGAGAATTAAAGAAGAAGTGAGATCTGATTTCGAGTTTGGGGGTTTAAGTCCCAATCGACACTCGCTTTTTCAAAAAGCGAGTTTGGGATAAATCCCCTCGCTTTTTGAGAAAGCGAGTGTAGGCATTTGCAAAACCAACCCCTAAGACTCGCTTTCTGAAAAAGTGAGGAGGATTTAGCCAAAATCTTTTTTCAGAAAGCGAGTTGGGCATTTTGGGAATTTTAAAAAAAAGTAGGGCAGTTTGGGAAAAACTTTCAAAAAGTGGGACAGTTTGGGAAAAATTCAGATAATCCAGTGATATAATCATACAAGTAATAATTTATCTATCATAATCTTTTATCTATACAAATAATGGTGGGTATTTTATAGTTGGTAGAAATAATACTGTTTGCAGTTGAAGTGCAAAATCAGCTGGACAATCATATTACATTTTGAACAAGCCAAGCAATACAATGAGTTGGACAAAGTGATTATAAACCGAGCAATCATATTGGTTATTAATGACTTGATATTCCTTTTAGAAATCCCAGTGCAATCTTGTATGATTTTTGATTGGGTTTTCCCTACATTTTTTACAGACAAGAATTATGAAATAGGAACTGTAGGGCCACAGTTGAGATTTACTGTTTGGAAGTGTGGCCTCAAATACAGCAGGAGTTCTTGGAGTTGGAGAAGAAGAAGAGAAGACGAAGAACAGCAGGAGGTAGCAGCTACAGCCAACAATGTGTTGTCGACCGCACATTGTGTAGTCAATCGACATGCACAAGCTTTTCCCAGGGAGCTGTGTAGTCGACCGCACAGTCGATTGCCCGACTCTCGGGTTTTGGCAAGACTCAATTGCAGTCAACCGCTTTGAGGTGTGGTTGATCGTAGTGGCGCTATACGTTTTTGGGCTGTGGGTTTCGGGTTCAATAAGCTGTATTTGTGTATGTCTTTTAGAGTTTACTTGATTGCTATATAAGAGGTTGTAAACTCCAGGGTTTATGACGGAGAATTGGTGAATGGTATCATTGTACAACTTCAAGAGAGGTTAGTGCCAAGTGTTTCAAAGGCGTGAGAGAGAGAGAGATTGGGAGTTTTGACCTCTTTATAATCTTTGTATTTCTTGAAGAATAAGAAGTATTGGTTATCTCTGCGTATTATTGTGTTTGTCTGGTTGCGAGATCTTGTGATTATTGTGGTGACTTGTTCTTGGTGCATCTAGGTCTTGGGTATCTATTTTCTTGTGGTGTGCATTCTGTTATTGACACTACAAGTGGTATCAGATCTCTACAAGTGATATCAGAGAAAAGGTTTCGTGATGGCCGATACTCAGTCGAAAGTCGAGTGGTTCGATGTGAGTGATTTCACGATGTGGAAGATTCAGATGAGAGCGTATATTTGTCAGAAAGATCTAGATTGTCCATTGTTTGATGAGAAGACAGAAGGTACATACAAGAATGCGAAGATCTTGGCGGCATGAATTCGTTTGGATCGGAAGGCTGCCAGGGCAAATTTAGTTGAAACTGAGTATAAAGGCGTTGTTTCACATCTCTAAGGCAAAAACAGCAAATAAGGCTATGAAGATTCTCACGGATATGTATGAGAAACCGTCAACATCTAATCAAATTCTTCATATAAAGAAGTTGGTTAATATGAAGTTGAGGGAAGGGGGTTCAGTAGCAGAACATGTGAACAATTACTGTATGGTTTACAACCAGATGGAAGCTTATTGAAGTTTTCAGAAAGGCAACAATCATTGTTAAGTCTATTTACTTTGTCCAATAGTTATGGTACGGTGGAACAGACTATTACAGGCACAATGACAGATTCGACTGCTCTATAGGATGTGGTGAGTAGCATTCTGAATGAGGAGGTGAGAAGGGTGAGAAACAGAGGATTTTCATCATCATCTTCTATGAATTCCGCAATGTCAGCTAAGAAGAGACGCGAGATGTCTAAGAGCAGTTAAAGAAGAGAGGATTAGAGTAGTTCATTTGAGAGTGGGTCTGATAACAACAATGAGGAACGTGGACCTGAGTGTTGGTATTGTCATAAGAGGGGTCACACGATGCGCAGTTGTAAGACAGTTATGAAGAAGAAGCATGAAAAACCAAAGTAAGCCAATGTGGTGGCCATTGAAGATGGCGAGTTATGCTTGTCCGCTAGGGTGGAATTGGAGACACAAGATTGGTGTATTGATTCGGGAGATTCTTTTCATTGCACTTCGAGGAGGGAGGTGTTTGAGGACTATAGAGATATGTGATCGTGGTGAACAATCAGCGAGGTCCTATAAGTGGAGTTAGTACTGTTCACGTGAAAGCTGGCAATAATCAGAGTATTCTCTTGCGGGAGACAAGACATGTTTCAGACTTCAAGGAAAATCTTATTTCGATAGGAAGGGTAGATAAAGAGGGGTTATCAACTACATTTGGTAGTGGGGGAGGGGGGGTGTATAGCTACAGGTTCATGGGTAATAGCAAGAGGGAAGCGTGAGGGAACACTATATTTGCTTAGAGACGTGAGGGGCGTTTCTCCTATAGTTGACTCTCAGCCGGGATCGAGTAGTAGGTTGTGAGAAGTGCAATTAAGGTCTTTCAATTGTGGGGTAGATTCATAGGAGGTTGCACATTTAGTGGGAGCTGCTAGCCATGAGAGGAATCCTAGAGAGCAAGACATTGTTGCAGGGAGGGTTCTTTATGATGGCAGAAGAATCTTCAAGTTGCTCTTGTGAGTTAGAGAGCACTGATATTGATATGCGGGGTGATGTCGATGAATGTAACCGAAATGAGGCTATGGGAGTTGAGCAGTCTGCGGATATTGTGGATGTGTCGTCTACGAATACTTCTAGTGCAGAGGGTGCATTGAGAGGTTTTGAACCATGTCTGATATTAGCAGAGATTCTGCGAATTGGGGAGTCTTGTAACACATAATCTGACACGTGAGGTTATTTTTCTGTTGTTCCCTATGAGATTAGTGGGGCACATCCTTTATGAGCCTATGAGGGTGGTTGGTGCACTCCGTGTGGTGGAGTGACAGAGGTGCTCTTCATGAGAGTGAGGATTACTTGGGTCTTTCATGAGTTATGGGAGACTGACAGAGATAATGCGAGGTAAAATACAATAACTTTGAAGCATTGTGTATTTGGTCCAAGTGGGAGATTGTTAGGAAGTGTGGCCTCAAATACAGTGGGTAGGAGTTCTTAGTGTTGGATAAGAAGAAGAGAAGACAAAGAATAGTAAGGGGCAGCAGCTGCAGTTAGCAATGTGCAGTTGCCGCACATTGTGCAATCGACCGACATGCACATGCTCTTCCTTGAGACCTGTGCAGTCGACCGCATAGTTGACTGCACGACTCTCGAGTTTTGGTGAGACTCAATTATAGGACCTCTTTGAGGCGTGGTCGACCGTAGCGGCACTGTATGTTATTTTGGGCTGCGGGTTTCGGGTCCAATAAGCTGTATTTGTGTATATCTTTTATGGTTTACTTGAGGGCTATTGTCACACCCCGCTTCTCAATGTACGGAAATACAAGCACGCAACTAAGGCCCAACGAATTATACAAGTATTCCAACTCACATTATTCATAAGCTGTACAATTATAAGCTCAGCAAAATAGGAAAACACATCCACACAGGTAACCGTAATGGTCAAATGAACAGGAATAGAATAAAATAACCAATATCCGAGATACAAGAACTTCGGGTGAAAATGTCCGAGAATATAATGTACTGAAAGAAATACAATCCAATAAACAGTTCACTACGACTAGCTAGATAAAGTAGCGACTATAAAGTAGATAAATAACACTAGAAATTCCAACACGGCTGTTTAAAAATTATGTTCGCCAAGTTCCTCTGGTATCTCGTTATCGGTACCTGTATAAACATTATTTGAATTAGGTGGGGGGGGGGGGGGGTCAGTTAGAGCAAGCTTTAGACAATAAGTTGTAACAAACAGTATAGTAGCAAGATAGCAAGATATAACATGAAATTAACAAGAAATAGCAGTGCAATTACTAAAATAGTATGATGCAAGTAACAACTGGAAGTAAGTACAATCAAGACTTCAAGGTATAATCAATCAGTAACGAAGGATTATGTAATCGAAAGTCATATCATCGAGAATCGGGAATCATGGTATCAAGAACCATGTAATCGATACCAGTGTCAATGTTCAGTGTCATTCTTAAGTCTATCAATTTTATTAACTTATTTCATGCACACAATCTTGTATTCCATATCACAGGTTCATGTGCCTATCAATCAAGTGATGTTTGGACTTAAAATAGTGAAGTCTACAAGATTATGTGAAGTCTACAAGATTATGTACTCGGGAATCATGTAATCAAGAATCATGTACTCATGTAATCAAGAACCCAGTAATCAAGAATCAATAATCAAGAATAAAGAATAAAGAATTATTATTACAGGAAATAGGGTTCCCCTTTCGAATACACTCTCTTATATTGTCCACTATTAAGTTTTACCCTTATAACCCTGGCTTATTATTCTTTTATCACAGTCAATCATGAACATGTAGTTGATGCAATCAGTGAGGGGCACAGTAGTATCAAGATAGTCATATCACTTCGTAGGGTATTGGATTCTAGAGGTGGCCCCCACGAATTCTAGAGGTAGCCCCAGCAGATTCTAGAGCTTCTCCCCGCAAATTCTAGAGGTGGTCCCTGTCGATTCTACGACATGACACTTAGTTCTACGTGACTGGTGATGGCAACCGGGCCGGGTTGACCCGTGACTCGCCCACTTTAACTCGGCCTGCAATTAAGCGGTTCGGGCCCGGGTCGAACCCCCGGGTCGACCCGCCAAATTTGTAAACTCAACCTGCTCGACCCAACCCACGAACCCGTTGACCAAGTCAAACCCACCTGCCAACCCGCGGGTCAACCCATGGGTTTCGATCCATTGAGTTTTTGATTTGACCCGTTTGGATTTTTTGATTTTTTAAAAACATTTTTTTGCTGTTTTTTTTTATCTTTTTTTTTTGCTACAAAATATATGTATATGTATATAGATATACTTTAAAATATTTCAAAATTTTATAAAAAAGAGTGAAAATATCAAAATTAATTGAAGACTACCCACGACTCAATTAGACAACCCCCACCCTAGCTATTTATAACCAACTCCACCTCATCATTCCTCTCACCTCACTAATGTGGGGCTAAAAGTTTTTAAAGTTTAAAATCCAAATATGTTTAGTCCCACATTGGTGAAGTGAGAGATGTGAGGATGTGAAGTTGGTTAGAAATAGCTAGAGTGGGGTGGGCTAATTGAGTAGTGGGTAGTGAGCAATTAACTTTGTTGTTCACACCCTTTTCATATAAAATTTAAAATATTAACCAACTTATTATAAATAAAAAAAACCAACCCTGGCCAACCCGTGACCCGGCTCGACCCGAAATGGGTTCGACCCTAACGGGTTCGCGAGTCGACCGGGTCAAGATTTTCAAATTTGAACTTGGTCCGACCTGGTCCGAACCCGCCCCAAGTTGGGTCCAGCCCGCGCGGGTCTGACCCGACCCGACCCGGCCCGGTCGACCCGAATGCCATCACTATACGTGACACTTAGTTCTACGAGGTACTTAGTTTTATGTGGCACTTAGTTCCGCCATCCAAAAGAATAGCATTGACTATAACAATCATTGGCAGATCTGGGCCCACGCAGCACAAGCACCTGCTTTGGGCCCTCAATTTTATAGGGTCCCATATTTTTTAAGTATTTACAATGTTAAAAAGTAAAATGTAATATTTTTGATATAATTAAATTATATTAACTGTTGGCTTATTAGCTCAGTTGGTTAGAGTGTTGTGCTAATAATGTGAAGGTTGCAGGTTCAAAACTTGCATGGCCAATTAATTTTTCAATCAATTTTTTTTTTGTTGTAAAAACTAATTTTTTTTTACATAGCCATACATATGTCATTTTACTTTTTTATAAATTTAATATGATTTTCACTTAGCCCATGTATGTCACTCTATGATATTTTTTCAATGTTCTATTATTGTATATGATATTTACCTGTTTATGATAAATCTCTAACCAAATCTTCAAGTGCACATGGTTATTCTACATTTTAAGCTTCCAACTAGTATTCTCATATACGTATATTCATCATCATTTAATTCTGATCGTGTTCTATAATATATCGTATTAACCTCTTTGAGATAACATATTTCGTTTTTTCTGTTAGAGTTTGTCTGACTTTTGGCCACGAGACATTTCATATAAAAAGCGTACGTTATCAATTAATTTTTTTTGGAAGCATATATATAAATTTGTTTTCATTTAAATTGATTATTCTCCAATGCCCCAAGTTTGTTGCATTTAAATAATTGTCATTATTATTATGTCAACTTGCAAAAGGCCAAATTTGAGAATTTACTTAGGGCCCCCTGAAACTCGGATACACCCCTGATAACAATAATGATGCATGTAACAAGAGTATCAAGACGGTAATCGAGAAGGTACAAGAGATGATGCGATGCATGATACAGAGCCATGATGGTAATCAAGAAAGTAAGTGGTAGATGCAAATGCATGACATAGAAATATCGTATTGATCTACAGTATATATATATATATATATATATATATATATATATATATATATATATATAATGCACTATCAACAAATCTGGACAACAACACGCGTCTGTACTAAAACTCACTTTCCTGCTTCTATGGGAATGCAAATCTAGTTCCGTCGGAGATTCTAGAAAGTAGAATCTCTTCCGAATCCAACGCCTACTCACTCAAAAAATTTTAAGTTCAGTAGCTATGCCTACGAATCTATTCTTTTGCGGGTCTAGTGCACATGCAATACTTTGAAAATTTAGACGGTGCATTACTAAAACATCGATATCTCACAATCTATAAATTCGTTTACGAAACCATAAAATGTTCTGAGTTCTACACTCAAAGGGCTATGGCGGTCACAAGGGAAGAAATGACACCACTACGATAGTAACTAACGGTAACTCAGCAGCGAGCGATGACGGCAAGGAGCAATGACAATAAGCACGACAGCAAGATCAGCTACTATGTGGTGAGGAGAGGCAGGGCATCAAGAAGTTGTTCGGGTGTTTGGAGATGAAGGAAGCTGTGAAGTTGAAGAGAGATGGAGGCAGCAAGAGTCGAAGAGGATGCAGTGGAGTTTGGTACTGTTGGGATGAATGGGATGGAAGAGTTAATATATATGGGGATATACATATGATGGGGCGATTAAAATGAAGTTGGAACATGGCTGTTGTGGGTTGGAGGCGATGAGTGATTAGGGGATTAAATTAGAGTTAGGGAGTTATGATTATGATTAATTAGGGTTAGAATTTGAATTTAAACTCAAATTGAATAATCAAAATAATTTAGAATGGATAAAAAATATTTGCGCTTTAACAAGAATCAAATCGTGCATGATAAAAAGTCTGGTCTGATAAATAAAGTACAAGATTTACGTAATAAAATATGTACAAATAAAACATGGAATTAAAGCTATATAAGAGGCTATAGACTCTAGGGTTTAGAACTGAGAATTGGTGAATCATATCATTGTACAACTTCAAGAGATGTGAGTGTCGAGTGTTTCAAAGGTGATAAAGAGAGATTGAGAGTTTGATCTCTATGTAATCTTTGTATTTCTTGAGGAATAAGAAGTATTGGTTATCTCTGCATATTATTGTGTTCGTATGGTCGTGGGATCTTGTAATTATTGTGGTGGCTTATTCCTGGTGCATCTAGGTCTTGAGAGTATCTGTTTTCTTGTGGTGTGCATTCCTCCATTGGCACTTCAAGTGGTATCAAATCTCTACATTTATTTGGTCACATAATATTCAAGTTCTTTGGTATCCATTATAATCCTAGACTACTCGAGATCAATCCCTCTCCACAAAATATTCTGGGGCGTATTTCATCCCACGTTCTGAAATACTGGGGAATATCTCGCTCCACAGATTATTTAGGAGCCTCCCTTGTTATTGAATTTCTCTGTGGGTATTACTCTCGTCCTCGGAATACTGGAGATCAATCACTCTCCACAGAACATTCTGGGGCCTATTTCATCCCACGTCTAGAGTACTGGGGAATATCTCACTCCTTGGATCTTTCTGGAGTCAATGTTCCACTAGCCTGCTTGTGAATGTTGCTTTCGTCCCTGGAATACTGGAGACCAATCCCGCTCCACAGAATATTCTGGGACCTATTTCATCCCACGTCTGGAATGTTGGAGAATATCTCACTCCCTGGATCACTCTGGAGCCGACGTCACACAATCTTTCCCATGAGTGTCGCTCTCGTCCCTGGAATACTGGAGACCAATTCCTACCCAACAAATCATTCTGGGGCCTATTTCATCCCTCATCTGGAATACTAAGGAATGCTTCTCTCCATGGATCATTCTAGAGCTGACATCTTACTCATCATACAAGATCCCCGCATGCCTCCCAGCTCCCGGTTGCTGCACTTGGGGGTCGGTGACCACTCCCTCTTTAGAAAAGAACGAGGTTTTACAAAGGAGAAGGCAAAATTTTCAACTTCATGCTTTCTCGAAAAAATTTGCACAAACCAAGAGATGACCAAATGCCAAAAACTTCCATAAAAAGTCACAATATTTTAATACAGAATATATTATAAGTTCATCATCCATGGCTTGCAAGAGTGCAACCAACAAAATATATTACTATTTCTGGACCATGATAGCCCTCCCCACTTCATACTTCTTTCCGGCTAAGCTAAAGCTCGTCCCTGGCGAACAAGCTTCTTCCCTTGCAGTCGTGGACAATTCGATTTCATGTGCCAGGTTTCTACGCAATTGTAGCAGTTGTTTGTCTGGGCTCTTTATGGGCATTGACTCTTAAAATAACCTGGTTCCTTACAAAAGTAACACACCACCGTCTAGTTAGTCTCCTTAAGCCTTCTAGACTTGTGAGTTGAGTTCTACCTGTCATGGTCAGAAGTGAGAATATACTTCTTCCTCTTTTTCCTCGTCTCCACGTTGCCTTGATTTTGCTGGTTCTGGTTCATGTCTAATTTAGTCGCGGCTGCCCGTCAAACCAACTTTTCGAACCTTCGAATGCATAATTGTACTAACTTGGTTCTAAGTCCAGGCCGGAGTCCCTGTTCAAATCTCTTGGCTTTCTTCATCTCCTCTTGAACCATCTCGGGTGCATATCGCGATTGCTGCGTGAACTTGGTCTCGTATTCTCTGACTGACTTGTTCCTTTGCTTCAGACTGTGGAATTCCATTACTTTTTTCTCCTGCACGTTCAAGGAAAAGTAGTGTTCCCTGAATTCCTCCAAGAAATCCTCCCATGTTATTCGACCTTCTCCCCAGCCGCGCTTTACTGATTGCCACCACACCCCGACATCTTTTTCTAGTAGAATTGTGGCTAGTCGGACCTTACTGTCGTCTAGTGTTATCATAACTTCGAACACTATCTCTACTTGACGATTCCAATTGTCAGCTGCATCTGGATCTGCCTGGTCCTCGAAGACAGGCAGCTTTATCTTCTTAAAGGATTCTACCATCTTGACTGTGTCGGCTTTGTTATTCTCCTGGTTCCTTCCTTGAGCATCATGCGGTGGTATGGGGTTCCTACTTGCTTCGACGAATTGTCCAATCATCTGGTATATACGGGTAAACTCTACTTCAACATTGAAGTTGGTGTTGTTGGTCCTACTGCTCTCGCCCTCAGCCGTTCCACGGTGTCTGTTTCTGATTCTTCTGGACATCCTTTAAAGAAGAAAACACACAAGGTTAGTTCTGGATGTAGGGAAGATCATAAACATAAGTTGAAAAAGTGCAACAATTATGGTTTTGATCATCCTACAATCCGAACTAACCTAATTATATGGCATTTTAAGTCAAATTTCCTACTGCATTAGACTGCGATTGAAGTCAGTTCTGATACCAACTATAATGCCCCGGATCCCCATTACCGGACATCCGTGACACAACCAGAATCTTTTCCTTCAAATGTATCTCAACACAGTAAATAACACGAAAATTTAAAAACTTTTATTGCCATCAGAGTTATTACATCATTAGTTACAAATATTATCTTGATCTTGAACAAGGAATACAAATTACATAAACCCATTACAGCTTGTTACAAATAATCAGACTCCTCCTGAGGAGCAATCAACTGTCTTCCATAATGATAATCGACTGATCACTGCTGAACTCCGCTGAGTGGTCATTCTGCTTCCTTTGTCCCTCGGCTTGAGTTTTCCGCTGCACGACTCTTAATCATTTCTGTATCTGCTCGAACGGTAGGCATGTACACTACCACTCCACTTGGATGCACTGCTGGTCTTGGGTTCTCCTGCACTCACGACCCGTTATTCAGTACCTAATTGAGTGGACATGTCAGTAATTCTACTAATGCAATGCTGATAAGAAAAACAACGATCTCCAACCTGCACACCCACAAATCATCTTGAATGGAAAGAGAAACATGCATCATAATCTCCTAGTGTTTGTGTAAGCCATGACCTGTAGTCTAATAATATAGAGTACAGACACGGATGCACTTAATCTAATGTCAGCAAGACTCTAGATACACATGTATCCCATACTACATGTGCTTCAGATCAAGTCGTTTCTCCAGTTTCAGGGCTTTAAACCCTTGCCATGCAGACATTCTACTATTGTACTCAACCTGTTCCTGATAGGTACAATCGTGGCTGGTAATCCTGCAGTTATTACTACTAAATACAAATACAGTGGTGTCTTGTTTGCCACTAGTGCCCCAAATTGAATCATACCAAATGTCTGTGACGAAATTACAGATATACAATTGCATATTTATGGCACCGAAGATCCACGGGACAACAGCCCTATGGTCCGTTCGTATCTACACAACATAAGAATATGATGTCTCGAAGGTCTAAAATCCCCTATCTGATAGGAAGCTTCCGTTCTTACCACGACACTTCAGGAATTAACAGTGCGAGATACCCATAGCAGCATGTATCCCTAATGACAGGAAGAGACAACCCTAGCTATCACCCCCTAGTGTTGACTCTTAGAACGAGTCGGATTATAGGAAACCACCCCTAACACCAATTCGGTCTTCAACCGAACAATAAAGAAAACCCAGTCAATGCAATTTACTGAAAAACATGTTATTACTAAAAATCATACACGGTGTCGATCAAACAATGTTGAGCCTGACTGGTCTGTCAAAATAATAATTAATTGCAAAAATCGCACTCACCGATTCCCAATACCTTCACAGATCTTCGACCAATAACCCCGGCCCGTGACTCTCAGCAAGTAGTCCAACGGTGCCCAAAAGATGCATATATATATTCATGAATGAGGTAAACATATACAACCACCAATACTCGACCATTGACAGACTCAAGCATCGAGACACCAATCATAAATCGACCATAGCTATCTCCCAACTCACTCATGTCCACCATGAGTACTAAGCACAAGAAACTTATCTAAGTTCCTTGAAGTGGTTAAAACATCTTAAAAACTCAATAGCTCATGATTACCACACTGTGGTATGCAGAGGATTCCTCATCAATCGTCCAATAAAAGTAGTCCAGGAAATAGCAGTAGCCGGGATTCAAGCTACACTCATCGGAATAAAAAAAAAACAGGTTTCCTAGAAGGGTAGGAGACTCTATTGCAATCCCCTAGTTGACAATTTCCTCAGATTCCTTATATAACTATAGTTCCCCGATTAATCCCTACTTGAAGTCGATCGAGACAGCAGGTTGCTGAACTTGCAACATCTATAACTTTCAATATACAATTCGGAATTGCATGATATCACCCATTCTGGAAATCTAAGATCCTAGGATACAACTCTCTAGTTAGCCATTTCATCAAATTCAATCATCTTGATACTATAAAAATCCCATATTCTCTCAGTTGTAAATCTCTTCATGCACTTGCTGCACTTCTTCAATACCATAAAAAGTTGCTCACTCATCGGAATTACTCGATTTCGGATTCTATGAAAAGGTAGGAGTGTCTACTACAACTTCCTAGTTGAACAAATCCTCAGATTCCTCCCTTAAAGTCCTAAAAAACACCAAATTCTATCAGGTGCTCATACAGAACAAAATTGATTCATTCAATAAACATGGTCTCAACCAAGACTGGATCTGTCCTAGTCTTAGGAAAATCGTAACTTCCAAACCATGAACTGGAATTACATAATTCTAGATGTTTTGGAAATATATGACTCCCTACTACAAATCTCTAGTTGATCAATCTTCCAAATTCTTAACCCAAAATTCCAGAATTACACATCTCCATAGACTAGTCAATCTGAACTAAGTTGGACCAGGTCTACTTTAAAATTCAATAACAAATCAATATTAAGTCCAAAGATCATGAAATTTGATATTATTAAACCACACATATACCATTCCATTGTGTCCAAAATTTACATCCATATTCATAATACACAAAGAGTTATGACCCCTCCAATATAGCATAAAATTTCAGCTACTCTCAACAAGGTCTTTACTTCTTCACACTATTTATTTTTGAAACCTCATCAAATGTCATCTAAAAATTCTAAAATTTAAGAATCATCAAATAGACTCATATCACAAGCTACTTCAAAAGTTTCATAGCAATATCATAAACACACAAGTAGTTATGTTTAGATGAACTTTAGTAAAAAAACAGACAGCTTCAGCTACAACTTCCAGACCAGTTGCAATCTATAAATTCTTTGAGGAATTAAATGATCTCAGCAAATTATGAAATTTAAGACTATGGTTTTAGACACATACAAGAGTATCCACAAAAGTTTTCAGATCAAAATACCCAACCAATATTGAGTTATGATTTCGGAAAGTCATAACAAGTCTCACACAGTCAGCAGCTTTTTCGGCTGCTCTCTGTCTGAAATTGGACTAAGTGTTTGGGCTACTAAATACCTTACAAATATTATGAAAAAATTCACGGTATCTTTAGATATATGGAATAACAAGTTTCCAAAATTTGAGTCCCAAATTCCACACCGTTTGAGAGCTAAAAATTCCCAAACTCATATACTCATATATGTTCTTTAACAAAAGCATCATGAAAGAGTTATTCTTACCATAGAACTATTTTTTTCTTAGCATGTTAATTTTGTACATGAAAAATCAAACTTTCCTTGACTACTACCACATGCTAAAAATCACATTAAAAAATAAACTAATCTTTAAAGTTAGAGAGAATCACCCACTTCTTTAAATTTCAAGAACACTCCTTGTAGCTTTGCTTGCTTCCCTTTCCTTGCTCCTTGCTCTTGAAGAACTTGGCTTCCTCAAATCTCCTACTACTCTTCTTTACTACAACTTCCTTTCAAAAGACTTTGCCTTTCTTCTCCTTTTCTTTCTATTTTTTTTTTTGGAATCAAAATAAAACAAGAAGAAGAAGGATGAGAATAGAATGGAGCGAGGTGTTTTATAGGAGATGGAGAGTTAGGGTTTTTGGGGAATGGGCCGACCAACTTGGGAGGGGATGGAGGGTGAGTGTGGATGGATGGATGGAGGAGATGTTGCCAACACATACAATCTAGAAGATTCATGGAGCTTCTTGGAAACTTCATGAAGTCAACACATGGTGAATTGTTTCCACCATTGGATCTTCATCAAGATTCAAGTCATGATCATAATGATGCTAGGGTTCCTATGGTTACCATACCCTAATCCTTGTGCCAAAATACAATTCATATTTAATTCAAGCACTAACTTAGTTTATAAAAATGTACATTTATAGAAATTGTTATTTTTTCTCAAAAACTGTCTTGCCAAAATAATTGGGACAAATCTATGGTTTTATTGAGAAGATATCCCGAGCTTATCTTATCGGGTTCAGAGTAACTCATATATCTGAAATTTCTCAATTAAAAACTAATAGTTATTAGAAATATACATAATTGTGTGCAATACTCAATTGTGCACGGATTACTATGCAAAAATAACTATATGCTATTTTGAGGGGTATTACACTTGGAACAGACAATAGCGGAGTTAAAATAATAAATAGGCTAAAATAAAAAAAAGAAAAAAAATCCTTCAACCATTGCTCATTTTATATAAACTTCCCTCAGCTATTATTTAAAACCTCATTCAACTCAATTTCTCAAATACCATTTTAGACAAAAATGCCCCTCTTGTAAAATAAAGGGTATAATTTAGTCCTCTACATAATAGCATTTGCAATTTAGTCCATAAATTACAATGATTTGATTAAGGATTTTTGCAATTTAGTACCTCAATTAATGGGTGCAAACTACAGTGTTACCTTCTTTTTTTCTACTTTTTTTTTCAAAATTTTCTTTCGATCTCCGCATCCTTCTTAGATATTGCTAATACCTGAATCATCAACTCGATTTAGCCATTTGCTGCTTTTGTTTGGTGAAAACATGAGAGACTAAAATTGTTAAGTCGAATAAGTGGAGAGCTTAATTGCAAATGCTATAATTTGGATGACTAAATTATAAATACCTATTAATTGAGGGATTAAATTGTAAAAATTGTTAATTAGATCATACTAATTGAGATATTAAATTGCAAATGCTATAATTTGGGATACTAAACTGCAAATATCCTTTAATTTATGAACTAAACAACAAAGATCATTTATTTTAAAAGAAGGATAATTTCTTCCAAAAATAGTGGGAGTATTTGAAAAACTAAGTTGAAGGGGGTTTTTAAATAAAAATAATTTTTGAGGGAGGTTTATATAAAATGAGCAATAGTCGAGGGCTTTTTTTTTTAATTTTAAATTTAGCCTATTAAATATTGATCTTTTTGGGTAATGTTTTGATTCTTCATCTTCTTCTCTTTAGATCGTTGGATTTAATTTGAGAGATGAGGGTGAAATAGGGCATACACTACAAATACTGAAAAAAAAAAACTTGATGCATTGTATAAATCAGAAATGGGTTCAAATGAAACTAAATATAGAGTATGGGGTATATAAGTATTTCAGAAAGATGTTGGGTTTAAAAATAAATTGAATTTTCGTTTTGGGCTTCGAAGTAATTTTTTCAAAATTTAAGGGAGTGTTTGGTTGGAGGGAAATAGAGGGCAGGGGAGGGGAGGGGAGGGGTTTTTAAAAACTTTTCATGTTTAGTTCATTTTTTAGGAGGGGAGGGGAGGGAAATTTTGGGGGGGGGGGGGGTTGCAACACTCCTCCTGAGCCAATTTTAGCTCCCCTCCAAAAGTGGGGGATTTGGAAGAGAGAGAAATTATGTCTAATTTTTTTAATGTGAATTGACTAATTTGCCCTTTCAGTTAGTTCTCTTTGATATTTTCTCCACCCCTTATAATTACCCACATCCCTCACCTTATTGTATTTGCTTGCCACGAGGGAGATTCTATTGCTACTGAGGCGAGTTGAGTGCAAAATATTAAAACGAATCAGAGCCTCTGCAATCTTTTGTTGGTTCTTGAATCGCTTGCTGCTCCCAAAAAAAAATCACAGAATTGTAAATTTAGGAGTAGTTTGTCATGAACAGACCTATCAACTGGCCTCAGTCCAAAATCACACACGTAATTGTACGTGTCCGATTCATGTTTATGCTTAATGAGATGTACATACAGGTGCACGAGGAGTACGTTTATGATTGACTAGCAGTAACCATGTGAGAGATTGATCGGGCTTTTAAGTTTATAGGAAATCTGGAGTTTTTTTGTGTAATGGTTATCTATTACTTGTTCATGTGTTAACATTCCAGATGTAATTAATCTTCTAATGGGAACCGTGAAATTATATGTCAATGCATAAGAATTGAAGCCATTATTTGTAAGAATTGAAGCCATTACTACTGAGGCTCTGATCAACTACATATCATGAATTTGACATCTTATTACTATATATAAAAAAGAATAAATCAAAAACAAATTAATCAGTGCTCTGACATAATCAGTGCTGTGACATAATAATTCTATATACCTCTTACATAACTAAATAAAAAGGGTTCGATGATGATGTTTGCTATAATCTGTGGTTAATCCACCCGATTTTTTGCACTATGATTTCCTCGTCTTCTTAAGATTTCAATTTGCAATTACAGTAATTAGGCAAGTTAGCAAGATATGTTGTAATTGTAAATAAACTTATGAAATATTACTCAATTTGAGTTGCAACTTATTTGTATTCATTGTTTAAAGAAAACCCACTTGTACCAAACAATTTGGAATGCAATTGTGAAGGGTATAAAGTAATTTTATTATAAAATCTATTCTCTCCCCTTGTGACCCAAATAAGAAGATAATTATTTTTCCTCCACTTCCCTCTTTTGAACCAAACAGAGTCTTCATTAAATCTTTCCCCTCCCCTCTATTAAAATCCCTCCCCTCCCCTCCCCTCCCCTCCCCTCCCCTCCTTTGAACCAAACAGAGCCTTAAGAGTGAAAATCCCATGTAAACTAGGTCAAGAAGAAATAACATGGTTGTAAATTTGTTTGTCTGTTTTTGTTTTGTTATGTTTTGTATGTTTGTTTGTTTCTCTCACATTCTCTGTTACTGTCATAGTAACAATATTCACTAATATTCGCAAATAACCTGTCGGCATTATAATGGACAAATGGATTCTCAATTTATTCGCCAATACACGAATAAATCCTAGATTCATGAATTATTCGTGAAATTTGCGAAGTTTTAGCCACAAAATATGAGGAATAAAGAAGAAATTTTGAGATCTAATAGCATCTGTAGGCGTTTAAACTCAAAATATGAGTATTTGACATATAGCAGTGGAAAATATCGAAATGAGTTGTAGTTGTCTAAATTCAAATTTTGGCATTTAAACGAGGGACAAAATATCATTTACTTCGTGACTTTTCTGTTTTATTTTTCAAAAAAATTCTGATCGTTTTGAGTAAATCTACCTATATAGATGAGTATAGGTTGAGATGTATAGGATAAAAAAAAGTTGAGAAAAAATGAAGTGGGACGGGAGATGATTTCGGGATTTGACTTTTTTGATATTTTTTTTTATTCGATCGGATGGGAGATGGGATATCTATCCGATCTAATAAATTTTTAAAAAAATTAAAACTATCCGATAGAACGAGATATCATGTTCCGAAATTCAAATTTTGGCTTTTGCCATTTCTTCTTTCAAATATGACAGTCGACTGTTCATCACCAATCTAAAATATGAATATTTAGCCAACGACTGTAGCTAATTCTTAATCAAATTATCCTTTTGTTAGATATTTGGCCAACGACTATAGGTTCTCTAAGTGGGTTCAAATGGCGCAATCATGGATGGGTTGGGGAGGTTGAAGAAGAAAATAATTAGATTTGTTTCGCCAAAGGACAGCTTTACCTATGGACATTTTCATCAATTACATGTGAGGTTGTGTGTGAGACCAGGTTCTGGAGTAGATTAGAGAAAATTATTTCCTTATCCACATATTAAAACAAATATTCTATTAAACCCGCTAAGTTTTTATTAAATTCAGATTCTACCCCCATTTCACATTTTTGATAAGCAAATATGGAAAATTTTGCCGTGCCCCACTTTTTGAAAATATTTGGCACCTTGTCCCACTTCCGAAAACAATTAGCGATATGTCATTGTTTAGGACACGTCAGCAACAAACGTTATTGGGAAAAACGGCATAGATTATTTCGATGCCGTTCTTCCCAATAACGGCATCTGTTTGGAAAAAAAATTTCATGCTGTTATTCCAAATAACAGTATATGTTAATTTTTTTCTAAAGATCTAACAGTCTCAATTGTGAGCTGAGAGAGAATTGCAAAACTAAAATAACCTATGCCGTTCTCTGAGAGAACGACAACGATTATACTGATGCCGTTATTTTGAATAACGGCATCAGTTATTTTCGTATTACCTATATACAGAAACCCCCAAACCCTTCTCCTTCCCACTTTTGCCTTACGATTTTTTCTATCTTCCTCTTCACTCCCGTAACCCTAATCCCTAAAATAAAAATTTCTAAAATCCCAACTATTTGAGTGATTTGTAAGTTGCCAAACAACAATTATACATAGACTCTACTTTTGATTCTCACATTGATTATTCAAAATCAACCGGAATCCAAATTTGTGGTAAGTTTCGAAAATCCCTATTTTTTTTTACAATGTTGATTTTGATCTTTGAGAGTTGTATACATTGGTAGTATAGTACAAGTGGTGTAGATTTATCTTATGTAAGTAGTAATTATGGAAAAGTACTTATGGATTGTTGGTGATCTAGGGTATGTGAAATGTTGAATTGTTGATCTAGGGTTTGTGAAATTGTTATTGATTAGCAAGAGCTATATTGGTAGTATAGTAAAATTGATGTACAATAGATCCACGTAACTAATAGATATGTGAAGTGATTTTTATAGGAGATTGAGATGTGGATTAACTATATTGCTATCTTTACGAACTTAGATTCATCTATTTGTATTGTGTGGAGATGTTGTGGTGGTAAATGTTTGTTAATGTTTAGTAATGTTTAGTAATATTTCTGTACAAATTTTAGTATCTCTAGTCTTGTAATAATGTCTATTAATATTGTAGTTGACACGTTATATTTAATGTTGACAGACAAATGGATCCTACACAACCATCTTCTTCCCATGATGTGGGTGCTTCATCTGGTACTTTGCATGGACCACGGGGACATCCGGGTCCAATAGATCCTACCATCCTTTATCTGTAAAAAGATCACAGGTCGCAGGCGATTTGGAAAGGAGAGTTCGAAAAAAATGAGTTTTCGAATGCACACCATCATGGCGACGCACCCTTGTATTCAAAATTATTTGGTAAGCAGCAGATTTTACGGAATGTCGAAGTTGGCGAAAGTCAAATGCGACCACGCACTACTTATCGCTCTTATGGAGCGATGGAGGCCGGAGACACACACATTTCACTTACCAGTTGGAGAGATAACGGTCACCCTACAAGATGTAGCCGTCATTGCGGGTCTTCTAATCGATGGGGTGGCCGTCACCGGCAACTTGGTGTTCAATAAAGTGGCATTGATACGAGATTACCTTGGGCACGAGGTGGATGAAGATGATAAGGGAGTATTTGTTGGGGAATCAATTAGACGTTCTTGGCTTTATACGGATTTCAATAATCAACTACGAGACGTACCGACGGACATCCAACTCTAGCATTATACGCGGGCTTATCTGTTGTCGATGATTGGAGGTATTCTATTCCCTAATTCTTCTGGTGATGTAGTGCATTTGATGTACCTTTCATTGATCGCCGACCTACAAACAGACGGCCGATATAGTTGGAAAAGTGTGGCTCTGGCCTCCCTCTACCGTGTCCTGTGCAATTGTTCGATGTGGTCGATCCAAATGACCGGGCTGATATCGATATTGCAAATATGGTGTTGGGAACGAATACACCTCGACCGACCCCGGGTAACGGTACTTTCAGAAAGTTGGAGAGTGCAACATGAAAATCCCGTGTTGAGAGCTTCTCTTGGTGCCTACTAGACGGGTAAGCTCATGTGGAGGGATAACCCACGTGGTGTGCTCACATATTACAGAGACGAACTCGATCAGTTGAGGGAAGAGTACGTCCACTGGACACCGTACACAGAGGATAGGCTATAACGTCTACCCCCCATTTGCACCGCCAATAATCAACTATGGTTGAAATTAGCTCCACTTGTAAATTTCTCAATTGTGGAGTTCTATTACCCCGGCCGCGTCCTCCGCCAATTCAATGCACAGCAGCCCGTCCTCGTAAACTCAATGTACGACCGTAGACTTCACAACACTACAGGCCAGGATTGTTTACTGAATATGGATTGGGCCGATCACCACCGTGCTCATGTTGCATGTTGGAATGAGAGGAAGTACGACTTGGTTGTAGAAGGGATTGTGCCCTATGATGGATCAATTCAAACCGGGTACATGGCATGGTACCGTCATATCACACGGTTGTATGTAGCGCCAAGAACGGATCTCCCCGCGGGTATCCAACAACCGATTCCCGCACACCAAGTGGAACCACCACCCGCACATTCGACATCGCAACCCATGTATCAACCGAAAGCTTCCTCCTATCGTTTAATGGTAAAGTAATTTTAGTGTTAATTGATTTTATTCACAAAATTTTGCTTATGTTTGTTTACTACTAATAATTTTTATTCCTAATATAGATTGACAACACATGAGACATTGCGAGAAAATGTGCTCATGTCTTGAAGAGCAACGCTTCGAAGGCATGCAAGGAATTGGCAAGAGAACTCCTACTTCCATGTCGTACTTCTCTTGAAGAAGTTGGAGACGGTTCGCGCTTCGATGACCTTCTACGCTCAACCAAAATACCAACTCAACCGGCCCGACCAAACGAAAGCCGAGCACCACCTCCACCTCAACAAACAGTTGAAGCAGAACACCCCGCCCCTCCGGGAAGGGGTAAGAGTGTTCGCCTCCCTCCTACACAAAGTGAATTGGCAAATACCGAGATTTAAGTAGGTGAAGGTGATCAAGAAGGAGATGTTGGTCCAAGTGCACCTGCAACTCAAGAGACCCGGGAGCGTAGGTGAAAAGTCCTGGTTCGAAAGATGAGACCACCCCAACAATATACGCCTAGTTAGTTTTTTGCAAGAGTGAACTTTATGCGTAGGTTATTGTACTTTTGATGAGGTGTTCATCTAACTTTGGGAAAATTTTGATGACTAATAGTTAGTTTTTTTTGTAAATGTATGTTTTTGAATAAATTGAATTAAGTTGATATCTGTTTGGGTTGTATGAAATCTGTGCTACAATTTAAGGTGTGTGAGAAAATTGAAAATCTATTTGGGAGTGTAGGAGAATATATGTTTGGGAAAATTTGAAGTGTATGAGAATATTTTTTTGGATTGTATGAATTAAGTTGATATCTGTTTGGGAGAAAATTGATGAGTTCATGAGTTAATGAGTTGGAAAAAATTGATGCGAAGTGATGAATTGATGTGTCCAAATGTGGTGAAAATGTTGACGAAATGTGGTCTGTGCATGTATTGAAGTGGAGTATATGGCATGTGCATGTCTGTGCATGTTTTAATTGAAAAACATGAATAATAGATGCCGTTATTGCAAATAACGGCATCTGAATCCTGTAACGTTCTTGTGAATAACGACATCAGTTAAAGGCAAAATTTCGAAAATTTGGGATATCTGCCAAACTTTCTGTCTTCACATTCGTTCTCCAAGATAACGGCATCCTTAACTGATGCTGTTATCTTGAATAATGGCATCTCCAAAGAATGCCGTTATCTTGAATCACGGCATCTCCTATGAATTCTGAAACTGATGCCGTTATCTTGAATCACGGCATCTGCTAAGAATGGCGTTATCTTGAATAACGACATCTCTTATGTGTTAAAAATCAGAATTTTTGGGGACTTCTGCCAAACTTTCTGTCTTCACAGTTGTTCTTCTGAATAACGGAATCTTCTGAGTATGCCGTTATTCGGAAGAACGGCATCTGTTATATGAATAGTTGTGCATGTTTTTCGTACATGTTCTGTAGAGATAAATTACTAAAATCAAATATAATCAAATTCAACAACCATTCATTCCACAAATCTCATACTTAACTATTTAAACTTAAATTACTCAGGACAAAACTAAAGCTCTTTAATTCATACTAACTTAATGATAGATTTTACAACATTGATACAATAGCCGGATACAAGTTCAAGTGCCGGTAGACTATGAAGTCCCCACACTTTGTACATTCTTACAACTCCGTCTATTGTGTCCACTCACTCCGCATTTCGAACAAACTTTTCCACTGCTCCCACCTTCTCGAGCATCCATGTCATTGCGGATGCGAGTACTCCTTGGTCGCCCTTTTACCCGACGAAGACTTGAATCGGCTATGAGCACTGGTTCACTTTGTGTCGGCCAATATGATTCGTCTGGTATAGGATTGAAAATTGGTGCCCACATTTTTGCTAAAGAACCGGTAGAGTAAAAGGCATCAATGTATGGTTGATAATCATGCGCACGGGAAGCACATGCCGCTAACACATGAGAGCATGGCATGTGATATAGTTGGAATTTGCCATAAGTACAAGTTCGGCCCTCGAGGTCTACCGTGTGCCAATGTCCACCCTTTTGATATCCACTATCCATTCTAATGCCCGTTTTCACCCCAAAAATACCTGACCGATTATTAAATATTATTGCCTCATGTAAATTGGATTTTTCACGACGTACATCAATAAGATCCTGAATGCGTGGTGCCCATAATTTACCTTCACTGATAAGTGTCTGCGCGGCTTCACGACGATCAGTGAAATACATGTTTCGGCTAAAAAATATCTGTTCGACAATTGCAGTGACAGGCAAACTACGAACACCTTTTAGAACCGAGTTGAAAACTTCCGATAGATTTGTTGTCATTATACCATATCTACGCCCACCATCGGTAGTAAGTGCCAACTTCTCAATCGCTTTCTCCTTCAACCAATTAGCCCCATCAACATTGCTCGCTTCAAGTTGTGCCATCTTTTCCTCAAACTTCTTCCACTGATTTTGACACGCGATCACCTTCAACTTACCCATCAAAAATTTGCAACCAATTTTTTTATGGAAAGTGCTAGCAAAATGCCGCATACAGAACCAATGATATGCAAATGGTTCCTTCTACGTACCGAACTCATTTTGCATTGCTGATAATATACCAGCATGCTGATCAGAAATGACACACAGACCTGCATAATCTGTGACGAAGCACCGAATACAGTTCATGAACCATGTCCACGTCTCTATGCTTTCATTATCAACTAGTGCAAATGCAAATGGAAACAACCTACCATTTGCATCTGGTGAAACAGCGATCAATAAATAGCCTTTATATTTTCCATACAAATGAGTGTCGTCTACACTTATAACTGGTCTACATGCCTTAAATCCTTCGATGGAATGACCGAATGCCCAAAAAACACTTTTAAAAGAATCTATGCCCGGACTGGACGCAATCTTCACCCAATGTACAGCCGTACTCGGATTTGAAGCTTGAATTGCATTGAGTAGATATGGTAATTTAGTGTAAGCTTTTTCAAAAGAACCATATAGTCGCTCAATTGCTTTATGTTTAGCCTTCCAAGCTTTCCAGTATGAAATTGTGTAATGGAACCTACCCTTCACTATTCCAATTATAGCTCTTGGTGTTATTGCGAGTTTTTCCTTCACAATATCCAAAATGATCGTCTATACAACCATGGAGTCAATTTTTCTGTGATCCTGAGTCAATGTAGGATTCACACATGTGTGTGCACCTTCAAGCTTCTTTGTCACGAAATAATTACGATCTTTTGGCACAATTGCACGCAACCGCCATGGACAACCAACTACATTTTGAAGTGACGGATTTTCTGCAATGTCCTCGGCTAAATGGATGATGGGTGCGTATTTACATTTCACATAGTATAGATCACGATCTGATTTTACCGTCACGAATTCTCTGTGGTTCTTCACGGCGTACATCTTCACTTGATATTGTAGAGCATCTTTGGTTGGAAATCTTTGACCTATGAAGAGTTCATCCAAGTTGGAAGAACCAACGGAAGACTGTCCATGTTCATGTATGGTCATACGAGACATCCATTCATTGGATTGAGATCCATGCATAGCTGCACTTGTGTCCTGACTTGGCAACACGCTGGCATTGTTAACCGGCACATCAACATTGACATCAACAACCGGAACTTCAACGGCAACCTCCTCCTCATCTTCGAGACTGCGTTCCTCATCTTCTTCCTCTTCAACCAAATCGTTATTTATAACGGCGTTGTCAAAGTCTTACATTGCCATGCCGGCTAGCAAAATATTTTCTGACAATAACGGTGGATGTACCTGCTCGTATTCGGAGGAAACAGGTTCTGTTGGAGTTGTGCTAGGATCTTCGTCTGTATTTGAAATTCTAGCATGTGACTCGGCAGATAGTTTCAAAGTCCGTGCGGGCCTTGGACTTTCAATAACAACTCATGTAGTATTTGGAAGCCTCATTTGATCGATATATAACTCAACTGTGTTCCAACTATAACTTGGATCAAGTGTCCTAAGCATCACAGACCTCAGAGAATTGTCATTGTCTACGGGTACCAACATGAAATATTGCACATTCCCTTTACCAGCAGCATAACGGGCTCCGATTTTCAGACTCATTTCACTTCTATCCCAATTGGTGACTTCATATATCTTATCTATTAATTCTGAGTACATAAAGTTGTGGGGAGCCCAAATAATTACCGGTTCAACATCACTATAAGAATATCCAATCTTGGGATCCTTAATTACTTTACCCCCAAAATATACCCAAATACGGATATCAAATTCCATACCTAAGCATAAAAATTCAAACATATTCAAGTCATTCACTACTCACAATAAGCATAATATGGGAATACATATCAAACATACGGTTAAGATAATAATACATTCAAATTAAACCGTACCGCCACTAGCTTGAAAAATCTTTGTGGATAAAGAATGAAATGAGAGTGGGAGTAAGGAGGTAGGATGTATGAAATTTTAGAGCACTCCCATGGTTGAAATTTTTTGATTTAGGGATCTAGGGTTTGTGGGTTACAGGAGCGAAGAGAGAGAGAGAGAAAACGAATGAGAAGGGGTAGGAGAAAGGTTTGGGGATTCTGAATATAAGTAACTGTGCAAAACGAAAATAACTGATGCCGTTATTCAAAATAACGACATCAGTATAATCATTGCCGTTCTCTCAGAGAACGGCATAGGTTATTTTAGTTTTGCAATTCTCTCTCAGCTCACAATTGAGACTGTTAGATCTTTAGAAAAAAATTAACAGATGCCGTTATTTGGAATAACGGTATGAAACTTTTTTTCCAAACAGATGTCGTTGTTGGGAAGAACGGCATCGAAATAATCTATGCCGTTTTTCTCAATAACGTTTGTTGTGGACGTGTCCTAAACAATGACATATCGCTAATTGTTTTCGGAAGTGGGGCAAGGCACCAAGTATTTTTAAAAAGTGGGGCAGTACGGCAAAATTTTCACGAATATGTATAGAAAGCTACATATTTAGTCACTACAAATATAAATAGTTAGATACATATATGCATCAGTAGATCTATTGATATTTGAAAATAGTTTCCGCATTTTTACAGAATTTTTGCCGAATTAGATGGACTTTTTCTGAATCCCAAATGTTTAAACCTAAATGAATTATTTCTACTAGTATTATACACGTGTTGTGCACGTGGGAAAAAAGTGGGAGAATGAAAAGGACAATAAAAAAAATTACCTGCACGTGCATTGCACGGGTTGGGTTATGGACAAAGCCCTTCTCCCATTATAGTAGTAGAGATTCGCTGAATTTGTGACTATGCTTAGAGAGAGAGAAAAAAACTTTAGATTGTTCGGGAATTTCACTGGAATTGTCCTACTCAAATTAGTGCCAAAGTCACACTCATAACAATTTTTAGTTATTCATGTTACAGAACTTACACCACCCTGAGAAAAATTTTCACCAACAACACCTGATAGAACTTTTCACATCTTTCGGATGGCCTTACATCTACACCCTTGCAGAAAATTCACCTCTCTAAGAAAAATACCCTTAGATTCTAAGCCTAATTATGACACGATTTTTTTTTTTTTTATAACAAATGGAGAACAAATTAATGTTTAAGATTACAATAAAAAGTGAAAATACTGTAAAAGGTTTTAAGCTAATCGACCAAAATTTGTTTGTTTGTTTGTTTGTTTGTTTGGTTTTTTTGTTTTTGTTTTTGTTTTTGTTTTTTGTTTTTTTTGGTGAAAGGAGGGGAAATGAAAAATCGTGTGAAAACAAGAATTCAGAAATAGGTCGTCCAGGAATTACCCATCAGGTATAAATTGTTCACTGTTATTGGCATGGAAGTATTGCTGCATTGACATTTAATATATAATACGAGTAATTTACACATGCATGTTTACACATGTAATGCACGTTCTTTTTTCTAAAGCTCCTACTATTCACAAATTAATTTTAATGACACAAATTTATATGAATATCACTTTCATAATAATTATGTCGTTAATAAATTTAAAATTTGAGGACATTATGATAACTGACTAATTAATTAGAAATAGATGATTAATATAACTCTCACTTAAAATGTATGATTGAGATTGGATAAATTAAGTTGATTTGTCTATAAATGACACAACTCTAATTCTAACTCTTGACTTATAGTAGCAGAGATATTCTCTTTTAATATTTACTGGCTTCAAACAACCAAATTGCGAAAACAAAAAAAAATTAATTAAAGGTTGAAAAACAACTCCATGGTAAGACAAAATCATATTGAAGGGTAGATCCACTATTTTGATAAGATTAACTAGTGCCATTCCAAAAAGATAAAATGGATATATATTACTTCTTTTTATTAATTAAATAAATTAATTATACACACAAACATTATATACAATACTTGATCGATCACACTTAATTTATAAAGTTGCTGAATCCATCCATCTCTAAACCAAATTCCGAGGAAGCGTTCAATAGAAGCCACAAAATTCGTCAGGTCTGGATCGGGTGGGATATTTGGCCTCGACGCACCCCTTGTCGCATGTTGCAGCACAATCCTCACGACTTGCGCTGGGAATGACCATGCACTGCTCTCTCATGCATGGGCAAAAGCAGGCCTCATTAGTCGATTGCGCTGCTGCGTTAACCCCTACCGCGGCAACCAGGAGGAGCATTGTTAGGGTAATCTTGCTACACGCGGCCATATGGTATATATATATATATATTGTAAGTTTCGTACGTTTTGCAAGGAGAATTGAGGAATGAACACCGGAAATTGGACTCATAGCTAGCTAGGTTTAACATTGTAGAGAGATAATATAGAGAAGAAGATGGTAATTAATTATGATGATGAAATTAAGTCTTAATTTGTAGGGTGGGCCATGCGGAGCCCCTGAAGTGTAGGGCCACTGGATTGGTTTCTGCAAAGCAAAATGTATGGTGATCAGAATGTAAGGTCAAACGTTGAATCAGAAACTTCTTCGGAATGACGTACGGATCATGAATTTGACTTTGGAATTTAAAATATGGTTTTCCCCCACATATAGTTACACTTTAAAAAAAATGAAATTTCCATAACAACAACAACATTAATAATAACAACAACAAATTCTCATAAATCCTGGTTTTCTATTATGCTCGGTTTAGCACAATATTTTTTGTAAGGTCACAACCTATCATATCTTTTATCACCGTTTCCACCAAATTAGTTTAGGTCTTCCTCTATCCTTAACTATACCCTCAATACTTATCAAATCACTCTTTCTAACGGGACACTACTAGGTCTATATAGGACATGTCCAAATTACCTGAGGCGATTCTCTCTTAACTTATCTTGGATTGAAGCTACATTTAGCATGTCTCGTATATGCTTATTTCTAATTCTATCATTCATTGTTTTTTACCACACATCCATCTTAGCATGTCTCGTATATGCTTATTTCTAATTCTATCATTTCTTGTTTTTTACCACACATCCATCTTAGCATGTCTCGTATAATAACAACTATAAGTTTTATATTTTTTTAAAACCAACTGAAATTATTATAAATTTATCAAAATACCAATTGTAGCTCTGTTAAGTTATAGGAATATTTTTAGTAATTAGAATATATAAGCTCTTTGTTGGGTTTTAAACCCAATAAGAAATTTCTAAAATGGCGATAATGTCCGTTTATTCCTCTTTTAATGTTCCTTTCTTCTCTTTCAATCTTACTAGTATTTTTACGTATTAGAAAATAATTTTGGAGTTGGACGTTGGGGGAACGTAATTGCAAAAAATATTTTGAAGAAAAAACTACGATTTATACGTGCAATGGACATGTTTATCTCTACTAGGAGAAGGCCTTAGTGTAATTTGTCCATATCCCAATCCGTGCAACGCACATTTAATCTCTACTACTATAATGGGAGAAGGCCTTAGTATAATTTGTCCATCTACCAACCCGTGCAACGAACGTGCTGGTAGATTTTTTTTTTTTTTGCCCTTTTCATTTTTTCCCCAAAAATTTTCTCTACGTGCACAGCACGTGGAGAATACTAGTAAGTAGAATTGGAGTTGTATTTGCAACATATCTGTTTGTTTGGTGTTAAAAAAATATTGAAAATTTATTTTGCACATGTGTTACACATTTAAATAGGTGGTTTTTTTTTTGTTTTTGTTTGTTGTTGTAATTAATGGGAGAGTTGGAGTTGCACATACAATGCACAGGTTTGTATGTGGACAAATTATAACTCCAACTCTCCCATTATATATAGACTAGTAATTTGCACGTGCGATGCACGTCTTAATAAATATAGTTTTTTAAAATAAAAATTTAGACATAATCTGGATTTGAACTTAGAACCTCCTTTATAATAGTTATGCACGTGTATTGCACGGGTTGGTAGATTGACAAAACATTTACAAATGACACTAAGGTCTTCTCCCATTATAATATTAGAAATAGGAGTATTTCTTAGTTTTTAAAAATAGTGGGGGTATATACTAATTTTCACATTTTAAATGGGGGCATTTGCTAAAATATTCCTTTTTTAGGAGTTGCACGTGCATCACACAGGTATGTTTGGTGAATTTAGTTTGCCGTATATTGCACGTGTTTACTCAGTTACAAAATTAGGATTTGTTTGTTTACAATCCCAACTCTCCCATTAAAATAGTAGAGATTTATTTATTTATCTCCATTTGCTCCTTTAATTCCAAATATAACTCCCTTCAACTTTCATTTCAAACAAACACAGACACACACACCCAGAAAAAAGAAAAAAAAAACTCCATTCAATTTCTACTCACCTCCTCCTTCCCAACAAATCTAAAGAGACACAGGAACAAAAATAATAGTAAAGAATGCAAAGGAAAGGGAAATTTTGGTCCTTTCAATCTATTTAAGTCGAGAACTTAACAACTAGTAACATTATGCGGTATCTTAGAAAATTCATAATAGTTATAGGTGCATTTTTGGAAAAGAAATTTTTTTTTATAAGCCATTATTTTAGAGAAATGATAACATGTCACTGCAAATACGCAGCTCCATATGATTGGTCCATTTATCAAAATAGCCTTACTGAGGGTTTGAAGCGTGGAAGCACAACAGGCTTGTTATTGCACTGCAGCACCTCGCAAATCAGTATACATCTCACATTTCCAGATTGGCTCAATTGTTCCCCACTTTAACTAGTCCATCAAAATATGTTCTAATAAGTGAACTATTGACGATTATTGATGCTTCCATTCCACAGTATAAAAGCAAAGCAAATTAATGTTTAACCCAGACGATCAAAATAGTTTACACTTATTCAAGAAAAAGCATCACCAACTTCAGTCTGTGGAAGTTTGAGTGCAAGGAAGTAAGAAAGCTACACCGTACATAGAAACAAAGGTATTTTGATGAGGTAAACACTCTTTCAGACTTGGTGCAAGCCAAAATTTTCTTTATTCAATGGATTTTGGGGAAATAGCCTTTCAAGCCTCTCAGTTTTAAATTTCATATTAAATTTCCATCACGGGGAAAATGTGACAACAGGCGCTACTGATTATTATTTGCCACGGAGACCTATAAGGGGCCGGGGAAGGTTCCATTTTCTCTTTGCTCATTCCAGCGATCTACCTGCATGCACAGACATATATGTTGAAATTCAGACATTTAAAATAGATTATGATCAACAGAAAGCGTTATCAGCATACCCTTTCTAGGTAAGGGTATGAGAGTATCTTCGACTAAAATAAATGAGTAATGCTTCATCCACTACCATTTTGTTCACTACTTTAGGTGGCATACTTCTATTGGAGAGTTCTCCCACCTACTCTATCTTCATCTTCCCCTATCTATTGCCCCTATCTATTGGAGTGTGTCACCTAAGGTAGTGAAGAGAAAGAAATGTAGTGAAATTGGTAGTGGATGTAGCATTACTCAAAATAAATAAAACTATCAACATTTAAGTCAAAAGATCGAGTATCAAAGTTATTAGGCTACTTAAGGATTTGCAGACCATAAAAAGAATACCACAATAAGAATCAGGCCAGCTTATAATATTCTAGGAATCTACTGGGGATGTATAAAATGGAGTATCAGGTGACAGCACCTTCTCGTAGAGGCCCCAAGAGCAACCAAAACAGCTATAACACATCAACTTCATAATTGATGTGAGCATTTGGTTGATAGAAGGTTGCCTAATCAACCTGAGAATACCCTTCAGGGTTCATATCAAGATTTGAAACTCGGTTTCAATCTTAAACAATCCAAGATTCCAAGTATATTTTGGAAGATTTGGTTAGTTTTACGAGATTTGTCATCTATAATCACTATGATTAATATACTCATGTATGCGCATCTATAGGTATTTGCACAGACATGCATGTGTTGAAGAAGATATTTAGGTTCAAGTGTCTAGACTATTAGCATGTAAAATGCACCCGTATATCATAATGTTAGTTATCGATTGTTGAGAGCCTCAGTTATCCCTCGCTGCATTAAAATTGCCATCAAATCCAATATTTGTGAGTATACTCTAGTTGCAACTCTTGCAACTTGATAAACTAGTTTAGGGAATCTTGCATGTTGAGTTGCAACTACTTGGAGCGAACCAAACAAAGCCTTAGTATTATACACAGATGAAACAAATGTCCTGCACATGTGTGAAGTCATGCACGCACCCAATGTCCACATGATTCCATTAACCATTTTTTTAATAGGAAAGACTAGATTATTAGCATGTGCAAAGCACACATTCCATTTTTAAAGGTCCCATTTTTTTGTCTCAACACAGTACATGTATGAGGCCAATGTCCACACAACCATAACCACAACTCTCTAACAACAATAGTAACAAATATATGTGTAGGGAAAAACTTGTCTATACAAACATTTAAATATATTGAAGATGTATTGATGTATATTTACATCATTGTATAATACAGTTTAATTTCAATTAGAGAGATGTAATATATCCAAATTTTGAATTTAAAATATGGTTATAGAGCAACTCTCGGGTAATTTTCAGCCCATAATATTAACAAAAATATTCATCCATGTGCAAATCTACCTAGTTAAGCTATAAAATTGTCCTTAAACTATTATATAAGATTTTTAGCATTCTTACAATTCAAATTTAAAGTTGATTCTTGCTGTTTGTTATGCTCAAATCTCAGTAATATAAGTTAATTAGTCAGTTTGACAGCTTCTGTTTAGGAAAGCAATTAATTTGCAGATTAAGGAAGCCCGATTTTGTATTATTGTTTCCCATCATACTGTTGGACCTTGTAAACAACTTTTTTGATAAATTTAAGAAATTCCAACTTTCACGGGTAAATGGAAGTTATTTTTGGTGTCTGTGTGGACCAAATCAGGGGCGAAGCCAGAAATTTGAAGCTGGAGGGGCCAACAGCCCACAACTTACGACAGATGGCGCACAATCTACGATTTTATATTATATATATACTAGTTAGTTAATAATTGCAATGAACGTGAAAGGTTAAGTGTGGTTGAGATTTAATGATTGGGTGGTCGATTTTAAGTGAACGGTTAATATAACTCATACTTAAGAATGTGTGGCCGAGATTCATAAATCAATAGTTTTACACACAATGCACAAGCTTCAACTCTGAAATTATTGTAGTCGAGATTGTATTAGCTTATAACATATTAAGTCAAAATTATTTTCTAAACCCAAAGTTTTAACTAAGCCCACACGTGATCCCTTGAAGGTGTTTTTTTATACTCAATATGTGCTTCAACTCCTACTTACTAGTGAATCAGTGATGTAAAGTTATCTTCTCTAAGCTTTCTCAACATCCAAGATGTTGTCATCCAACAACAATTATTTTAAGCTATCAAAAAAATTCAACTGGTTTTCCGAATGGAGATATACTACAAGGAAATACAAATAGTAGAGTCAATTTCTACTTTCAACAATGAAAATGTTAGGGATATTAGACAAGCGAGTTCTAAAAGGATTTGCTTCCCCTCCGTTGGCTTCAATGTAGAAGGATTAGACATCCCTATGTACTTTCACCGATCTTAGATAAAATTTCTGGCTCTGTGATGGTGAAAGGCCTTTTTCTTTTTACCAAGCTTGAGCTTCCTCTATGCATTGCCTTGGAATGTCTCATACAATTATAATGCAATGCTTTTACATCCTTGGGTTCTTGGGATACCGCCTTTCATTTGTTTATCAATTTTCACGTGGACATTCCATAGTAACAAAGGCTTACTGATCTTCTAGACTTCTAAGTATAAGAGAGCATTATGTATATAAGAATACTTAAGAGTACTACCTGACAACCTGATTCTATCATTAGTCTAACTATGTGTTAACACTTTAATAAAAAAAATTCAAGCCTTCTATATAATACAGTACAGTATTTATTAAGTCATGGAAACTGTTAGATGTTTACACCGGCAGTTAAGAATTGAGTATGTGTTATATGCAGTTCAACTGTGATAAACTAAATTGCTCCCAAACAAAAAAAACAAAAAAAAAACTAACTAAATTCAGTTCCATCAGTGTCCTTGCTATGTCAAATAAACACTTTCATATACTTCTTAACTGCCTCAATCCAACTATATTTACGCCTGCTGCTACTATTTGCCAATTATCAACCATCTTACCATTCTTCCTAACTGTCAAAATTATTCGCGTCTGTCACATCCTAACCATCTCAATCGTCATTTTATCATCAGTTGGAGCTACCTCTTATCACAGATGCAATGATTTCTTATATTTTAGTGTTGACACTCATCCAACCTCATCATCTTCATTAGAGCCACCCTTATATTGTTTCTAAATTGCCCAACATTGTGGACGGTAAAGTGTATATAGTCATAATATAGTATAGTTGTTATATAACACTTCTCCAATAATTGCATGGATATTCCACATTTTGCAACCACAACACCCTTGAGATGTACCCGTCCACATTAACTATGTTTAGTTATTTATGCAGACAGTATCCTCCTCAGTTTTCCACCATATTTATCCTAAATATTCAAAATGACAACTCAGGGAAACCTATGCTATGAGGTATGGCCAAAATATATCATCATTTCCGTCTCGAGATTATACTTAAAAATCATTCCATTTAAATCATTTCAACCTAATACAGTGTCATATCTATATAACCTCTTCCTAAATATGTCTAGTAAGTTGATCCATAACTAATGCAAAAGGAGAGGACTTACATTCACCTAATACAACCCACAAGAGAGGAACACACAACAGTTAAACAGATTATAAGTAACTCTCAAATCTCAAATTATGACCCTGACAATTAGCTTTTAAAAAAATAAAATAAAAAATAAATAAAACCCTGAAGTTTAAGCAAAATTTAAAAAACTACAGACAACTTTTTTAATAGCAAAAAACTTCCCTAGATAATCCCTGGGAAATAGAGAATACTCATATTTGATCACGAAATGCACTTTTACATCAATTCACAATTCTAGGATAGTTTTTTTAATTTTGTTGGAACTTCAGGGTAGTTTTCTGCACGACAAATTAAACGAGTAAATATATATCTGAGAGCTGCACTGATTTGAAGTGTCCAGATCAAAAGGGTTCTCAAATTCTAATCATATTTTATGTCTTTAACTCTTCGTTAATATTCTCTCTTGTTTTCAAATGATCGGACAGAAACTTTCATGGCACGTAAGTCAACATTTGTACTAGTAAAATCCACAGATCGAAGAAAACTAAACATCTTCCCAGACAAACCCATGATTCCAAGACACTTAAAAATGCACCACCAAAAGACATCGGGTTTCATTTTAAATGCATTACTCATGGAGCCATTGGAGTTATTTCTGTGAAGATTGTAAGTGAATATTTTGTGTTGTTAAAAGGAGAAAGTCAATTAAACATTGCAATTGAAAGAACTTGAAGAGCCAAAAGGTTCATACCCATTCACCAGGACAAAGTGCTCGATAATATTTTGCAAACTTATTGCACTCAGAAGCATCCTCCCCTTTTGCTGCTATGCATCTGAAAGCAGACACCACTCTCAGGTATCAACAAATACTATCAAGCTAAACAAGAAAAATAAACTACCAAAGAGATGAGATAACCACTTCTTAAATACAGTATATAACAAAAACATAAACGTATTGAAGTAAACACCACAGTCAGACAATACCTATGGTATTCAATATAGCGAGTAAAACAATGCCTTGTCTGATTTGTAGTTGGGAACCGAAAATCTGCTGGGGCTGTCTCAATCTATAATTCATTGTAAACTTTATTAAATAAGTTTGGTCAAATATAATTGACTTTGCAGTAAGAAGTGATGTGTACTGAAAAAACTGCACCTTTATCTCAGATTGCTCTTCAGCAGCTTCTTCCACTTCTTCTGCTGCCTCTGCCACTTCTTCAGTAGCTTCAACAGTTTGTTCAGCAACAGCACTTTCATTTGCAACAGGGGTTTCTTCAGTCTTCTCCTCAGCAGAATCACTGGAAGTAATCTCAACAGGATTAGTATCTTCAGTTGTTTTTCCAAGAGGGACCTCACTCAGATCTGGCTGTTGCTCCTTTTCCTGCAATGACCATTGCTGCAAGTAACATTGACTTAAAATTAGAAATTAGAATACTGCTCAGTAATAATCCAACAAATATACAATAAACTGGAGTAAAATAGAAATAACAGATTGATACTCATGTTTGCAAGGGTTCAAGTGACAGTCAAGTACAATATATAAAAAAATTAACTGAACAAAGCCAAAAATTGTACATCTATTGTCATCCTAAAAATAAGAAAACTTCAGATATTATTCATAATTGAAGAGTACATATTAATATGAACTCTACAATAACTTTTAGCAGGTTATTTCAGTATTTTACCAAAAGGCTCACACTGATATTCTAAGAAAGAAGTTCTCTGTAGGTAAATATACCTGTAGGCGCTCTTACAGTAAATATCTAATGGATGAGATTTTACACTTTTCCCCTTTCATATAACATTTTTTTAAGAGTTCTCACATCACCAGTGTTAGTTGACCAACTATATAATAGAAATCCTATATCATTCTTCAACCAATAATATTCTATTCTGGTATTCTTTCCACACTGAAGATCAATGACACTCACGAAACGTCCTCTTCCTTTCTCAATAAGACTAACAGGACAATCTACTTAATATACTTCCGAATAGATTAAAAGGCATGCAACATCAAAGCATAGAAATCCTCAACAATGTTTAGATATAAATGAATAAAAGTCTAAAACCATCCAACCAAACTGTGTCCGTGCTGTCCATGCTGATGGGAAATTGGTGGACTGAGGCAATCTGCTTGGAATTGTTCAGTTTTAAACATAGGATGTTAATAAATTCTTTAATTTTCATATGTTTTCAAAAGGAGCATACACCCATTATGTTTCCTATCAAGCTAAGTGCATAAAAACTTTTCTCAAGGAACCATGACTAGTTGATTACTTCTCAAATACCTCAATAGGTATGAAAAAAATCAAAGCATGGAAGTCCTCAATATGTATGGATAGAAACAGGAAAAAAGTTTACAACCATCCAATCAACCGTGTCGATGCTGATAGGAAATTAGTGGAGGGAGGCAATCTGCTTAGAATTGTTCAGTTTAAACATAGGATGTTTATAAATTCTTTAATTTTCATATGTTTTCAAAAAGGGCATAAACTACAATTGTGTTTCCTATCCAGTTAAGTACATAAAAACTACTCTCAAGGAACCATAAGGGGGAAATCCAGTTGATATACTTCTCAAATCACGTAATACGCATGAAAGAAAATCAAAGCATGGAAGTCCTCAATAATGTAAGGATAGAAAAGAAAAAAAGTTTACAACCATCCAATCATCCGTGTCCTGCTGATGGGTAATTAGTGGAGGCAATCTGCTTCGAATTATAATTTCTTTAATTTTCATATGTTTTCAAAAAGGGCATACTTCCATCGTGTTTCCTATCAAGTTAAGTACATAAAAACTATTCTCAAGGAAGCACAAGGGGGAAATCCAGTTGATATACTTCATGTAATACACATGAAAGAAAATCAAAGCATGGAAGTCCTCAATAATGTAAGGACAGAAAAGAAAAAAAGTTTACAACCATCCAATCAATCGTGTCGTGTCCACACTGATGGGCTGATGAACAATTGGTGGCGGGTGCAATCTGCTTCGAATTGTTCGGTTTAAACATAGGATGTTTTTATATTCTTTAATTTTCATTCATTTTCAAAAAAAGACATACCTCCATTGTGTTTCCTAAGAGCATCCACACTCCTTTTTCTCAAATTTGGCAAAATAGCTAAATGAGAATTGGTAAAAAGATGGTTTTCCTGCACTCGTCGTTTGCCAAAATTTGGTAATTGAGAATAAAAAAAAGGACGGACGGAACATCTTCTTCCGTCTGACCAATTTTTTTTATTACAAATATTTGGAGGGACTTGGACTTTGATGAAATGTTGATGAACTTGGACTTTTATGAAATAATTGGACGAATTTGGACTTTGATAAAAATTTCCAAAAAACAAAAAATGGAGGGACGGAACATGTCTCCCCTTTTTAATCAATGTGGCGGGATGGCACATCATGTACCGTCCGAGGGATTTTTCAATTTTTTTTAAATTAGGGAGGGACGGAACATGTTGTCCCATGCAAGCCTAAAATGTATATCGAACGAGACCACTTCTACTGTCCGAACTCTTTTTAAAAAAGATTTGCAATTTCTTAGGACGGAACAAGATGTTCCGTCTAATTGTTTTTTAAAAAAAATTGAAAAAAATATTGGACGAAACAACTGAGTCATTGAAAAAAATAAAAAACTAAGGGGACGAAACATCTTGTTTGACAATTGTCAAGTCCATTCTCAAATTTGAGAAGCTATTGTTCACCAATTCTCAAAATTTGGGAAAATAAGAAAAGAGTGTGGATGCTCTAGAGTTTTGGAAATATGAGAATTTTGGAAAAATGAGAAATGAGAAACGGCTGCAGCGCCTCATCTTATTTCGTCCACACTCGTTTCTCATTTTTCCAAAATTCTCATATTTTGGCATTGAGGCGCTGCAGTCGTTTCTCATTTTGCTAAATTTTGAGAATTGGTGAACAGTAGCTTCTCAACTTTGAGAACGGATTTGCCAATTGCACAAATATAGGTCCCCTTAATTTTTTATTTTTTTAAATGAGTCAAATGAAACATCATTCGATATTTTTTCAATTTTTTCTACAAAGATAACGATCGGACGGAACATCTTGTTCCATCCAAAGAAATTGCATTTTTTTTTAAAAAAAAAGGATCAAACGGTAGAAGTTATCCCGTCCGATAACATTTTAGGCTTGGGCAGGACAACATGTTCCGACCCTCTCTAAATTTTAAAAAAAATTCAAAAAAATCCGTCGGAATATACATGATGTGCCGTCCCGCCCATTGACAAAAAAAATAAAAAAATGGACCCCTCTTTTGTTTTTGTTATTGAAATTTTTTATCGAAGTCCAAATCCTTCCAATTATTTCATAAAAGTCCAAGTCCAAATCATTCCAAGTTCATCAAAAATTTATCAAAGTCCAAGTCCCTCCAAATATTTAAAAAAAGTGGTCAGACAGAACAAGATGTTCCGTCCGTCCTTTTTTCACAATTGCCAAATTTTGGCAGACAACGAGTGCAGGCAAACCATCTTTTTGTCAATTCTCTCTCAAAGATGTTGGCAAGTGGTCTGCAAAGGAACTCCACATAGAGCATTCACTTGTCCGGGAGGGGGAAAATGTCTCTAAAACATGTTAATATAGATTATCTCTTAATCAATTTGAGAGTATGGAGGGAGAAACTGTAAACATATACATTATATTAAGGAAGATATCACTCTCAATATATCTTATACAACTTGCACAATAATCAAATTCGATACCCTAGGGTTTAACCTTGTGAAAACTTCCAAAAGGGTTCCAAATGGAAATGATGTAAAATCCTAAGCCCACAGCATGGTTGCCAATCACTTGCAGCGTAGAAGAATTACTATCAAGATGTTAAAACGAGCCCCAAAAAACCCCGGAAATAAAAAGCTCCAACATATAACTCGTTAACCAATCTGGTGTTAGATACATAAAAAAAACTTGATTGGTAGGGGTCATAGTTCTTCATGTATAAGAAAACAAATTGATTTTTTATTTTAAATTCACTATCCTATATCTTCAGGGTCAACAACAAGAATCCTTTTTTCCACCATTCAGCTTTAGAAAGCACCGTCTCCTCTATCACATTAACAACTTCGAAATTTTAAATGATTAATCAATAATGGGTCCTTGTACAATGAAGATTTTGCACGAAACCCTCTGAACAAGAAGCTTCTGCAGATACCCCGTATTTTCTCAGGGCTTAGTATGTCTAATTTCTGCGCACGTGCTCATTTTTTGTTCTAAATTGAATAATGTACCATTATCAGTTAGCATTTGAAATTTCGAATGACTGTTTCTTATAAACCATCAAAATAATCGGTTGTCGGGGAGCAACTGGATCTTATAAGCAGAGTTTACAGAGTTATATAAGAAAACAATTGAGATTATTTTGGCTAACCCAAGCTGAAAACTGAATTTCCGAGTACCACATGCTATTTTTTTTAACAGAGCTTAGACAGCATACCCACCCTGGAGATAGTACAAGTGGGGCAATCGGCATGATAAGTTCGGTTATGGAGTTTCTCATGGAATCTTGAGGGTCTTCTACACTAGTACTTCAATAATAAAATAGAATCATGACTTAACCATTAAGTTATCTTAACTTTGGAGGCAATTGAACCCCTCTCCTCATCGTTTTGCCTCCCCTTTTTGGAAAGGAGTTTGGAAGGCTTCCCCTGCTTTTCATTCCAGTATCTACAGGATTTGTGCTGATGGGTCTAGATCCAAACTCTGGACTGATCTTTGGTTAGGTAATACTTCCCTCGCCTCAGCTTATCCCTCTCTTTACAGGGTCGCCGTATATCCTGAGGCCTATGTTGCTGAATCCTATTATTGGATCGGAACCTCTCGATGCTGGACTATCCCGTTCTCGATTCTATTATCTCCTCCTTTGATTGCTGATCTTCATCAGCTGATTTATGCCATTAACCAGTACGAGTGGAACCACTCGGAGGACATAGCTTGGCATTGGACTGCCTCGGGTGCCTTCACAGTTAAATCTTTTTACAAATTCCTCAACTTCAGAGGTGTCGTTTCCCCTTTTGCAGATTTCATTTAGAAATCTTGCGTCCCTCTTAAGGTTAAAATTAACTCTTGGCTGGCCCTCAACAACAAGCTCCTCACTGTTCAGGTGCTTAATAAGAGAAATTTAGCGTGGGGCCAATTGTGCCCCCTTTGCTCGGAAGCCTCGGAAGATGTTAATCACCTCTTCGTTGGTTGTCCTTTCATTTGCCCTATTTGGAAAATAGTGACTCTTGCTTGGGGTATCCCAGTGCTGCCCTCTAACCTCTTTTCATGCTGTCAGTCTTCCATTGTTCCCTCCAGGTTTAGAAAGGGGTGGAACCTTTCTGCCCACATTATTATTTGGACTATCTGGAGGAAAAGGAATCGTAGATTATTCTCTCACCAAGTCTCCTCCATCTCTGCCCTTACGGCAGAGTTTCTATTTCTATTTAAATTTTGGACGTCGCAGATTAAAGTCGATGTTAGACAATCTTTTTATTATCATCGTTTAGAAGAATCCATTTTAGTTCTCTCGAATCTCAATGCTTTGTGACTCTTACTGTTTAGCGTTTCTGTGTTGCACTGTTTTTTTCTTTCATTATTGCATTCTTGCTTTTCTCTCTGATTGCAATCTGATTGGATCTTTTTGCCGTTCTCTGCAGGAGTAATGGCCTCAGCTTTTGTTTCTCCCTCTGGGGTTTTTGCTGGCTCTTTTGGTTCCAGACTTGGAACTTTTCTGGTGTTGCTGCTGTGGTTTCTTTCGCTTCATAGGCTTGGGTCGGGTTTTGCACTTTTCTGATGGTTCCTTATATTTGGTGCAGCTTTTGGTTGTTTCTACTGATCTTGCTAGTTCTTTATTTTTTCCTTTGCTCTAGACTGTGGTAACAAGTTAGGTGGGTGAGAGCGCGTCTATGTATTTATAGCGTTCTATCTCCTTGATTTGTGTACTTAAATGTTTCTCGACTCCACTGGGGACTCTCTGTCTTGATTGCGCTATATAGTGGCTGTAGTGGATATCTTTCTCTCCTTTTACCTTCTGTTGTGCTTAATTATTGTACTTGCTGTTGTTGCTGTATTTAGCTTGATGTGTGTGAACTGCGATTCCTTGGCTTCTCCCTTTGGATGGCGATTGCTTGCTTCTTTTGCTGATTAGCTGCTACTTCCCTTTTTGTTGAGAGATGAGTTTCGTGTTGGTGTGCTTTTCTCCACTGCATAGTGGATTTTACTTTTGCGTTACTGCTTGTGTTATCTGTTGGCCTTTGGATTGGGTGCTTGTTTCGTTTCTTTGGAACTGTGTTTTTTCTGTTCCATTGTTGAGCTATGCCGTTTATCGATTTTGGTATTCTGATTGGGAGTCTTTTGTGTGTTCGCTTGCGGAGCTCTTGATTTGCAGTTCCGGTTTTTTGGTGAGCCTGATTGCTGGTGTCCCTGAAGCATCTTCGAGTTTACGGGTGCTTTTGTTCCCTTCTAGCGTTAATTTCAGCTTCCGGCTCTCCCCTTCCTCTCTCGTCGTCCACCTAGTCCGGAGGTCTTTAGTATCATCGTATCCAGCATCGGCATCCGACGGCGCTTATGGTGGTTCATCGCAGTCCCGTTCCCCGACCAAGCCTGCCCAGCGAACTCAGCTTTTGTCATTTCTTTTTGTTTCTATGACTGTGTTATTATTTGTGTGTTTCGCTTCTTTGTTGATTTTCAGCATATTTGTTTCAGCTGACCTTTTGTTTTACATCTTGTAAAACCTTCTATTCGGCATTGTACAGTTTTATTTCCTTTTATCAATATATTTTTTGATCGGGCTGGAGTCTTCAGACTCTATCCGCTTACATCAAAAAACTTTGGAGGTATACGGTATGCTAACTTTGGTAGACATAAAGTTATCTTCGAAGTTAAGAAAACCAGATAATAATGAGTTTAGATAACTAATGGTTATCCCACCTTTCCGGGTAAGATAATTGTAGTTATCTTTAACTCCAAAATGAGTTCCAAACATGCCAAAGTTAGGATAACTAGATTTTTATAAAAGTTACAAGAGATAACTCCAGTTATCATAACTTAACTTTGTTCCCAAATATAGCTGAAACCCTAGAACTCAAAACTTCAATTTCACTAATCTACAACATATATCTGGGTTTCGTTATCACGAAAGACAACAAAAGATGATTTGCATAAGATCCAAAAGGAATTCATTCAAAATTACCAATCACCCATTTCTGCTTTAGTTTTAGATCCAGATTCACTTAGTAGATTTCCATTCATCAATTCACAAAATCAAGCATTCGCTTAGGATCATCAAAACTTTCAGGTCGGCTAAAACTCAATCAAAAGGCGAAGAGCGGAAGGAATTATGTGGAAAAAAGATTTCACGGAGAAAAGGAAAAGATATAAAGGGGGAGAAAAAGTGAAGAACCTGAGCAAGGGATGGGATTGGGGTATTCTGCTGCTCGGAATCAGCCATGGCCGGCGATGAATCTGACAAGTTGCGGCGGCGGCGGCGGCGGCGATGATGAAGACGACGATTGAGGAGTAGAATTTTCTAAGTTAGAGACGAGCGACTGTTTTTTTTTTATAGAAGAACCGGAAATCTTTCTGATGGGCCTGATTCGGCCCATTTTAGTAAAGTACTCTTGGCCCAAACGTGGTCCCGACCCAAAGGCCATTGACATTGTGCCGCGGTTTAGGGAATTAGGTGTTCCCATATCCTTATTATTTCATTATTTTTTTTTGCCTTTTAGAGCATCTTCAACCACGTTAGTTATTTTGGCTAACTTAAATAGCCAAAATAGCACGTGTTTGTTGGATTACAATGCACGTGTTTGTTTGGTTACAAAAGAAGTTTGTTTGGTTACAAACTCTCCCATTACAATAACTAGTAATTTACACGTGCGATGCATGTCGTTATATATATATATATATATATATATATATATATATATATATATATATATATATATATATATATATGTTTTAAAATTCTGATGTTGTCTGCCATTGAACTTAAGACCTCATTTATATTAGTTATGCATGTGCATTGCACGTGTTTGTTGGGTTATAATGCACATATTTGTTTGGTTACAAACTCTCCCATTAAAATAGTAGAGATTGATAGATAGATAGAGAGATAGAGATAGAGATAGAGATATATTATGCTAAAATAACTTTTGATCTAAGATTTTTCTCCTTTGAAAAAAAATTTGAAAAATGTGAGTAATTTATAAGAGATCAACCCCCACTCTTTCTCCATATAAATTTGTAATTAAAATCATATCTTTTTTAATCAAACATAAGAAATAGTGCAATATTGTATACATTTTATTATATGAATTTTTTTTTAAATCGTTTTTTCCTCCCATTTTTTTAAAACTTCGTGCAATATTGCACATGACTATACTGATGTTGTCTGGCATTGAACTTAAGACATCATTTATATTAGTTATGCATGTGCATTGCATGTGTTTGTTGGGTTACAATGCACATATTTGTTTGGTGACAAACTCTCCCATTAAAATAGTAGAGATAGATAGATAGAGAGAGAGAGAGAGAGATATTATGCTAAAACCACTTTGATCTATTATTTTTCTCCATTTAAAAAAAATAGAAAAATGTGAGTAAATATAAGAGACAAACCGCCACTCTTTCTCCATATAAATTTGGAATTAAAATAATCTTTTTTAATCAAACATAAAAAATAGTGAAATATTGTATACATTTTATTATATGATTTTTTTTAAAATCGTTTTTTCCTCTCATTTTTTTAAAACTCTGTGCAATATTGCACATGACTATACTAGTAAATATTAAGGAAATGGGTCTACCCTCTCTCCTTCCTCTATTTTGAATAGAGTAAGAATAACAAAAGTAAGAAAATCAAATTTAAATTAATATGTGTGTGTCTCAAGTTTTCATCAAATAAAGAGGGGAAAAAAAACTTCCCAACCTAACCAATCACGATCTCTTCCTCTCTTTCTTGCAAAACCCTCCCAACCCTCCACCTCGCCTCCGACGATGCACCTCCTCACACGGCTATCCACCTCGCCGATGCACTCTGTCGCCGCCTTCAACGATGATCCATCCGCCTACGTGGCTGACGAACTGCGTCGCCGACCTCCCCATACTTCGACCTCTATACAGTATATCATACTAAAGTTACTTTTGATCTAGAATTTTTTTTCTTTTTTTCTTTTTAAAACAGAAAAATGAGAGTGAATGTAGGAGGCAATTCCCCACTTTTTCTCCATCTAAATTTTGAATTAAAATCATATCTTTTTTAATCAAACATAAAAAATAGTGCAATATTGTATAGATTTTATTATATGAATTTTTTTAAATCTTTTTTTTTTCTCTCATTAAAAAAAAACTTTTGTGCAATATTGCACAAAGTTATACTAGTATATATTAAGGAAATGGGTCTACCCCTCTTCCCTTTCTCTATTTTGAAATAGAGTAAGAATAGCAAAAGTAGGAAAATCACATTTAAACTAACATTTGTGTGCCGCAAGTTTTCATTAAATAAAGAGAAAAAAATCTCACAACGTCACCAGTCACGATCTCCTCTCCTTCTTGCAAAACCCTCCCAAACCCTCCACCTTGCCACCAACACTGCCCCTCCTCACGTGGCCATTCACCTCGCCGATGCACCCCGTCACCGCCTTCAAAGACGATCCATCCGCCTACGCGGCCGACAAACTGTGTCGCCGACCTCCCCAAACTTCGACCTCCTCCCTTCCACATCCACCTCGACCTCCCCAACCCTCCACCTAGATTCCGATGTTGCACCCTCCCGCGCGGCCCTCCACCTCACCGACGCAGCCCGCCGATTTTCAAACTCTCAAAACCCTCCCCAAACCCTAAACCCCAAATCCAAAATGTATCGCAATTCTGACATCAAATTCATCCCCTCTTTCGTCAAAATCCCCAAATGCGATCTACCAAAATCCCAAATTCGTCTTCCATGCCCTCCACCTTTCCTTCCCTTTGCCTTCCTCAACCTCTCCTTCCACCTCGATCGCGCCAAGAAATCGATCACCAACCGCTGTCGCCCCTCCTCTGCTCCCCTCGCTTGCACTGTCATGAAAGAACCGGGAGAGTGATGAGGAGAAGGTGTTGATATGGAACAATGATGGGGAGCCGATGGAGAGGGAAAACCTCGAGGAGGTGGCATCAGGTGGTGAGGTCCTACAAGCTGAAGTCGGTGCTGACGGTGAAGGAGGTGCAGGAGGATGTGCATCGGATTGTGGAAAGTGGGGTGTTTTCACCGTGTATGTCAGTGGCGGTGGATAGCAGGGATGGCATCAGAATAAATTTCAGGTTCATATTTCGAGTTTTAATATGCATTTGCTGTTAAAGATTAGATTTTTGGGTTGAATTATAAGATTAAATGACCATGTGATTCTGAGGTGATAAGTCGGCATGCTATATTCATTTTTTTCTGTTTAGATGTAAATGTAAGGAGATACATTGCTCGGGTGGAATAGATTGTAGAGAAAAGAAGGAAATTGTTATAATTAGTGAAGGAAATTGTTATAATTAGTGAATGAAATTTGATATACTACAATAGACATTGTAATTTTGTTGTGCACGGCGGGGGTAGTTGACACGAAGGACGAGATTACGTTTTTTCGAAGGCGTGGTTATAAGCTTATAATGTATGGTTGTTGTGAGAGTCACTTTAAAGGATTTTGTGTCGATTTATTGGCTATTAAAAATTAAATGACCATACAAATCAATGGTTACGAGTCAGCATAGCATACTATTTTTTGATAGTTTAACCCCAAAAGTATGGAGATATATATTTCCCAAATCATGAATGGATATATAGCATAGAGAAAGTTAGGAGATTGCAAAAATTAATTGATAAAATTTGATACGCCACATTGCACATTGTGAAGGGTTTTAACCAAACAAAGAATTTTTAATGCCATGGAAGATATATTTGATAAGCAGAGAGGTGGTTGTGGTGGAGGAGGAGGAAGAGGGAGAGGTTGCTGAAGCAGTGGTGTCCACCCGAAGGAGTTCTGCAGGCTGAGGTCGGCGCTGTAGAGAATTTGATACCACTTGTAGTGCCAATTGTGGAATACACACCACAAGAAACAGGAATGTCCAAGAACTAGATACACCAAGAATAAGCCACCATAATTGCAAGATCTTACAAGAACAAAAATACAATAATATGCAGAGATAACCAATATTTTTTATTCCCCAGGAAATACAAAAGATTACAAAGAGATCACAACTCTCAATCTCTCTCTCTCACCTTTGAAGCACTCAGCACTCATCCCTCTTTGAAGTTGCACAATGATATGATTCACCAATTCAGAGTTGCAAACCCTAGAGTCTAGCCACTTATATAATCTTCAAGTAAACCCTAAAAGATAAATACAAATACAACTTATTGGATCTGAAATTCGCAGCCCAAATAACATATAGCGCTGCTCGCGGTCGATCGCACCCCATTGCAGTAGACTGCAGTGGTCTCACCAAGACCCAAAGACTGACGATCGATTGCACAGTTGACTGCCCCATTCTCTGGAATGACAATAGCAAAGGTCGGTGCGGTCGACCACAACTCCTTCTTTCCTTTCTTCTCTTGCTGCATTGCTACATTATCCTCATTGCTTCGTGTCTTCTCTTTTTCTTCTCCAAATCCAACTTGTGCCTACGTGTATTTGATGCAACAATCCTAACAGATACCAACAAGGGGGGAGAAGGAGGTGGTGGAGGGGAGGTTGAGGTGGATGGAGAGGTTTACAGAGGGTGTAAGAGAGAGGGACGTCGTGGTGGTTGAGGACCCCACCGGGGAGAATGGGGGATGGATGTGGTGGAGGGGAGGGTGAGGTGGACAGGGAAGGTGGATGAGGGTGTAAGGGATGATGGTTGAGGATGATGAAAAAGCGGGAGAGAAGGGAGGAGTGGATGTTCCCGTCAGAGGGGAGGGAAGGGATGGTCGAGATGAGGTGGGCCAGGGCCTGGGTGTTGTAAGTCAGAATGTACCCGTGGGCCGGGTTATGCGCGTACTCGCTGATGTTCACCTTCATCTTCTCGATTATTCTTGGATTCTAGATTTCTTGATTTCATAATTGTGAGCGGACTTATTGCTATGAATGCAAGTAATTCTATCTTGAATTTATTTGATCTAGATATTATATAGAAATTATCATCTGTACTTCATTTTCTATTTTGTTTATATTCTGCATACATCTCTACTTCAATTATTTTCTCCCATTGTTATAAGATACAAATCCTTCAATCTCTTTGTCCCTTCTTTTTCGACTTGTCATGTTGATGATGGTCTATTAATTCGCAACTTTTGCTAATCATGTTTGATTTGATTCTGTTAGGTTTATGTAGATCCCACTTTTGAAGTAGTCATTTCTGATAGGTATTTTACATTTTTCACTTTCCATTTTCTTTTAAATACTTTTTCATTAATTGACTGGTTTTCTATTACAATTTGTTTAATTATTTTCTTCTGTGCAATTTTGCACGAGAGGTATACTAGTTTATATATTAAATAAATTTCATAACAAATATTAATTAAAAGCAGCAAAATTCACTATCCCTCTTGGACAAAACCTCCTTGAAAGGAAACAAAAGAATGAGGCATGTCAACCTATGCGCAGCAAGGCTATGTGCTCCTCCTTCATGAACCACCCTCATATGAGTAAAATCTTTTAATCAATCCCGACATTGATTTCCGATATGACGAACTTTCCCTGGAGGAGTTGTTTCAGAGTTTGTAATCCAATGAACTGTTGGGATTGGGGCATCAACTGTAACGTCCCGAATTCCAAATAAGACTGAATTCGAGATTCCGTAGGATCTTTACACTTCACTTCGTACAATTTTACAAGGAAATTTAAACTTTTCATCATACATCAGAGTTCTTTACATTGTTTACACAGCGGAAAATAAAATGAATTACAACAATGAAAATAATATACAGCTTGCACAACTTTATCAACGTAATTAATCAACAACATCATAACATCTTTACTACTTCATGAAAAAGGTCCAGTTCCTGCATAATAAGCTGTAGGCATGTCAGCTATTTACAACTGACGAAAATATTATACTCGGCCATCCTTTCTATGCCGTACATATAACGACCTCAATACTTTAACAAACCACAAATTTGAATGAACAATAAAGTGTCAAAAGTGATTATTCTAAACATGTAAGTGTATGCGATGCCTTAATGCCTAATGCAGATATTTTATACTAAGATGACACTAATGCATACTTGTTCGGATTCTATGCATCCTATACTACATAGGTCCGAGGGCAAGAACCTACGTGCTCTACAATAAAGGGTTCGATCCCTCGCCATGAAAAACTACTCAGTAATAAGAAAAAGGTATAGACATTCCATGAGTACGGATCCCAGTCCCGGAGTACACTGCCCGACTGTTATACAGACTCCTTGTCGTGCGAATCTCCTGCAAGTGCCCCTCTAGCTCCGGTATACTTATATACACTGGAGTACGAGAAACTATCCACCTGACTATGCATAGTCCCGGATTTAAAATAAAATTCGTCTCCATCGAAGCAACCTCAGTCCCGAAGTACACCACCCGACTGGGTCTATAGTCTCGGAGTACACCGCCTGACTATATAGAGTGCCCCACTTATGTTTGTCTAAGTTTCACTAAATCTTCTCTTAAGTGCCTAGTTCTTAAGTTCAAGACATGAATCAATTACAACCCCTAGAGTTAGCTTTAACCCCCTACCAGACTTAATCACAAAACTGAGATAGCTCCATAGCCATATCTCAAAATATATAAATTTAACTTGCCGGTACCCGGGGCCTCACTACACCTCTAGATCACAACTTTTCATGTACTCAAATTCATGGGTACTCATATCCTCCAATAATCATGTCTTAACTCAATGTATTCTTATCTTCACTTATCCACAAATAGATCAATGTCTTGTCTAAACACTTATTCACAAAGTGATCATTGTCATATCTTGACATTATTCATGATTCATTTATTCATATACAACATTTAGAAGCCATAATTTCCTTTTCATGAATACAAATTAACCACTTGAAATCTTACTAGCAATAAAATGTATCTCAAGAACATTTCTTAAACCAAGTAAGAGTATGATCTTTTCAAAAGAAATCACTTCACACAAACATATTTTTCTCTTCTTCAAAATATAAAATTCATATTCTTTAATAATTAAATCTTAAGTCAAAACTCACTTTTTACCTCAATTTCTCATTTTTAGCTTCTCAAATATACTTGAAAAATTCTACAATTCTTTTTAATAAACTCCATTTCATTTTATAGAAATTCTAGTATTTTTCTCAATTTTTTTTATTCTCATTTAAACTCTCTTTTTTATTTAAACAAAACCCCAAAAAACATATGAAACCAACAGGTTTCGAACCCATCAAACCCCGCCAACACAGTAAAGCGCCCAAGCCCCCAACCCGCTAGCCGCTTGGTCCATGTGGACCTGGCGTTAGAAATCCAACTCGAAAACTCCAAATACCAATCTTAGGTCTCGGGAAAATTTTACAAAAAATAAAAAAAAGTGGGTTGGACAAGTTTCGAACCCTAGATCTCTTATAAGTATAGTAGTGCTCTGTAGCGCACTGGCTAACCAATTAGTCCAAGTGTGATTTCTGATTATGAATCACGCTACTGTAATTTTGTTCACAAGTTCTGAATTTAGTTATTTTTCACAAAAATTCGACATATGATTGATCTAACATTTTTCTCGAACTAAAATATACTGATTTCATTTGAAAACAATAATTCATAAATTTCCAAAACTTGTGTTCTAACCATTTAGTCCAAGTGTGATTTCTGATTATGAATCACGCTACTGTAATTTTGTTCACAAGTTCTGAATTTAGTTATTTTTCACAAAAATTCGACATATGATTGATCTAACATTTTTCTCGAACTAAAATATACTGATTTCATTTGAAAACAATAATTCATAAATTTAAACTTTTCATCATACATCAGAGTTCTTTACATTGTTTACACAGCGGAAAATAAAATGAATTACAACAATGAAAATAATACACAGCTTGCACAACATTATCAACGTAATTAATCAACAGCATCATAACATCTTTACTACTTCATGAAAAAGGTCCAGTTCCTGCATAATAAGCTGTAGGCACGTCAGCTATTTACAACTGACGAAAATATTATACTCGGCCATCCTTTCTATGCCGTACATATAACGACCTCAATACTTTAACAAACCACAAATTTGAATGAACAATAAAGTGTCAAAAGTGATTATTCTAAACATGTAAGTGTATGCGATGCCTTAATGCCTAATGCAGATATTTTATACTAAGATGACACTAATGCATACTTGTTCGGATTCTATGCATCCTATACTACATAGGTCCGAGGGCAAGAACCTACGTGCTCTACAATAAAAGGTTCGATCCCTCGCCATGAAAAACTACTCAGTAATAAGAAAAAGGTTTAGACATTCCATGAGTACGGATCCCATTCCCGGAGTACACTGCCCGACTGTTATACAGACTCCTTGTCGTGCGAATCTCCTGCAAGTGCCCCTCTAGCCCCGGTATACTTATATACACTGGAGTACGAGAAACTATCCACCTGACTATGCATAGTCCCGGATTTAAAATAAAATTCATCTCCATCGAAGCAACCTCAGTCCCGAAGTACACCACCCGACTGGGTCTATAGTCTCGGAGTACACCGCCTGACTATATAGAGTGCCCCACTTATGTTTGTCTAAGTTTCACTAAATCTTCTCTTAAGTGCCTAGTTCTTAAGTTCAAGACATGAATCAATTACAACCCCTAGAGTTAGCTTTAACCCCCTACCAGACTTAATCACAAAACTGAGATAGCTCCATAGCCATATCTCAAAATATATAAATTTAACTTGCCGGTACCCGGGGCCTCACTACACCTCTAGATCACAACTTTTCATGTACTCGAATTCATGGGTACTCATATCCTCCAATAATCATGTCTTAACTCAATGTATTCTTATCTTCACTTATCCACAAATAGATCAATGTCTTGTCTAAACACTTATTCACAAAGTGATCATTGTCATATCTTGACATTATTCATGATTCATTTATTCATATACAACATTTAGAAGCCATAATTTCCTTTTCATGAATACAAATTAACCACTTGAAATCTTACTAGCAATAAAATGTATCTCAAGAACATTTCTTAAACCAAGTAAGAGTATGATCTTTTCAAAAGAAATCACTTCACACAAACATATTTTTCTCTTCTTCAAAATATAAAATTCATATTCTTTAATAATTAAATCTTAAGTCAAAACTCACTTTTTACCTCAATTTCTCATTTTTAGCTTCTCAAATATACTTGAAAAATTCTACAATTCTTTTTAATAAACTCCATTTCATTTTATAGAAATTCTAGTATTTTTCTCAATTTTTTTTTTCTCATTTAAACTCTCTTTTTTATTTAAACAAAACCCCAAAAAACATATGAAACCAACAGGTTTCGAACCCATCAAACCCCGCCAACACAGTAAAGCGCCCAAGCCCCCAACCCGCTAGCCGCTTGGTCCATGTGGACCTGGCGTTAGAAATCCAACTCGAAAACTCCAAATACCAATCTTAGGTCTCGGGAAAATTTTACAAAAAATAAAAAAAAAGTGGGTTGGACAAGTTTCGAACCCTAGATCTCTTATAAGTATAGTAGTGCTCTGTAGCGCACTGGCTAACCAATTAGTCCAAGTGTGATTTCTGATTATGAATCACGCTACTGTAATTTTGTTCACAAGTTCTGAATTTAGTTATTTTTCACAAAAATTCGACATATGATTGATCTAACATTTTTCTTGAACTAAAATATACTGATTTCATTTGAAAACAATAATTCATAAATTTCCAAAACTTGTGTTCTAACCATTTAGTCCAAGTGTGATTTCTGATTATGAATCACGCTACTGTAATTTTGTTCACAAGTTCTGAATTTAGTTATTTTTCACAAAAATTCGACATATGATTGATCTAACATTTTTCTCGAACTAAAATATACTGATTTCATTTGAAAATAATAATTCATAAATTTAAACTTTTCATCATACATCAGAGTTCTTTACATTGTTTACACAGCGGAAAATAAAATGAATTACAACAATGAAAATAATACACAGCTTGCACAACTTTATCAACGTAATTAATCAACAGCATCATAACATCTTTACTACTTCATGAAAAAGGTCCAGTTCCTGCATAATAAGCTGTAGGCACGTCAGCTATTTACAACTGACGAAAATATTATACTCGGCCATCCTTTCTATGCCGTACATATAACGACCTCAATACTTTAACAAACCACAAATTTGAATGAACAATAAAGTATCAAAAGTGATTATTCTAAACATGTAAGTGTATGCGATGCCTTAATGCCTAATGCAGATATTTTATACTAAGATGACACTAATGCATACTTGTTCGGATTCTATGCATCCTATACTACATAGGTCCGAGGGCAAGAACCTACGTGCTCTACAATAAAAGGTTCGATCCCTCGCCATGAAAAACTACTCAGTAATAAGAAAAAGGTTTAGACATTCCATGAGTACGGATCCCAGTCTCGGAGTACACTGCCCGACTGTTATACAGACTCCTTGTCGTGCGAATCTCCTGCAAGTGCCCCTCTAGCCCCGGTATACTTATATACACTGGAGTACGAGAAACTATCCACCTGACTATGCATAGTCCCGGATTTAAAATAAAATTCGTCTCCATCGAAGCAACCTCAGTTCCGAAGTACACCACCCGACTGGGTCTATAGTCTCGGAGTACACCGCCTGACTATATAGAGTGCCCCACTTACGTTTGTCTAAGTTTCACTAAATCTTCTCTTAAGTGCCTAGTTCTTAAGTTCAAGACATGAATCAATTACAACCCCTAGAGTTAGCTTTAACCCCCTACCAGACTTAATCACAAAACTGAGATAGCTCCATAGCTATATCTCAAAATATATAAATTTAACTTGCCGGTACCCGGGGCCTCACTACACCTCTAGATCACAACTTTTTATGTACTCGAATTCATGGGTACTCATATCCTCCAATAATCATGTCTTAACTCAATGTATTCTTATCTTCACTTATCCACAAATAGATCAATGTCTTGTCTAAACACTTATTCACAAAGTGATCATTGTCATATCTTGACATTATTCATGATTCATTTATTTATATACAACATTTAGAAGCCATAATTTCCTTTTCATGAATACAAATTAACCACTTGAAATCTTACTAGCAATAAAATGTATCTCAAGAACATTTCTTAAACCAAGTAAGAGTATGATCTTTTCAAAAGAAATCACTTCACACAAACATATTTTTCTCTTCTTCAAAATATAAAATTCATATTCTTTAATAATTAAATCTTAAGTCAAAACTCACTTTTTACCTCAATTTCTCATTTTTAGCTTCTCAAATATACTTGAAAAATTCTACAATTCTTTTTAATAAACTCCATTTCATTTTATAGAAATTCTAGTATTTTTCTCAATTTTTTTTATTCTCATTTAAACTCTCTTTTTTATTTAAACAAAATCCCAAAAAACATATGAAACCAACAGGTTTCGAACCCATCAAACCCCGCCAACACAGTAAAGCGCCCAAGCCCCCAACCCGCTAGCCGCTTGGTCCATGTGGACCTGGCGTTAGAAATCCAACTCGAAAACTCCAAATACCAATCTTAGGTCTCGGGAAAATTTTACAAAAAATAAAAAAAAGTGGGTTGGACAAGTTTCGAACCCTAGATCTCTTATAAGTATAGTAGTGCTCTGTAGCGCACTGGCTAACCAATTAGTCCAAGTGTGATTTCTGATTATGAATCACGCTACTGTAATTTTGTTCACAAGTTCTGAATTTAGTTATTTTTCACAAAAATTCGACATATGATTGATCTAACATTTTTCTCGAACTAAAATATACTGATTTCATTTGAAAACAATAATTCATAAATTTCCAAAACTTGTGTTCTAACCATTTTATTTATATTTCAAAATTGTCTCATTCTCTTGAATGGAACACAAGTTTCATTTCTCCATTTTAATAGAAATTGACATAATGAATCTCATGTAAATAATTTTAAAAATGTTTCTATGTATATTTTTTTTTTGACTGGAAAAGGTAGGTCAAGCCTACCTCAAGAAACTATATATATATATATATAAGTCAAAGTATCTAGTACAAAAAACTGCTGTAGGGAGATGCTCAGGAAATGAGAGGAGTTGAGTTCGAGATGGCATGACGGTGGACCGTAGAGAGGGCAGCGGACGTCTGTCGTACACCTCAACTAGGCCCATCACCATGATCTCATCCCCCTTCCCCTCTCTTACAATCATCCGAGACATTCAACCCCTTGCAGTAAAACAGATTAGGAGATAGTGCTAAAAGAGTACAAGTCTAAGTCCCAAAATACAGACCAGTCCCAAAATACATACAAAACACAAAAACTAAAAGCAGGTGCAACCGAAACACTTAAGTTGCATTTCCACCGGATGTCCCCCCTTGAGCAGGCCGCATAAGTTCACTGTCTCCTGTTCGTCCCAACTCCTCCATGATTCTGGTCTTCTTCTTTGAAGCATCACTCGAATCTAACCATTGAGAAAACCAGAATTTAGTATTAGCAATCAACTTAATCACCGATGTTTGCTTGTTGGAAAAAATTCTATCATTTCTAGCATTCCAGATTGACCAACATAAAGCAATAGTAATGAGGTGCCATGCATGAGAGAATTTGTGCTTCGTGTTGTCAAAACACCATGTGGAAAAACATTCCGCAATAGATGCCGGCAGTGTGTGTATGTCAAAGGCTCTGGAAAAGTGAAGCCATGTCTGAGTAGCCTTTGGGCACTCAAAGAAGATATGGTAGGTGGTCTCGGTGTGAAAATCACAGTCGCTACAGGCTGTATCTCCATTCCAACCTTTGGAATGAAGTCTGTCTCTGGAGTTGAGCTTCTCCCCACTCAACATCCAGATAAATATCTTGCATTTGAGGGGCGCACAGTTACTCCAGCATGCTCGATAGAAGGGAGAAAGTAAGCCAGAGGTGATGTAGAAGCGGTAGGCTGACTTGACTGAGAAGCACCCAGAGAAGTCGTGGTTCCATATGGCTCTGTCGGGTTGAAGAGTGGATGGCTGAAGTGAAGAGATGTTTTGAAGCAACTGACGCTTTTCAGCTAGGATAATACTGTTGGAAGATATATGAAGACTTGATCGCCAAGTCCATTGCCCCTGATGAAAGCATCCTTGTGATCTTACGGAGGCTGCCTTGTTCCAAGCAGCATCATAAAGGTTAGGGTATAGAGAAGCAATGCAACTTTTGTTGATCCACTTCGATGTCCAGAATTTGAGGAGAGCCCCATCCCCAAGTTCCCATGAGACCCCTTGATCAAATTGCTCTTTGAGCTTGCATAAGTTTTTCCAAAAATCAGAAGAGTTGGCCGAACATATAAAGCTGTTGCTGTCACTTTGAAAGTATAATGATTTTAAAGTTTGCGTGCAAAGGGAGTTATTAGTGTATATCTTCCACCACCACTTCATCAAGAGTGCATGGTTGATGACCTGAAGGTCAAGCACCCCAAGTCCTCCTTGCTGTTTCGGTTGACAGATACGCTTCCAACTAGTACAAGAGGTCCCCGATACTTGCCTGTCGCCACCAACCCAGAAGAATCGACTTCTCATTTGGTCTATGCGATTAATTACCCATCGCGGCAACATAAAAAAGGATGCAAAGTAAGTTGGAAGTGCGCTGAGTACTGAGTTAATCAAGATGAGTTGTCCTCCACGTGAAAGCATTTTGCCCTTCCATGTTGAGAGTCTGCGCTCAATTTTGAGCAATAAGGGCTGCCAGTCCCTCTTCTTAAGTCTGCCTTTCGCAAGAGGCATTCCTAAGTATTTGGTTGGCAGAGTGTCTAGTTTACAGCCAAGGATGTGAGAGAAGGCGTGGAGCTTAGCTTGAGAGCGCCCAAAATAGGTGATGGCTGTTTTAGACAAGTTGATATGAAGTCCCGAGACATGTGCAAACAAATGCAAAAGAATCTTCAGATGCAACACTTCCTGTTCATTTCCTTTGCAGAATAGCAAAGTATCATCTGCAAATTGTAATATAGAGAGGTCTGCAAGGGACCCTCTAAGGTCTAATCTGGAGAAGGTGTCATTGTTCCTGCCTACGCGCAGCATTTGCGCAAGGACATCCACAGCAAGGATAAAAAGCATCGGAGAGAGAGGGTCTCCTTGCTTAAGTCCCCTCTTGGAACGTATGGTCTTCCCCCCAACTCTATTGACTAAGATGTTAGACTTGGTAGAGTGCAGCATTGCCCTAATCCACGAGCACCAACGTGGCCCGAACCCTCTAGCAATTAGCAGCTGATCCAAGAAGTCCCAATTTAGCATATCAAAGGCTTTGCAAAAATCAATCTTTAACATAATAGTGTCTGATTTCTTTGAGCAGCATAGGTTGATGGCTTCATGTGCGACTAGAAAGCAGTCTATTGTAGATTTGCCCCTGAGAAAAGCACTTTGGGAAGAGGAAACAAGAGAGTGAACTCAGTCGATTGGCAAGGATCTTAGTGAAGATCTTCATCGAACAGTTTAACAGACTGATTGGACGGAAATCTGACACAGTGGAGGCTCCATCACACTTGGGGATGAGCACAATGGTTGAGTAGTTTAACCTGTCCAATGAGGCTTCACCACGTTGAATGGCTAGGAGCATGTTGCAAAGATCGTCCTGGATAGTATCCCAATGTTGCTGATAGAAGTACATAGGGAAGCCATCAGGGCCTGGTGCCTTGTCCCCATTCATGTCAAAAATAGCCTTCTTGATTTCCTCTCTGCTGAAGTCAGCCTCTAGAGCAGAAAGGTCCACATTAGTGGAAGGATACAACGTCGACCACTCAATTCTGAAATCAGAGTCGGTGTTGGAACCACAAATTTCCTGAAAATGTGCATCAAAGCAGGATCGGATGGCCGATTGATCTATGATCAAATCTCCATCTTGGAGCAGTGAGAAGATAAAGTTCCTCCGCCGTCGCCCATTAGCCATTGAGTGAAAGAACTTGGTATTGGCGTCCCCCTCTTTGAGCCAAGTGATACGTGAACGCTGTCTCCAGTAAATAGTCTCAGCTTGAATGAGTTTGTGATAATCCGAATGAGCAGAGTTGAGCTCAACTTCTTGTGTAGTGCTGAGGGGTTGTGAATCAGCAATCACTTCCAGGTTATGGATAGCTTGCAGTAGAGAGTCTTTGCGCTTAGGGATATGGCCAAAGACCTCGTATCTCCACCGTTTTAATCTCCTCTTAAGGAGGTTAAGCTTGTTTGCAAGAATGTCTACTTTGGAACCTGTACAAACAAAGCTATTCCACCAGTACATAATATTGTGGTTGAAATCATCATGAGATGCCCAGGCCTTTTCGAATTTAAAATAATGAATTTTGTGCTGCATCGCCTGAGTGTCTAGAATAAGAGGACAATGGTCTGAAGCGATACGGGGCAGGGAATGTTGGATGCAAGAGGGGAATACTTGATCAAACTGACTAGTGATAAGGAATCTGTCTAGTCTTGCACAAGAAGCATTTTGGCGAAGGTTGGTCCATGTAAACTTCCTCCTTGCAAGTGGCAAATCAATAAGCTGCAGCTGTTGTATCCAACAACGGAAGTGCTTCATGTCTCTGCTAGAGCCAGAGCCTCGATTACGTTCCTGGTTGGATAGGGTCACATTGAAATCTCCGCAAATAACCCATGCATCGCTAAGAAGCTTACTCCGCTGTATTATTTCATGGAAGCATAGTTCCCTATCATCAAGCTCAAATGGAGCGTAAACTGAGGTAAGTGACCATTCAACTCCTGAAGCCTTGGTGCGGAAGGAGACGGAGATAGAGAAGATGTCAACGGCACAATAAGTGCAATCGAAAAGATTGTCATTCCAGCCAATAAGAATGCCTCCTCGGCTATCAATCGCATCGAGGGATCGCCAGGAATTGATAAAATTGCCTCCAATTGAGGACAACTTTCTAAGGGTAGGAGCAGAGAGTTTGGTCTCTTGGAGGCATACCACATCTATCTTAGCATTCCGCAGACCGTCTTTAACTAAGGCACACTTATAGGGGTTGCCTAAACCTCTAACATTCCAGCTTACTATCTTCATTGAAATTGAAAATGCACAGCAAAAAGCACAATAAAATCAAACATGCATCAGCCTCAAGCTCTAGTTGAGATGCTGCTGTTGATCATGGTGATCAACTGCAATCTCCGCAACTTGCTTGAGTTTGGTGAGCGAATGTGGCCCTACAGCCGCCACTCCCACCGATTCCGCAACTTCAAGAAGATCATCATTCGATAGCAAATCGAAAGGGTTTTGGCAGACTGAATTAAAAGAGTTCTTCGATGAGGATGTACCTGACGCTTTGCGGAGGGACGCACTCTTAGCGGAGGCGCGCAGGTGCTGAATGAAAGGCCTGGTGGTTGGCAGCCTAGTAGCCGAGCGGATACGTTTACGACGCTTACTAGTGCCTTCATCAAAGCCCGGAGGAACAGAATCTGTGGAGGAGGTGGCTGCTTGTCGCCGCGGAATGAGCGACCTGGTACGGAAGGTAGAGGTTGCGGCACCAATTGCTTTAGAACTGAAGTGTAACGGCTGAGTACTGTCGGACTTGGAGTCATGCTTCCCTACCTCTGCATCAATGGCGTGCTCAATGGCTGGCTTGATTCGATCAAAGAGAGACTGGGGGATACTAACAGGTTTCCCTTCCCAGGTCAAATAGTAGTGCTGCTCATCCGCAGCGATGTCATGAGAATTCGCAGAGCTGTGGGGTCGAATCTGGGAGGCTTCTGATGGTATATTCAAGTTGTCTTTGGGTGAATCTGAGTTGATTTCGATGATAGGTGGCAGAATTGTTGGTAAAGTTGGGACCACAGGAATCACAGCATCCGGGACCACAGGAATCTCAGCATTTGGAATCTTAAGACTCGAATCAGCCATACCTGAGATATTTAAAAATTGCTTGGCAAATAAAGAAGGATTTGGTGGGGCCTGAAATTTCGCCGCCATATCCTGAACTGTATCAACTTCTTCCGTGATCCTAGCTTTCCCCTTGGGGTCTCCAATCACGCCCGGATTAGGCAGCGATAATTGCGGCTGTGAGATTTGGGGTTGAACAGGATTGCTCACCGGCAGATCAGGATTGCACGCCGGCGGTGATTCTCTCCGGCGCCAGAAACTAGTGGAGGACCCCTGTTGTTCAGAAAAAAGCTTAGTCTTACCACTTGCCACGTCTGCGGTAGGGATGGGGCTGCCATAGATGAGGACTGGAACTTCATGAATCTGTAGTTCTTTGGTCCAAGGCACTTGGTAGTGGATTATCAAATTTTTGGGGATGTGGCCAACGTCCTCTACTTCGATTAAGACCAGTGCTTGGTCCCTCGTTGCTGCTGCCTTCATATCCCCACTCAAAGTGATGAGCTTGCCAAAGGGGCGGATGAGTTGCTCCACTGAAGTGTGATTCCACATATGATACGGCAATAGAGGGACGTTGATCCAGATGAAACAAGGCTGAGGCTTAATCTTTGCCCCAAAGTCCATTGACCATGGTAAAAATGTTGCATTGAACCCTGAGAAGCTGAACATCCCTTCCGAGATAGCACGCCTTGCTTCTTCTTCCGAAGGGAACTGCACATGAAACACCCCCTCAGAAACTTTCTTAACGACCCACCACCCCCCTTGTCTTCTCCAGGCGAAGTTCAAGGCACTCTCCATCGTTGCAGCATCAGGCTTAGATCTAGGGTTAATGAGGTGGAGAAAGGCGCTTGCATGTAGCGCCGGGAGTGCGGCAGCGATTTCGGAATTGTGGTGGAGTTCAACGGCCATGGAATCTCTCCTATTGAAGAGTGGGCAGTCTCTGACCCGGTGACCAACCTTTCTACAGTTGAAGCAATGTATGCCGATCTTCCGGCAATCCACTGCATGATGACCCGAGTCGCCGCACCGCATGCATCTGACTTCCATTCTGTTCCGGCGATGATTTTGGTGTATTTTCGAGGTAGGGGTGGGGCGGTAATGGTATGAGGAGTGGAGGTTTGGTAATGGTTTGGGTTGGATTTTTGGTAGAGAAGGGGAAGGGGCAGGGTGTAAATGGTGTTGGCGTGGGAAACGAGGTGGGTAATGATGGGGGGTAGCCGCCATGAGAACCTGAGCATAAGATCTGCTCTTGTTCCAAGGCGTCCATGCTCTCTCCTCTCTCTTCTCTCCATTTTACAAACACACCTTCCCATCAAAATTTTTTTTTGTTTCTATGTATATTAATTCAATTTCATCATAAAAAGGGAAAATCTCAAAATTTCTACAATTTCATAGCTAGCTCAAACAATTTATACAATTTATAAGACAAATTAGATACTATGTAGTACAACTGTCCACCACAAACTGTCTCTCAAAAAGTGATTAACCAATTAGGTGACTCTTGATCATAGGCTATTATATTTATATTATATTGTATTACTTTATCTTATCGATATGGGATTAACTTTTACTCATCTCTACCCTATCCTCTCTCTTTTCCTAGAGAAGAAAGCACCCACGTGGGCCAAAGCCACGTCACCGCAGCCCACTCACTTACTTACCTGCAGGTGGGCCCAGAGCTCGGTGACGTCACCCTTCAAACCTAGCAGCACATTTACTCTGATGTTCAAAGCCGTGGGGCCCATTCATTTATACACATATCCATTTCAACTAATTTACCAAATGCCATACTGCATATAACTTATAGTTATACAAACAGCCACACTTTTTAATTATTCAACATATATTTATATACTTTTATACACTTTGAAAACTACGGGGTGTTACAGGGTGGTCATGCTGGATGGGAGTAGACAGAGCACGGAAAAAAAAGGAAGGGAAATAGGGGTATATATATATATATATATATATATATATATATATATATATATATATATATATATATATATATATATATGAGTCTTCTTCCGTTGCAAACGGGCCGGAATGGGTCTGTTCGCACAGACCCGTGCGAACTTCGATCTGGACCGTTGGATCAAAGATCCAACGGTCCAGATTTTTTTGGATCAAATCTTGCCTTAACCCGTCGTTGGAAAAAACGGGTTAAGGCAAAATTGTATTTAAAAAATTAGCCTTAACCCGTTCTTTCCAAAAACGGGTTAAGGCTATGGATATTCAATTTTATTGACATACAGTTCGTCTTCTTCTGCGCTTTTCTTCTTTCTTCGACGAACCCAAACCCAACGGGAAAAAAAACCCTAGCTCCGACATCTCCGTCCACTCTCTCTCTTCTCTCCCAACTCCGAAGATCGAAACCCTACTCTTTGTGGAAGTCGAACTCCGACGATCGAAACCCTAGCTTCTCTTCCCCTCTTCGATACGAAATCGAAACCCTAGTTCTCTTCCAAATCGATTGCTTGGCTTGATTTGGACCTATCTTGTAAGGTATACACTATTTCTTTACCCCAATAATCTACATTTGTATTATTTTTTTGAATTTGTGTGTAGTAATTTATTTAGAAATTGGGAAAAAATTTATATGCGTTAGTAGATTTTAGATGTAGAATCGGGTTGACCTCAAGTATATTCAATTGCCGAATTATGTTGCTTGCATTAGTAACTTGTAGAATTAGAATTGTATATACGAAATTAGTTAGAAACTTTTCAGTGCGGTTATGGTTGAAAACCCTGCAAACGACCGTAAAAAAATACGAAACTTTCCGAGTAGGTTCGTCTCACGTAGTACAAGCCACACCAACTTGTAGAAGCGAGTTTCGACTCACGGTTCGAGAGATACGGCCGCGTATCGCTTTCGGTTGAAAAAACCCAAGTATAGCGGTGCACGGCCGTATATCGCAAACCGTGACTCGAAACTCGCTTCTACAAGTTCGGGTGGCTTGCCCTACGTGAATTCGACCAAGTCGAAAAGTTTTATAATTTTCGGATGCTGTTTGTGCGGTTTTGCTCAACTTCTTTGCATGATAGTTTTTTGACTTAGAATTTTGTAAGTGAGGTTAGATTAGATTAGAAAACCCTTCAAATGACCTCCAAAAAATACGAAACCGTGCGAGTTGGTTGGTGTCACCTACGAGAAGCCAAACCAACTGTAGAAGTGAGTTTCGACTCACGTTTCGAGAGATACGGCCGCGTATCGCTTACGGTTGGAAAAAACCAAGTAAAGCGGTAGACGGCCGTCTCACGCAAACCGTGAGTCGAAACTCACTTCTACAAGTTCGGGTGGCTTGCCCTACGTGAATCCGACCAACTCAGAAAGTTTTAAAATTTTCGGATGCCGTTTGTGCAGTTTTGCTCAACTTCCTCGCACTACAAGTTTTAGACTTAGAATTTTCTCGTTGCGGGTAGATTAGAAAAACCCTTCAAACGACCTCCAAAAAATACGAAACTTTGCGAGTTGGTTGGTGTCCCCTAGGAGAAGCCAAACCAACTTGTAGAAGTGAGTTTTGACTCACGGTTCGAGAGATACGGCCGCGTATCGCTTTCGGTTGGAAAAAATCATTATAAAGCGGTATACGGTCGTATCTCGCAAACCGGGAGTCGAAACTCACTTCTACAAGTTCGGGTGGCTTGCCCTACGTGAATCCGACTAACTCGGAAAGTTTGAAAATTTTCGGATGCCGTTTGTGCGGTTTTGCTTCAATTGCTCAAATGAGAAGTTTTTGACTTAGAATTTTTTTAAAAACCGGTCGATTAGAAAATACTTCAAACGACCTCCAAAAAATACGAAACTTTGCGAGTTGGTTGGTGTTCCCTATGAGAAGTGACCCGAAGTTGTAGAAGTGAATTTCGACTCACGGTCAGAGAGATACGGCCGCGTATCGTTTTTGGTTGGAAAAAAACAACTAAAGCCGGTACACGGCCGTGTCTCGCAAACCGTGAGTCGAAACTCGCTTCTACAAGTTCGGGTGGCTTGCCTATGTGAATCCGACCTAGTCGGAAAGTTTTATAATTTTCGGGTGCCGTTTGCGCTTTTTTCTTAACTTCCCTGCATGTGAATTTTTTGACTTAGAATTTTGTAAGTGCGGTTAGAGTTTAAAACACTTCAAACCATCTCCAAAAAATACGAAACTTTGCGAGTTGGTTGGTGTCCCCTATGAGAAGCCAAACCAACTTGTAGAAGCGAGTTTTGACTTACGGTTCGAGAGATACGGCTGCGTATCGCTTTCGGTTGAAAAAAACTCTAATTAAGTGATACACGGCCGTATTTCTGGAACCGTTAGTAGAAACTGACTTTTACAAGTTGTGGTGGCTTGCGCACTTATAAAAACACCAAATACAACGGTTTAGTACCCCTAACTATTCTCCTTTTCACGGTTTCTTAGGTATGTGTAGCGCCCCGAATTTCTAGATTAACAACATAGAAATTACGTGGCACATTCCCAGTGATCCACTTCAATACAATAGTAAACATAATCAACACCACTAAAATTTTCAACTTTTATTACAACAAATCATTTACAATGCACAGCGGAATTCAAAACAACTCAACTCAATCTTTTCTTTATTTACAATACAAAATTTGTCTCAACACAGCTATTACAAATTTACACAAAACTCTTATGAGTCAAATATATCTCAAACCAACTTAGGCATTCCATCTCCAACTCTAAGCACAACCTGCAACATGTGAGGCTAGAGATGATCCCTAACCCCCAAACTAAAGGGGTCAGCCATAAATGGTGTGAGTGACAACAACTAACAGCATAAATAGAATTTAAGCATGGAGTCATAAGTAACATATGGTGAACCAAGATTCATAAAATATGAGACAACAAGAATTGTAACAACAAGTGATACCAAACTAGTGTTAAGTGTAGAAAACCGAGAAATCCATATGCATAGTGCTAAGTCAAGAAAACACACAAAGTCTATATGAGACTCTCTAATGCGTACTTGTCGGAGTCTATGCATCCCATTCTACATAGGTCCGGTGCAAGCCCTTAACGTCTCCACTTCATAGGGTTCAATCCCCACGTTATGCAACTAAACTTAACACGATGACTACCACGAGACAAAGATAAACTGTGAGGATTGATCCATGCTTGATAATTCCGGAGATGGATCCCACATCTCAGGCATTTTACCTGGATAATTCCGGAGATCATCCTACATCTAAACATAGACACAACATCACGAGAATACCACATGTGTGTCACCTCGACTTTGATAATTCCGGAGACCAATCCCACATCTCAAGCAAACCCCTTAGATAATTCCGGAGATGGATCCCACATCTCAGGTAATTTACCTGGATAATTCCGGAGATCATCCCACATCTCAAGAAAGTTACTTGGATAATTCCGGAGATTTAAATCTCACATCTAAAGCCATACTGAGGTGCATAACTCATGTCCCCGTTCATCATATCACCACTAGTGCCTGTCCTTATTATTAGGGTTATTTAATTTCTCAACGAATCTCCTAGAGTGGTGTACCCTACCGGCCTAAAGATCAAAACTGAATAACTGAAATGCCTCAAGGGCCTCAACAAAATAACTCAATACCGGTATACTAGGGACACACTCCTCTAGAGACTCAAAACAAATATCTGAACAAAAGTCCCACTAATCATAGTGACTCAACTGGATATCTTAAATCAAATACTGAACTGAAAGTCTCAAATCGAAAGCTTAACTGAAAACAAAGTATAGGCTGAAATATCTGAGAACTAAACGCTCAAGGTCCAAAACTCCATCAGTACCAGTCGACTTAACTATGGTAAGTCGACTGTCCAGAAGGACAATTATCCAAAATTTAGCAAAATAAACTAAGTCATATATCATTCGACTTAAGAGAAGGTCGGTCGACTTACCCGGAGAGATTTCTAATAATCTTCCCAAAATTATTCTAAGTATACAAGTCGACTTAAAAGAATCATAGGTCGACTGTCCAGACAAGAACTGACAAGATTTAACACAGAAATTTTCCTAAGTATGACAGTCGACTGTCAAGAGTCTCAGTCGGCTGTCCAGAACGGATTTTCAAAAGGCTAATAATACATCTGTAGGGTCGTACCAGTCGACTGATAGGTAGACCAGTCGGCTGTCGGCCTACAATTCTCAAATTTAAGTCTGAATACAAAAATCAAAACTAAGGTTCTCTAACGATTCATTGTTCAAGGAAATTAACTCGTAATCAGACAAAGGATCTTCATTAAGGGTATAATACTCCAAACCTCAAATATGTCAAACCCAAGTTCTCATATTCTAGATCTCTAATTCCTCCATTAGGGTTTCACAAGATTAAAAGTTTCTACGCGACACTAAATCAATCTGATCTACAATATATATATAAGATCCAGGTGTTTCTCATCCGATCCAAATCATACTCAAAACTTAATAATATGGTGGTATGCACAAGATCTACCAATCAATCTTACATTTCTCAACATGGTACAACAACCATCATGTATTCATATGAATCATACCACAACACTAGGTCTATAATGTTTACAACATCAAATCTAGCATAAATACCACTCGCATCCATAGATCAACAACAAGATAATTTAAGTCATTCACAAACAACAATCTCACAAAGTTATTCACAAAATTAAAACAAAACAAACCAAGTCACTCACATTGAATTGAGAAAATCCCTGAAAAGTCTTCCTTCTTGCTAGATCCAAAAACACCTTTTCTCCACCAAAACGAGATCTCAAAATTCTGAATATTATCAATAATGACGGCTGGGAAAAATCCCTTAAATATGCCGGGTTGATAATTAGGGTTTTACCCGCAACTTTGCAAAATATTCCTTCCCAAAATACAATTTACATACATAGATCATTCTTTGGAGATTCCATCAAAATTCGTTTAAATTTGGATTTATAAGAAAATATTCATTCTAAATCTCAATTATCACTGTTCAAAACGTCCAGAAATCACATTTGCACTTTAACTCTTAAAAATGTCAAATTTACAAAAAGGTCCTTCTTTTCCCAAAAATTGCAAATAGCTCCAATAAATTGCAGAAAAATCTGGAAAAATACTAAATAAATCTCAAATAATAAATAAAGATTTTTCATAAAGAAAACTAAATTTTCACACTTCTCATAAAGGCATTTGCACGTTTTTGCATGTGTACAAAAGATAAATTTTTCTGAAAATGTTCATTAATTCTCCAAAAATAAATTTAAATTCATTTTCAAATATAAAAATAATATTTGAAAATACGGGGTTCTACAGTATGGACAGTTTCGAAGGAAGTTCTGTTGCCGGAGATAAATTTGTTCGTGCACAACAAATTGGCGAGTATCTTCCTCATGTTGACGAGCACCTAAAACCGAAGATTGGTATGACATTTTCCACTCTTGAGGATGCGGAAAAAATTTATTCATCATATTGCAAATGTGCGGGATTCTCTATGCGTAAGGGTGAAAATAAATATAAGGAAAACGATGTTGTGGATAAATCATACGTTTGTAATAAAGCTGGGGAGTCACCGAATAGCCATAATAAAACTAGACGAGGTACAACTTCTAGAACGGGTTGCAAAGCTTTTGTCCGTGTCAAACTAAACCCACATAGTAATTCACAAAGTAATTCGTGAATTCTTTATTCGTTAAATGATGCACACAATTACGAATTTACTTCACCCGGTAGACGTCACTTGCTACCTCGAAACCGTGAATTGACTAAGACAGATAAAAATGTAATTGGTCAACTTACCGAAGCTAATGTCCCTGTATGCAAACAAATGCTATTCTTTGAAGGTGCAAGTGGAGGTAATGAGAAAATTGGATTCACCGAAACCGATGTAAGAAATCTCAGGAGAGACGAGATGGAGGGTTTAAAAGGACACGACGGATAAATGCTACTTGAGTTTTTTGAATCCAAAAAGGAGACCGATCCCTTATTCTATTTTGATTACCAATGTGATCCCGAAGGGCGATTGTCACATTGTATCTGGGTGGACGGTATCGCTAGAAAGAATTACAAAGTATTTGGGGATGTTCTCTGCTTTGACGCTACCTACAACACAAACCAATATGGGATGTTGTTCGTACCATTTGTTGGATTCAACCATCATTGGCAATCAATATTCCTAGGTTGTGGGTTCATCCCCAATGAGAAGACATCCTCATTTGAGTGGTTCTTTGAAAAGTGGCGTGCTGCAATGCCATGTGATCCGATCAACATCGTGACAGATGAGGATCGTGGGATAACTTCTGCAATTTTCAAAGTTTTCCCAATCACGTCACATAGATATTGCATTTGGCATATTTTGGATAAGCTACCGCATGAAGTTCGAATGCCGAATAACGTTGATGAGTTCAGGGATGCTTTGAAAACTATCATTTATACGGCGGAATTTAAAACAGAATTCGAACAGAAGTGGAACAATTTGATCTCTCAATACAAACTGGAAAATAACAAATGGTTGAAGGAAAAATTTGAGATCCACGAAAAATGGGCCCCTGTGTACGCAAGAGACTCATTTTGGGGGGGGCATGTTGAGTACCCAACGTAGCGAATCGCTACATTCATCCTTGAAGCACCATACTCATAAAAAGTACTCACTACATGAATTTGTCGTCATCTTTGACGGACTCTTAGTAAAACAAAGACACGATGAACTTAAAGAAACACATCGTAATCGCAAGGAGCGGCCAAAATTGAAGACCGAGTGGGCATTGGAGTCACAAATGGCAGGGACATACACTTTGAAGATTTTCTACAAATTTCAACAAGAAGTTTTCAAAAGCTTATTACTTAATGTGAGTTTAATTGCGAGTATGGATACACCGGATAGTGCAGCTTATTCTGTAACAGTCTGTGAAAATTCAGAACCGGGGAGGGTGATTTCTTATTGTAAAATCACTAAAATTGCTAAATGCCCTTATTCCATGTACTACTTCGTAGGCATTCCCTGCAAACATCTACTTGCAGTTATTCGGTTCACAGATCACACCGCACTACCTGAGCAATATATTTGTAGGCGATGGACCAGGGATCAACTGAGGAGAAGCAGTATACCGGTTCCCAATAATATGGGCAACAATTTTGCTTCGCGTTATTGTGAACTGATTATGCACTCAAGACATTTGGTCGATCTTGGTTGTTCTTCAGAGCTAGGATACAAGTACATGCTCAACCACATGCTGAAGGGAATTGAAGGCTTTGCTAAGATTGACTCAGTGAACAGCACACCACACGAAGGTAGCGCACAACCTGAGAGTGGTGGACATGCACATGCACATGCACATGTAGGTGACCCTGTACAGTGCACCACAAAGGGAAGACCTAAAGGGAAACGGTTGAAGTCTGTAAGAGAAAGTCAAAAAACGAAGAAGCCAAACTTTGCAGGACATGCCTTCGTGTCGTAGGTCACGATTCACGGAATTGTCCAAAAAATGTAGCAAGGTATTATATTAATGATTTTGTATTTATTAATTGAACTCAATGAATGTTAATTTGGTCGGTACTAACTCATTCTTCTTCCTTAGTTAGTGGATCGGTAGGGAATGAAGAAGCTCCAAATGCTGTAGAGAGTGATGATGACGAAGGCGAAGGTTCGTGCTGGGGAGTTTTAAGTACTTTAATATGTATGTCATATCAAACTTTCAAAATAATGACCAAATAATTGCTGAATTTTATATTTATTTGTGCAGATATTTATTAATTTCGACTGGATTGTTAACTTTGTTTTTTTTTTATTTCCTTGTATAGGTCCGGAATGAAACAAAGAAAAACACGCCCAATGGAAAGAAGCAATGCGTTGAAAAATACATGGCTTTTGGATTGTATATTTATGTGGATAATTCACGTAGGCTTGTTTGGTACAAGTAAATTAATGATGTATTTAATCATAATGTAATGTCTGTATGTCAGTTTATTTTGTGTATTTGTGATCAAAAATATGTTACTATGGATTTTGACCAGGTATTTGGGTAGCGAATGCTTATTTATGTCGAAAAATGTGAAATTGGTAGATGTGTGCAATTTGGGGAACTCGTTCTGTTTGTGAATTTTGTGTTAATGAAAATTGTCTGCATGCCGATGTGAACAGATTTGTTATTTGTGTTGGAGATTGTGTATTTTGTGGATGATATATCTATATCGTGGAAAATTATGAAAATGTATGCAGTATTCACAAGAAGAGATGCTGCCAGATACTGTATACCTTAACCCGTCATTGGGGATAACGGGTTACGATACCTTAACACGTCTTCCTCAATAACGGGTTAAGGAGATAGATATTGGCAGTCCTTAACCAATACTTCACATATAGGGGTTTTAGTTCGGCCAATATCTCTCCACTTAAACCGTTATTGGCGTTGACGGTTTAATATAACCTAACCCGTTATCGGAAATGACGGGTTAAGGAGATAGATATTGGCAGTACTTTGGTCCAATACTTCACATGTAGGGGATGAAGCTCGGCCAATATCTCTTGCCATTACCCGTCATTGGCGTTGACGATTTATATCCCATAAACCGCAATTGGGGATAACGGGTTAGGTTAAGAATTCCTTACAGTGCTTTCAACTTTGTGGACTATATCTTCTTTTGTTGATACATATACATATTTGTTCATTCTCCGCTTAAAAATATGCCGAATAACTTTCACGGGTGTTGGACATATCTTCTTTTGTTGATACATATACAAATCTATTCATTCACAACAAGCCATTTGCAAAACAAAATTTATTCATATAAAGGAACATTACAAACTGGCAATAACATATTGTTTGAAGAAACATAGAAAATTGTACATAATCTGCATGCTAGTTGACATTACAAAGTCATCCTTTGATACTCTAATTTTAAATTGAAATTAATTTAGTATACAAGTACATGCTCGCTTTCTTCTCGAATTGGAAGGAAGGACTGCTGACTCTGCCTTTTTTTGAATGCATAAGTAGCCAGTTGTACCCCCTGCATACAATTTGGTTCACTACTATTACACAGAGGTAAAAATTCTCCGCTTCGTCGGATAGAGTAGTAGTGAGTGTAACCGTATATTCAAAGTACTTAACGACTTCTTGACACGCACTCCTCATATTCGTATTATTTGTTGCACGATTGTGAGGTGTGCATGCCAAGAAGTCGAAAAGTACCATGAATACACTGTGACACCCACAACTACTTCGTCCGACGAAAGCAGAGAATTTTTACACTCTGTGTAACAATAGAGAACGAATGTGTATGAAAGGCGGATAATTGCTACTTATGCAAATACATCTAAAAGCTAAAAAAATAGAAGACTAAGAAAACACTGTGGAAAAAAAAGGCAGAGCCAGCGGCCCTCCCTACCGCTTGAGAGAAACTGAGCATGCACTTGTACACTGAAACAGGTCTCTCTACTCCTGCATCTTCATACACAAGAATAATTGTAGGCGACCATCCTTGAACTCAAATTTCTTCTACAACTCAAACTTCTTCCTCCCTATTAGGAAGAAAAAAAAGGTCTTAAAGAGAAGAAGAGAACATTGATTCCTCATATTTTTGAAGAGAATTAGAGAAAATTGAAGCCTCTCATTTGAGTTCTCTTGAAGAGAAGAAGAGAAGACTCATTTGAGTTGATGAGTCTAACTCTCTCAGTTATAGGCAAGGAAAAAGAAAGAGGGGAGCATGATATGATAGCCCACTTGGGTTTCTCACTGCTCATCAATAGGTAATGGATTTGGATCAACACAAGGAGAAGGCAATATGGATCACTGCTCATCAATAGGTAATTGATATGGGTATCTCAGTTATAAACAAGGAATACTGAAATATGAAGACAAAGAAGACAATAAGGATAAACCTTGTTAGTCAACAAAGACATGATACAAGCCTAAAAAAAAGAGCAGCAAGGACAGCAATTGTCTCAAATTGTACAGTCGATGTGTGTAAATTACACCTGGTTAACTCGCTGTTGGTGACAACGGATTAATTACATTAAACCCGTTAGTACCAAGAACGGGTTAAGTGTACTTCATCATGTTCCAGAACTTGGTCTGTACATGATGAATCACTGCCA